>VZTB01016209.1:280517-443907 GCA_013397245.1 Thryothorus ludovicianus | reverse complement strand
GCTGTTCTGTTTGTGTTCCTCCCGAGCCCTGCTGGCTGAGCAGTAACGCCCTGCCCTGCCCTGCCTGAGTTTCCTGCAAACTCCCGCTGACCTGGGGAGGCAGACATTCAGTCTGAGACCCAGGGGAAGGGGCCCTTCCCTCGCCTCCGAGCCGGAGCTGCAGCTGATAAGGCCCCAGCGTGCTCCAGCTCTTGTCCTTCACGTGTGGCAAGCTTTGCAGCCCACAGTAAATCATCCTTTTCAATTATCCTCTGGGAATTGCTGGGTGTTTCTGGGTGCAATCCACAGGGCATTTCACCTTCCCAGTTCAGGAGGAGCAGTTGTGGCAAGCCACAGGGAAATACTCTGTTTTCATCAAGGGTTTCTTTGCTGAGGAATTTCCCCTCAGAGTTCAGTGCTGGTGACTGTGGAGAGGACAACACCTGCATTTCCCACGCCACAGCTCTCCAGATTGCAACACTTGAGTGCGGTTGATTTACACCACCTGGAACTGGAGATCTTCCTCCAGGCTGAGGTTATCATTTTTAAAGAAAAGTGACCCTGTCCCTTTTGTTTCAAGAAGTTCTGTCTCTGAGAGACTTTTTTACAAGGAGTTAACTGATTGCTGGTGGACTGGAGGTGGTGAGCATGGCTGTAAAGCTGGCAGTGACACTCCTGATGTTCCAGCAGATCATTTTTCCATGCCACCATCAGTCTGAGCTACTGAAGGGTTTCAAGAAGTATCTGGTTTTTTGTCTGCACAAACCATAACATAGGTATCAGCTGGCAGTTGATTAGCTCAGAATTTATCCTTTGTCATTCTGTTAAGCCCCAAAGCTGGGCCACTTTATATTCGCTTATCTGCTAAGCGAGCAGTCCAGCTGCCTGGAAAGTTCTGGAAAGCCTCTCCTTCCCAACAGCACTGCCTTGCTCCTGCTTAGGAGGGGGTTTAGAGCAGCCAGAGCAGGAGCAGGACACACAAGGTTTGAGCTCTTCTCCTGTCCTGGGGCTCTTTAGTACTTGATGTCTGAGATACTCGAGGCTGTCCCATCCCTGGAAGTGTCCAGGCCAGGTTGGATGCAGCTTGGAGCAAGCTGGGATGGTGGGAGGTGTCCCTGCCCATGGCAAGGGTGGAACTGGATGAGCTTTAAAGTTCCAACTCGAACCATTCTGGGATTCTGTCACATTGTTTTTTCCTTTTGCACAGTTCCATAGTTAAGGAGGGAAACGAAACCTCCCTGGCCTCAGGATCAGACCCAGGTGCTTGACCTTTCCCTGCAGCTGCCTGGCCCTGTCACTACAGGGTCACTGTCTCCTGCTGGCCAAAGCACAGCCCTCACCTCCTGGATGGGCTCGAATTCCAAACCTGTAGCAGGGCAGCCCTACAAGCTGCTGCCACAGCAGCACCCTCGCCCCAGGAGCTGAAATCACAGAATACCCCAGGCTGGAAGGGACCCACAAGGATCACAGAGCCCAGCTCTTCAGTGAATGACCCAAACAGGGATCAAAACCACAACCTTGGCTTTATTAGCACCCTGCTCTGACCAGCTGGGCCAATCCCAGGGGCTCCCACAGGTATCTCCCCCATGTATCTCCCCCACGGGTATCCCACCCATAGATATCCCCCCCACAGGTATCTCCACCTGTTGAAGAGCTCTGATATTGCAGCTGGACACAGGGAGGGAAAAGCCCTTTCATAGGCAGAGAACTCTCCAGGCTTAGGTATAAACTGGACAAAGCAGTGAGACAACAAAAATTACCAAGATAACACAAGTTACTGAGGTAACACAAATCACTGACATAACACAAATCACAGCCACCTGCTCTAGGACACCCCACTGGCTTAGCAAAGAGGAAAATCCATAAAACAGAAAACCTTTTTATCTTTTTTTTTTTTTTTAAACGCGATGAGAATGATGCCCAGGAGACCCAACAGTCACTGCAGCTGAAGCCATCCTTTCCTTTTCCCAATCTTTATCACCCAGAAAGTGCCTCTTGCTGCTGTTAAGTGCACAGTGATTTTAAGATACCATCAAGATTTCAAAAAGTGATGGTAGAAGGCCAGATTTATCTAGTCTGGCATCCAGTTCAGATTGCAGCCTATCTGGGATAGTTTATCTGCAGACCCTGGTTGGACTTGTGGCAATTCAGGAGCAGGCTGCTATGAAAAATCAATTAGCACTGAAATACAGCTTCTGTCACACGCCCTGTAAATCCCTGCTTCCCTTCCCATTAGGTGAATCAATAGCACCATACCTGTTCTATGTGCAGCTGGAAAAAGGTAAATTAATTTGAGATCCCTTGTGAATCTGAAAATTTGGTGGAGATGAGTCTTGGAGTTTGGGAAAGATGGTGGAGAATAGGGTTAAATCATTCTATTTTTTTCCTGAACAGGAAATGTTTTTGAGACATTTTATTCTATTTTGACTAAGATGCATCAGTCATTGCACAGTTCAATATTTTCCTGCATTTTAGTATTATTTCATATTTGCTTAGCTGCCTTCTTTTGATTTATGTTACTTCTTAAACAAACAGTGCTATTC
This sequence comes from Thryothorus ludovicianus, assembly GCA_013397245.1. NCBI lineage: Eukaryota > Metazoa > Chordata > Aves > Passeriformes > Certhiidae > Thryothorus > Thryothorus ludovicianus. The sequence goes on along the minus strand of VZTB01016209.1, from coordinate 441,385 downwards.
TGAAACCCTTTCTAAAAATACTGGCAGAAATAGTTTTAAATTCAGTGCTTCCATCTTTTCAGTCAAAATTTGATCCTGAATTGCGAATAATCTGGTATCAGGAAGCTCCTTTTTTTTTCCCTGCAAATTTCCTCTTGGCCTGTATCTTATCCATCCATCCTATACCCTTTTCCAAACATTCCATACCCTTGTCCATCCCCTGTCATGTGGCACATTGCTTGTTCTTTCCTTTTCTCCACAGGACAAGAAATAATTGTGATTACATTTCCCCTGACACCTTTTTGCACTTCGTTGCAAAGACACAAAAATCTACTTCCTCTGCATTTTCCTACCACAAATAACCCAAGGATCTTCTTTTAATTATCCAGCGTCTTCTTTTAAGTAGAATAAAAATATTGTCACATTTGATACCTCCCAGTGTGGCTCAACTGGAGAGCAGGACTGCAGAGGGATTAAGCAGCTCAGGGATAAACACTAAACACATTTTCATAATGTGACTCAACAGGAGAATTTAGAATTTTTGGGAAAGTGCACGAGACACTGGACTGAGTATAAATTTTTCTATTTGTTTTGAGGCTTGGACCAAGCTACCAAGTTGTGGTTCAAAGATCAGCTTTCTCAGCTCAAGGCTTGATTAGAACCAGGGCCTGCCTGACCAGAAAGTTCAGATGCGTATCTGAAACTTCCTAAATGTGGAGAGATTAGAGGTCTAATGTTTTAATTCTAATTAATCTCTCTCATATAACGTTTCCTGCAATGCCCTTACAGCAAAGCACAGCCAGAATAAACCAATGGCGTGGGAGAAAAGCTGGCATAAAAAAACAGCACTAGAAATCAGAGAAGTCTTCCAGATTTTGGGTCTTTATCTGCCTTGGGCCCAGTGCTCGTGCCCAGCCCCTTGTCCCAGGTGCACACATAAATCCCACATCTCTGGGCCTTGCACAGTGCCCTGGGTGCCTTTAGTAAAACACCACCCTCAGCTCCCACGGGGCCCTTCTGTCTCACACACAGCTCCAACTAGCATTTGCTCCCCTCCCGATGAAGCCCATGCTTCGTTTTGTCTGCTAAGGACAAAATTCCCAGTTCTTGGAGCTAAAATGAAGCTCCAAACCCCACAAAAGGCAGCAGGGCCACTCTGCTGTGTCCAACCCTGCCTTGGTGTGGCTGGGAGTGAAACTGGGGTGGGCTGAGGAGCAAAGGAGCTCTGCACAAAGCTGAATCTCCGAGGGTTAATTCCAGGAGACAACTCTTGGGTATTTCCATGACATTCCTTAAGGAAAGGCTGTCATCAGTCATGTTGATTTTCCAAAATGAAGGACAGGAGTATCTTGGCATCNTCCAACTAGCATTTGCTCCCCTCCCGATGAAGCCCATGCTTCGTTTTGTCTGCTAAGGACAAAATTCCCAGTTCTTGGAGCTAAAATGAAGCTCCAAACCCCACAAAAGGCAGCAGGGCCACTCTGCTGTGTAAAACCCTGCCTTGGTGTGGCTGGGAGTGAAACTGGGGTGGGCTGAGGAGCAAAGGAGCTCTGCACAAAGCTGAATCTCCGAGGGTTAATTCCAGGAGACAACTCTTGGGTATTTCCATGACATTCCTTAAGGAAAGGCTGTCATCAGTCAAGAAATGCATGTTGATTTTCCCAGATGAAGGACAGGAGCATCTTGGCATTTTGAGCTGGTAATCCATGAAGTTTTCACATGTCTGCACAGAAATGTGCCATTCTGGGCAGTTTCTTGATGAACATGGGGCTAAGTCCAAGGAATTGGTCATTGGCTCTATCTCCATTAGAAAAGACAGGTGTCTGCTAAGGAGGGCAGGAGCCTCCCTTGGAATGGAAAAATGTAAACCCCCTTCCTCTGGAGCACTATAATTTTGAAATTAAGGGGCTCTCAGGCAAAGATATGGGGATAGAAATAACAGTTCTGCATTAGGAGAACTAAAATAAAAATGCAGTAATACAGAAAACCAAACCCACTGAGAGAGTCAGAATCCAGCCTGACCCCCTGTGGGTCAGGGTGTTGGTGGCAGTCCCATTCCATGGTGGCTGCAGCCCTCCTGCAGTGGCAGATGTGGCTCTGGTGGAGCAGTGATCCTGGAGAAAGGTGGAGTTTCCCTCTGAAGGTGCAGTGGGGATGGATGGGCCTGGTGTTCCTCTGGGAATGCAGTGGCAAAGGCTGCTTGGTGTTCCAAAGGCCAGATTGGATCCAGGTAGGAATGCTTGGCTCCTGCCCTGGCTGCAGCAGCTCCCAGTGGGATGCTGGAAGTTTCTCAGCCCTGCAGGGAGACTCAGTGGCCCATGGGCAGAAGATCAGTCCCTGGAGGGAGGATGGGTCCTGGCAGAGATAAAGCAAACTGCCCCAGGTGGTTTTGAACAGCTGGGCCATGGACAGAGGGTTACCCCAGCCCAGTTCCAGCAGCTGGGATAGAACACACACTGCTGGGGACAGCCTGCACTGCAGCCTGGACAGGCTCTAACCCCTGTGTGACAGTGGCAGGATGTCCCTGCATGCTGTGGCTTCAAGGGACCCTTTCAGGGCAGTTCAGTGCTCACACTGCAGTACCTTTCCAGTGACTGTGCAGTTTTCCAAAACCCTGCTCCTTTCCCTGCAGACTACAGGAATCCATTTGTGGAGATGTACTCGGAGCACCCCGACATCATCTACATAGTGGATGAAAAGAAAACAGTGGTGATCCCCTGCCGGGTGACCTCACCAGACATCAGACCCAAGCTCACCCAGGTAAGAGATGGCTTCATAGAAGCTCAGTTCAAGGTCTGGGCTGCTAACAAAGTGGGGAAAAACACAAATTTAGATGTATAAAGTTGGGTAAATTCCATGAAAAATAGCAAAGATACTGAAAATCCAGAAACATGAACCTGTTCTTGCAGTGTGTAACTGCTGAACTGGGTACATAAAGATTTTTGGGGATTAGGCTGAGTTTATCACATATTTTTTTTGTGTTGTGGCTTGGTGTTCATAAATTGGCAGAGGTGGATGACAAAGCACTATTTTCCTTCAAAATTCTTTGTATAACTCTTGTCTCCCTCTGAAAGGTTCTCTCTTTATACCTTGAACTTCCTCAGAACAATTGCCTATTTTTGCTTCATTTCATCAATTCAAACCTAGTTTCAGCCCTGGGAATAGATGGCTCCAGCATCCATCCCTTTGGCAGCACCTACACCTGAGAGTCAAGGTTACAGCACGGTCTGTGCAGGCCAAGGCTGTTTGGGGTAATAAAAATGGAAATTTAAGGTCTGGGTCCTGAGCAGTCGATGGAGTCACTCATTTAAATGGCTTCAGAACTGCTCTCCAGAGTAGCTGTCATGGAGTGAGGAACAGGACAGAGGTCTCCTGGCTCCAATCCTGCATTTTACGTCAGGAATTCTGTGCCTTGCCATTCCCCTGCCAGTCTGACAGCTCAGGAAATCCTAAAGGGAACAAGAGCTCATCCTGTGCCCCTTTTCCAGTCTGTTATGGAGGGGCTGTGAGGAATGAGGCTGTTCTGGATATGGCAGAGAGGGGTCTGAGCACCTCTGTTCTTCGTGGCAGCCTTAGAGGTCCCCTCCTCCTGGGAAGCAGCACATGGAATCTCAGGGGACTGGGACAGGGCTCCAGCTCCTGCTGGGACCCATGGCACATTCCCAGTGGAGATGCAGAGGGACAGCAGGAGCCTTATTGCTTTGGAGATCTGTATTTTTAAATTTCATCAGCAGAGAATAAAGTGGGGAAAGAGGCTCCTCCTATCATTTTAGGCTGGATAAGTGCTACTACCTTCCTTCCCTGAAAAAATGAAACATCCCCATCTGATTTGAGACTGCTCCATCAAATTCATGGCTGGAGCAGTGCTGCAGACCCTGGCACCATCAGGGTGGTCTTGGAATTCCCATCTCCATGTTTATTCCTTAACTGATGGGCAGCCCATGCTCTTCCTGCTTTCCAGCTAAATTCCCAGTCATTTCTCCAAACACAAACTGCAGCCTGGATGCTGGAGTGAAATCTCCACCGAAACCTCTCCCACAGTTGTCCCCAGAAGATTTCCCCCTGCAAGGCTTAGCAGCTGTGCCTCAGGGCAGGGAGGCAGAGGCAGGGCACAGCTCCCAAAGGAGCTGAGAGCTGCTGGGACGTGGAGCCCCAGGAAGCTCCGGGATCCAGGCACAGATGGCACTGCTAGCTTGGCCCTGCCTGGGACCCCCACTGATGGCTTGGAGTGGCTGCCTGGAACAGAGAGCAGACAAGATTAAGAGAATAAAGTGGGGATTTATTAAAGGCCTTCAATAGGTTCACCTTGGGCAGTCAAAAGCCTCCGAGAGGGGCTACACACAACATGGACGATGGTCATGAGTTTTTCAGACAATTACAAGTTTGGTCCATTTCCATCACAGGGGTTAATCCTCCAATTACAGCTTCAGGCAATGAAGTCATAGTCCCCCAGTTTGCTCCCCAAAATTCGCTTTTGTTGATGCTTTTCAGGGCCTGAGGCTGTAGAGTGTCCATGAATCCTAGGCCTAGAGGGATTTGTCTGACCAAAATGTGAAGACAGCTAACTACCACTCTGTGTGGAGTTTAGAGTTCCACTTTAATGCAGTACAGGATTTGAAAGACACAAAAGCTGGGATCCTGAGGCAGCAGCCCAGCGCCGAGGTGGCGGCTCCTGTGCTGGGAGGAAGCGGGGCAGGACAGGGTAGAGGTGAGCCAGGCCATCAGACCAATTTAGAACATCCTCTCCTTCCAAATTTAATCTCCAGGAGACAACTGGAGAGGGAGGACAACACTTCAAAGGGAGGAAAGCCACTGTGATTTCCTTCTAGGAGCATTGACGCTTTTTTTGTTTGATTGTTTAAATAGGTATTTGTGAATATTTTATGAAGACGTTTAATCTGTGTGTGGTGTTGAAAAGGGCATCCTGAGTAGGGTTATTTTTTCTTCTCCTTTCTCCCAGGCATCAGGGAGCAGAGCTGCCAAACCCTGAAGTTCAGCTTTATCACATTTTATTATTCTTGTGGAAAATGGACTCCTTGCCACCGTAAATTAAGTTCCTTATGTTACCATTATACTTTAAAATCATTGCACTCTCCTTAAACATGCTCAGAGAAAGGTGCCTCTTGCTTATACTAAAGAGATCTCAGCTATCTCAATACATCATCTTTTAGTTATTATCAAACTCATGCTAAGACACACAACTCAGGCTTTTAATTTTGCTTAACGTGATTTTAATTCGGGGCAAAAAGAGCTTTTTCAGTTATGTCAGATGTGTTTAGTCACTGATCTGGTTCAGTGTGCATTTGCCACTTCCAGCTTTGACCTTCATGAGTGCTAAAGCATGATTAGGCCTCAGGTTTCAGACCTCTTTCTGTAATTTTTGCTATTTTTCCTCACAGTTCTAAACAGAGATGGCACAGCTTGATTCTTTCAAAAGCATTTACAAGAAATCCTTATTTCCTAGTGCTGCCAGAAGAGATGCTGCTCCGAAAGATAGCGACTGTCTGGCTGCTCCCCATACTGCAGCACCAACTCCTCAGCCAGAATTCCTCTGGGTTTGGTTCATGCTGGAATTGTAACAGTTGACCCAAACCAAGGCCAGCCTGGTCCCTTGTGTGTCCAGAGCCCCAGGCTGCAAGTTGTGTGGAACAGGAGGATTGTTTATACTGAATCCAATTTAGGCTGCCCTGCCAAACCAGAGTCCTGTCTGCTGGGAGACAAACAGGAGCTGCACACTGCAGGAGCAAAACTGATCCATCAGGGGTGAAACTCCTGCTTTCAGTCCCTTGGTTAGCTCCCAAAGCCAAAGCATGGTCTCTCTGGAAAGGAAAACTTCCCCTTGCCTCACATTTGAGCAGCCAGGATATGAGGAGGAGGAGGAGGGAGAAGCAAATAAAGTTAATTATCATTGAGGCAACTGCAGGCACACTGAGGTTTGCTTAAACCTTTCATTTTTTGGGCAGCAGTGATCTCAACACTCCCAAAGAGCATCCTCAGTCCTAAGGAGCTTCCCTGTGTCCTGCTGGGAAAGCCAGAGCTGCCTGTGCTTCCATTCCCCCACCTGCAAACACCTGAACTGGGGCATCTCGGGGAGCTCTTTTAATTTCACATAGTTCTTTTGTACATTATAATCCAGGATTTTCAAAATTTTTGGAAAGTAAATGACATTCCCTCTAGCAAATAGAGCATTTCCCTGTGTGTTAATAATAACAATAAACTGATTATTCCCCCCAACAAAAGCCAGACCGCTTGACACTAAGGAGGGTTCATTCTCATTAAATGAATTTTTGCTCTAGTTTATTTCCACATTGGCCTTTTCTATTCTCACTTCTTCATCATAAGCAAAATTGAGAGTGTTTTTTCAAGAATCTCAGAACATTACAAGTATTTATGAATTTAGAACAAAAAGGGCCTTAGTCCCTTAATTTCTGTGATTTACACTCCTAAGTTACCCGGGCTGCTTCCATGGAAATCCATGGGGTGCTCTGAGAGTGTCTCCCCCTTTTCTGTGAGATAGAGAGAATCCAGGGAGTTCCCATAGACCAGAGCTCATAGATAACCACAGTCAGGTGAATTAGTGAATAATTATGATTTTGGGAGAGTCTAACTTCAGACATGTTTTTAAAGTACAACGAGGAAAATGTGTGGTAGCTCCATGTGGCACTGGGAGGAAACACCTCCAAAAAGATCACCTCACAAAACTCATATAAGATGGGCATAACAATTTCCAGAAAAGGCATGAGGGAAATGGGTCCCACACATGAGATCTGAGAGGACTGGGACTCTTGAGCTGGATGCCCAGGTGCTGAGTTTCAAAGGCACTGCTGCCTTAGGGATGGCTTTTCTGTTTGCTCAGGCTGCTGATGTGTGATTGCTGATGGCTGCTGCAGATCTGTGTGGACAGAGAGCCCCAAGGCCCGGGGAAGGTCAAAGCCCTGCCCCAAAGGCAGAGCAGTCCTGTCTCTGAGGGGTGCAGGGTTCTCACTCCTTGTCTGTTCCCTTGCAGTACCCTTCTTCTGCAGAGATCAACTTCAAGAGGATGCTGTGGGACCCCAAGAGAGGCTTTGTCATCCCCTCCCACTCCTTCGTGCCCTCGGGCATCCTCACTTGCTCAGCCCACATCAATGGCAGCACCTTCAACTCCTACTACATGGCCCAGAGGCTGGGTAAGTGCTGGGGAGCCCCACGGAGCCTCTGCTCCACGGGGAGCTCCTGGGTGCCATTCCTTGCTTAGCCTCAGTTTGATTTGATAGATCTCCCCGGGCTGCATCTGCAGCAAGTCCAAGCTGGAATGCTAAAAGTAAACTCGTTCTTCCTTTTTTTTCCCATTCAATAGAACTTGGATTGGAGCCATTCCTGGTTTTGAAAAATGACCAAGTGCTGAGGTGGTACAAAACAGGAGTGTTTTATTCAAACCCCACCAAGGCTTTGTTTGCTTGGATTGAGCTGTATTTACATTAAAACAACTGCTGGTTCAGGACAAAGCAAACAGCAGCTTTCTTTTTGCCTCTGGTCATTAACCACGTGTGATCATCATACAAAAATCTCACTACACTGCTAATTCACACCTTTGCTTTTTATAGATTTCCTCTTGGTGATTTACTACACCATCTCCCTTGGATTTACAGCTGAGCTTCAGCTCATAATTAAAATCTGAATCTGAAGTAACTAAACATTAAATTTTTGAGTGCTGGGCTTTTATATGAAACCAATTAGAATTTATTTTTCTTTTGTTTTCCATGTATGTTCTTTATCTCCTCATATATCTTCTATTTACTTGGACTTCATTCCCATTAGCTCATGGCATCCTTCTATACAATCAGCATTCAGCTCTGAACAACAGCCTTGTAAATTTGTCCTGTATAAATAAAAGTCCTGTAAATCTCTCTCTTTCTCCTTTTTTTTTCCTCGTTGGAGTAATTTTTTATTAAAGTCATGAATGCAAACCTACAAAACCTCTTAGGTCATCCCACTGCAGTTCAAAAGGAGGCAGGAGATCCCTTTCTGTCATGTGTTACTGTCAGTGGTCAGGTGTGGATTTGGTACTGGGCACCAAAAACTGATGTTCAAAGCTGCTGTATTTAAGGCATTGATAAATGTGTAAGAGCAAGACTTGGAGATTCCATTTGGGAATTTGGGGATCTCATTCAAGGATTTGGGGATCCCATCAAGGATTTGAGGATCCCATTTGGGGATCCCATTTGGGGATCCCATTTAGGGATCTTGGGATCCCATTTGGGGATTTGGGGATCCCATTTAGGGATGTTGGGATCCCATTTGGGGATTTGGGGATGCCAGTTGGGGATTTGGGGATCTCATTGAGGGATTGGGGGATCTCATTCAGGTATCTGGGGATGCCATTCAGGAAGGAAAGGGAGCTGGGCAGGAGAGGGCAGGAGGAACATGTCTTATGTCCAACAAAAGTGGATCCTCTCGTTCTGAGGCCCTCAAAAGGAGGAGTCACCTTTGGAAGCTCTTTTCTGTGGAGCTGATGAGAGGGTTGGAGCCTTGGCTCCATGGAAGAGCAGCCGCTCCTGACTGTGTCCGTGGGATCAGGGTGGATCCCAGACCAATGCAGGGAGTGCTGCTGGTCACAGCTTTGCCTCTTCCATTGCAGAGGGCAGAATACAGAACCTGGCTCTGAAGGCAAGTGCCAAAAAGCTGCTGGTTGGAGAAACTCTCAAGCTGGAGTGCAAAGCAGAGACCTTCATCAACGGGCGCATCGAGTTCATCTGGACGTGTCCCCGTGGCACAGTGAGTCTGTGTTCCCCCTCTTCCCAAAGTTCACAGAGCAGAGAAAACTGAATTACTACTTATTCTGAAATTATCCAACCATTTGTAAGCCTATCATTGATTGAACGTTGTGTTTGGATGAATCTAAAATTTCTCTGCCCTTCTTCAACCTGCAGATTAAACTGCAAACCTCACTAAATAAACCCTTGCAGGAAAAGCCAGGAGTGTTTCCTTCTTTTTGGGAAGAAAAACTCCTTCATTCCTTCTGTGCTGGCTGTCTCACAGTGACAAGCCTCAAATGCAGGTTGTAAGCTGTCAATCTCCCCATCTATTTTGGTATTTATGAGGTAGGAAAAAGCAAAAGAAAACACAACTCAACCTGAGGAAATCAATCCCCAAAGAATGAAATGTAAATTCTGAGTCTTGAGCTTTCTGTGGATACAATTCAAAAGTACCAAATTTTAAGTAGAAATAAGTAAGAGACTGAACATTTGGCATACCAAACCCTCTCAACTTCTCCTAAAAAGAAACAAAACAGAGGGGGATAATTTCCCAAATGAGTTCATTTCTCTGAGATTCTACTCTTGGGTCTGTTTGGTGCTGAGAATTAAAATAATTTGGTTTATTTTTCTTTTTAGTTCATCAAAATACACATTGTAAAGACGCATCTAAGCCTTTTGGGAAGCTATAAAATGTGATTCGTAAAATCTGATTAACTTTGATTTGTTTCCTCAAAACAAAAAAAGAATGTCTGAGTTTGTCTCGGTGAGGAAACTACAGAAAATAGAACACAGAATTAATAGAGGTCCAAGCACTACAGTGTTACTGAATTTGGTTTCTTGAACCCCATATGGTAGAAAAGATTTGTTTTCCTATGAAGTCTCCTTATATTTCTAACATTATAAATGTAAAACTTCTTGACCAAATCTCTGGGATCAAAAATCCTATTGAAAACGATAATGCTTTCTAAAATTCCCCAGGAATTTGCATTGGCACTTGGCTGTCATAATATATTATATTTCTGTCATAATATATTTATTTTAGAAAGCAGGAGGTTTTTAATACGGAAAAAGTACTGACTGTGACCAAAATAAATTTAAAAACCCTCAAAATTGAACCCTTGGAGCAGAGCTATGACCCTGAAGTAGTTTCAGGCTGATATCCTTGGGATTTGGTCCTGGAGAAGGGCTGGATGCATCCCCTTGTTTACCTGCCCAGAATTCAGTACAAAGTGCCACATTTCCACTCTGCTTCTCTCTCTTATTAGACTTGATAATGAAACTTCACACAAGAGCTCTTCCTGCTGATCTGCCTTTTATATTATTTATTTCAGTGATGGGGAGATGTGATTGATTTGACAGGAATCACTGCTTTCCTTCGAAAGGGTGAACACAACAATGCACTTTATGCTGCTTTTTGACCCTCTTTTCTGTGACTCCCAGCACCCTCACCCCAGGAGAACCATGGACCAGAGTGATGTCGTGTACAAAGTTGGCAGCAGCCTGACAATTGAAAATGTCACCATGGAGGATGGGGGCCTGTACATCTGCAGGACATTCAATGCCACCAGGCTGGAGGCCAATGTCACTGTCACCGTGTATGGTGAGTGCTGCAGCCAAAGCAGGACAAACCAGGAACCAGGAGGGTTCAGCTTAGAGGATAATGCCAGACTGTAAAATCTGTTGATTGAAAGGGCATTAGGGAGAAAGTCATCCATTAATCATCCATAACCTCTAATTATTAATTAGAGTCAGCTCCTGTGTCTTCAAACAAATTCAAGAGGTACATTTAGATGGGATATTGGGAAGGAATCCTTTCCTGGGAGGGTGGGCAGGCCATGGCATGGGGTTCCCAGAGCAGCTGTGGCTGCCCCTGGATCCCTGGCAGTGTCCAAGGCCAGGCTGGGAAGTGTCCACAGCCTGGGATAGTGGAAGGTGTCTCTGCCATGGCAGGGGTGGGAATGGATGGGCTCTAAGGTCACTCTCAAGCCAAACCATTCTGGGATTTGCTGATGTCTGAGGGAGCTGAACTGTTTGAAAAAGCTGGCACCAAGTTGCTGAGGCCTTGGAAAATCCATCCTGTGGGTTCCACATGGACAAGAGATGTGCCAGGCACTTCCCACACTGATGCAGGGGCAGTGCTGCTGCACGTCCTCTGCTCTCCATGTGAAATCCTTGCTGTGGGACAGCCCTTCATGGCTGAGGCTGGGCTGCATGGGAGAGCAGGGGGAACAGCCTGATCCACTGGGTTCTGTGCAGGTCTGTATGGGAAAAGGGCCCATATGGGAACAGCAACCACAGGTGTGAGCTCTATCCTGTGCCAGAGCTGCCATTCCAAGTCTCCCTATTCATTTCTCTTCCCAGAAAAACCCTACATCAAGGTCTTACACAAGAAAGGGCCTTACTACGAGATCACCTCAGGACACAAGTCCCTGAAACTGGCTGCCAAGGTGGACGCCTTCCCTCGGCCCACTGTCACCTGGTGAGTGCCCCCAGCAACAGCAGGAATGGCTGAGCTCCTTTAGGAATCCTGTCTGGAATAGATCTCCACCATCCCTCCCCACAGAGGTCAGGGATGGGAGCTGGGAATGCTCAGAGCTGTGGGCTGAGCTCTGCTCTGGGCTCTGAGCTCTGGGAGGCTGGGACACTCCTCATCCCCAGGCTGTTTTCCTCTCCTAGCCATGCAGGAAAGGTCCCAGCAGGAAAAAATGTGTGTTTTACTCTCCTTGGACACAGAAAGTTGGGAGATGCAAGGAGAAAGCTCTCAGGGAAGGGTTTCCTGCTTACCTCCAGCAGTGGTGGTCAGTCTGCAAGGGGACAGGGGATAACAGGAAAAGGACATTTTTAACACAAGAAATTGTTTCTCTCCAGAGCTTTTAAATAATGTCCTGCAATCCTGTGCCAGCAGATCCTTGCAGTGAATCCTCCTGAGCAAATTAAAGGCTTCACCAGGAGTACAATGGACCTGCTAAACACAAGGGGCAACACAATAGCAACTCCAGGAGACATTCAAGTCTGTCTACTCTTTCGTCACTTGTCCTCTCTCCTGCTCTGTCTTTAATGACCCCATCCAATGCCTTTTACATCTTTAACTGCATGAAATCCCATGGGACAGCTGGCAGGGGGGTGTCTGTCCTGGCAGAGAAGGTGGCATTTCCCTGGAGCACCTGTCCTTGGCCAGCTGAGAGCCTGTCAGGCAGCAAAAGGTTGCTCAGGGCTGGCCTTGCTGCATTTTATTAGCAGGGAAACAACATGAAATCCTCTCATTTTAGTGGAATCAGTGCCAGGAGTTGTTTTTAATTGCTGCTGTTATTTAGGGATGTAGATGTTTTGGGAGCTGAAGAGGGGACTGACCCCTTCTCCCTGCTAAGCCTTTGTTCCTGAGCTCAGCATGGAGCTCTTTGGTGGCTGCCTGGGACCACCAGAGCTGCCTTCCCTTGGAGCCCCAGCTGTTGATGTTGGAGGTCTCTCAGGATGGTTGTTTTTATGACTGCAAAGGAAGTTTCCAGCATCCTCAGGCAGTGGGAGATGCCCCAGCATCATTCCAGCAAGCCCAAAGCTCCATGTGTGGCAAAGCCTGGCCTATCTCCTACCCATAAACCTGAGTGTGGGGTGAGCAGTGAGGAGGAGCCTCTCCTGCAGATGCTGCTGCCCTGCCCTGGGGGAATATTCCAGGCTGGGAATTCCTCACTGACCTCCCAATGGACCAACCTTCTCCAGGTCATAGAGTTTAACTTTTTCAGAAGCCAGGAAAGGCTCACAGAAACATCTGAGAGACAATTCTGCTGAATGAATATCTTCCTTTAAAAGTGGTGACACATTTTGCTATTCCATGATTTCCCACACTTAGTGTTGTCCATCCAGCTTCATTTGGGGGCATTTAGATCGTAGTTGAGAATGTGAGAGGCACTATTCATTCAGATAAAATAAAACACCTTTTTCCTGTGTGGAGTGAATCCATCCCACAGCACTGGAGATGCAAATCAGTTCTGGTGTGGAAGGATAACATCAATTAATATCCAATCCAAGCAATGATTCTAGACCTGCATTTCCCTTGCTGGGATGTCCCTTTATCCAGCTCTGGGAGGCTGGGAGGCTTCTGAGGATTGACAGGGACATGACGAACCTTGATGGAACTTCCCAAACAGGTACAAGGATGGCAAACTGATCAAGGACAACCATACCTGCTACGAGCCAGATCCACTGAAATACAGACTGGAAATACGAGATGTGAGACCAAAACATGCTGGGAACTACACCATGGTCCTGAGCAACCCCAAATATGGGCTCTACAAGAACCTCACCATGCAGCTGGTGGTGACAGGTAAGGACTTGTGCATAATTCCTTCTGCTGGGTTATTTCTCCTATTTGGTGTGATCCTACTGTGCCAGTCAGCAGGAATGGGTTTAGAGATCACCACCTCCCTCAGGAACCACTGAAGCCCTCATTTCAGCTGCTCTGAGGAGTTGATGTGACCAGGTAAGGACCAGGTCCCTTCCTGAATGAATCCTGAATTAGGACACTGCACCTCCCACAGCCACAGCACCGAGTGCCGGGACAGTGGCTCCACACAGGGAGGAGGAAATGCCTGGAAAGGGCACAAACTTCACATTTTTGTGGGAGCTTGGGACAATATTGGGTAGAGAGGTCTTAGAACGGGGGCACAGTTTCCCAAGAGAAGGCCTGGAAGTTTCATCCCTCGAGATTTAAAAGCAGCTTGGGCAAAGCACTGGAGAACATCTGCTGGGACAGGAAGGGTCCCAGTGGGGCTGGCGGAAGGAACTGGAGGAGCTGCCCTGGCTTTTATGTCTGTCCATCATCCTGCTCCAGATCCACTTTCTAAATCTGTATTTTCTGTCACTTCTCTGCTGGCAGCACTTGAGGGACAGGTTCTTTTTCAGGGGAACTTTGAGAAAACTCTGGTGTGCACTGAAGCGGGTTCACTTGCCATAGAGGGAAAATAGAAATTGGAATGCCATTTATTAGCCTCTCTGGCTGGATAATGCAGGACAGAGTCACATTACCTCTTTGCACATCCACTGCCTCTTTTAAGCCATTGAATTTAGCAAGAGATTGAATTATTAGGCCAAGTAGGAGTTAGCAAAAGTTAGCTCTGCTCTCCCTTTGTATTTTCCACTTGGGCAGTGAGTAGTTAGTGAGACAGGTTTGCTCTCTTTTCTGTGGTGAATTCTTCTCTCCTTACCCTCTTTACACCTAAAAATATTCTCAATTGTCCAATTTTTATATACTTACATATTGTTGCTTCCAGCAGTTATGTTTTTGTTATTTCACCTTTCAGAAAGGAATAATGCCTAAACAATAGAGAACTTGTCACTTAGGTACATCTGAGCTATCAAAAAGCTTAAATAAGATATGATAGCTTAAAAATCTGAAATAAGACAAATTAATGTGTGATTTAGGAGAGGAGGGAGCCAAGGACATGCTCATGGTCAGGTCCTCTGAATCAGCTGAGCAGGAGGAAGGAGGAACGTGTTAAGCTGCATAATTTGTCCACTTGAGATTGTTTTTCCACACAATGGTTTTGCCTCTTCAGAGAACGGAAACGTTCAAAGGAAGAGAAAATTAAGAATGATAATAAACTGTCTTGTCAAGGTAAATATTGGTGTTTGCGTGCAAAAGGGAGCGTTTCCTTGAGTTCCCCAAATAGGCAACCAAAAACAAACAGAGCCCTTTTCTATCAGCAAGAGGCTATTTCAGGATTAAACCATCCCAGCACAAGCTTTTAATGTCCACGGTGCTTCCAAGCTTGGGGCAGCCCATCCCTCACACAGTGCTGCTCATCCTCAGCCTTTCCAGGGCTCAGCCCAGCAATGGCTTCATCAGCAATAATTATTTAATTGCAACCCCCCTATTCCTCAAAGCTGCAGGGGTGTCCTCAACCATCCCGGGGTGATGCACAGGAAACACAGAGCAAGTGTCCCTTTTCTGGTGACAGAAAGTCAGGGATGAGGAGCAGGACAGGGAAAGCCCTGCCTAGGGGTGCAGACAGGGAGGGTTTACCTGGCTGCAGCATGACTGGCACCCAGCACCCAGGGAATTCTGTCACCTCTGCAGCACCCAGGGAATCCTGCCATCCCTGCCAGACACTTCCCTGCAGCACCACCCTGATGTGCTCTGTGTGAAGCACTCAGCCCAGGAGAGACTCATTTCACTGAAATTCATGTGGCTAGAGCCCAAAAAGGACAAATTAGGCTCCTGAAGCTTCTCCAAACTGCCCTTTCTCTTGTGCTTCCCATCAGAGGGCAAGGACAGCTTTTTCAGGAGCTTTCCTTTCAAGTACACTCTGAAGCTCCAAACTGAAAGCAGATTGGAATTTTCTCCTTAACTCTCCACAAATAACCTGGCACTTTATCTCCAGCAATCATGACTGATATCTGGTTATCAAACCTGAACAGATTAAATTGCTCAGAGTTTCTGCAGACTCTGAGACAAGAGGAGACCAAAACACTTTGTAGCCCCTTTCTGCAGGGATTACCTGAAAAAAAAACCACCTCGGAGCTGAAGGTGTGATTAATGTCTCTGCTCAGAACCAGAGGCAGCCTGCAATTACTGAAGCTGGGATTTGAACACAGGGATTNCACAGGGAGGAGGAAATGCCTGGAAAGGGCACAAACTTCACATTTTTGTGGGAGCTTGGGACAATATTGGGTAGAGAGGTCTTAGAACGGGGGCACAGTTTCCCAAGAGAAGGCCTGGAAGTTTCATCCCTCGAGATTTAAAAGCAGCTTGGGCAAAGCACTGGAGAACATCTGCTGGGACAGGAAGGGTCCCAGTGGGGCTGGCGGAAGGAACTGGAGGAGCTGCCCTGGCTTTTATGTCTGTCCATCATCCTGCTCCAGATCCACTTTCTAAATCTGTATTTTCTGTCACTTCTCTGCTGGCAGCACTTGAGGGACAGGTTCTTTTTCAGGGGAACTTTGAGAAACTCAGGTGTGCACTGAAGCGGGTTCACTTGCCATAGAGGGAAAATAGAAATTGGAATGCCATTTATTAGCCTCTCTGGCTGGATAATGCAGGACAGAGTCACATTACCTCTTTGCACATCCACTGCCTCTTTTAAGCCATTGAATTTAGCAACAGAGATTGAATTATTAGGCCAAGTAGGAGTTAGCAAAAGTTAGCTCTGCTCTCCCTTTGTATTTTCCACTTGGGCAGTGAGTAGTTAGTGAGACAGGTTTGCTCTCTTTTCTGTGGTGAATTCTTCTCTCCTTACCCTCTTTACACCTAAAAATATTCTCAATTGTCCAATTTTTATATACTTACATATTGTTGCTTCCAGCAGTTATGTTTTTGTTATTTCACCTTTCAGAAAGGAATAATGCCTAAACAATAGAGAACTTGTCACTTAGGTACATCTGAGCTATCAAAAAGCTTAAATAAGATATGATAGCTTAAAAATCTGAAATAAGACAAATTAATGTGTGATTTAGGAGAGGAGGGAGCCAAGGACATGCTCATGGTCAGGTCCTGCAGCTCAGCTGAGCAGGAGGAAGGAGGAACGTGTTAAGCTGCATAATTTGTCCACTTGAGATTGTTTTTCCACACAATGGTTTTGCCTCTTCAGAGAACGGAAACGTTCAAAGGAAGAGAAAATTAAGAATGATAATAAACTGTCTTGTCAAGGTAAATATTGGTGTTTGCGTGCAAAAGGGAGCGTTTCCTTGAGTTCCCCAAATAGGCAACCAAAAACAAACAGAGCCCTTTTCTATCAGCAAGAGGCTATTTCAGGATTAAACCATCCCAGCACAAGCTTTTAATGTCCACGGTGCTTCCAAGCTTGGGGCAGCCCATCCCTCACACAGTGCTGCTCATCCTCAGCCTTTCCAGGGCTCAGCCCAGCAAAGGCTTCATCTGCAATAATTATTTAATTGCAACTCCCCTATTGCTCAAAGTCCAGCAGCTGCAGGGGTGTCCTCAACCATCCCGGGGTGATGCACAGGAAACACAGAGCAAGTGTCCCTTTTCTGGTGACAGAAAGTCAGGGAATGAGAGCAGGACAGGGAAAGCCCTGCCTAGGGGTGCAGACAGGGAGGGTTTACCTGGCTGCAGCATGACTGGCACCNGAGCAGGACAGGGAAAGCCCTGCCCAGGGGTGCCCTGGGTGGCAGCTGAGGCTGCAGACAGGGAGGCTTTACTTGGCTGCAGCATGACTGGCACGCAGCACCCAGGGAATTCTGTCACCTCTGCAGCACCCAGGGAATCCTGCCATCCCTGCCAGACACTTCCCTGCAGCACCACCCTGATGTGCTCTGTGTGAAGCACTCAGCCCAGGAGAGACTCATTTCACTGAAATTCATGTGGGTAGAGCCCAAAAAGGACAAATTAGGCTCTTGAAGCTTCTCCAAACTGCCCTTTCTCTTGTGCTTCCCATCAGAGGGCAAGGACAGCTTTTTCAGGAGCTTTCCTTTCAAGTACACTCTGAAGCTCCAAACTGAAAGCAGATTGGAATTTTCTCCTTAACTCTCCACAAATAACCTGGCACTTTATCTCCAGCAATCATGACTGATATCTGGTTATCAAACCTGAACAGATTAAATTGCTCAGAGTTTCTGCAGACTCTGAGACAAGAGGAGACCAAAACACTTTGTAGCCCCTTTCTGCAGGGATTACCTGAAAAAAAAACCACCTCGGAGCTGAAGGTGTGATTAATGTCTCTGCTCAGAACCAGAGGCAGCCTGCAATTACTGAAGCTGGGATTTGAACACAGGGATTAGTGGAGCTGAAGAAAAAATCCTCTCGGGCTTCAAGTGGACACAGTGGTTGGAGCATCAGTTTTGCACCTGTCTAAAAGGTGGAGCCTGCAGCTGATAAACCTCCTGCTGAGTAATAACCACCCACCCTGAGAGTGAGGAGCAATTTCTGTTTGAATGACAGCGTTGCTCCCCAAATCCAGAGCCAGCCTTTCATTTCAGAGGTGCATCTGAGAAAGGGAGTGAGTTCTGATCCACACTGTTAAAGAGAAGAGGGAAAATTACATAACCAGACTTTGAAATGAGGAGATAAATGCCATTTGAGTGTTTTCTGTTGCTGTATGGGGACACTGCAGTGCAGAAATGATCAGTAATCACACAGCCCTCTCTTCTGAGAGTCTCTTCACAACAATCCATCATTAATGTGCCACAGGTTCTCAGCTGGCACTCAGCGTGCTGTGACAAAGCCATCAGCTGCGTATTTGGGCTGGGTGCAGAGGAAGTTTGAAGTTAAAATTGTTGTGAATTGTTCTTCACAAAAAAAAGTATAAACAGCAGCAGAGCTCGACCCTCAAATTGCTCTGAATTAATTTTGGCAGTGTGTTTTACTCACTAATAATGGCAGCAGAGGAGGACTCTCTAGGCAGGATGAGAACAAGATCAGAAGTTCCCTGCCTGAGCCCTGTGGGCAGTGTCTCCCCTGACCTGCACTGCTGCAGCTCTCCTTGGCATCACCTCCTGGGTATTTAATTGGGGGAAATCCCAGAGTTCTGCCCCACTGTGGGCACAGGGTGTTTCACTCCATGGGAATGAGTCAAACATTAGGAGCTATTTCCCCCAATAATTCCTTTGGCCACAAAACCCATCGAGTACCTGCCGAGGGATCAAGTGGAGAGGGAGCAAAATGGACAAATAACTCCAGAGCTGTGGGGTGGGACCTGAGAGAATCAGGTCCAGCAAGGAGTTGCCTGGCCTGGAGGAGAATTGTGCTGCTATTCCAAAAATGCCTCTGTAAGAAGTGGCTTAGCTGTGCCTCTGGTCACCCCTGCTCCCACTGCAGCTGAAATTTATTCTTGCAGGAGCACATATCTCTGTGTGGAGTCACCTTGGCTCATTGTAGGACTCAGGTCCCCAGGAGGTAGCTGATTGCATTTTCAAAACATTCCTTCTTTACATATTTACACATCAAACACTGTCCAAGAGCAGTGGGTTGCTGTGGTTTTGTTTTGTTTGATTAAATTCTTATTGAGAAAAGCTTCAAGAAAATAATGTCCTGAAGAATTTGGAAGGGAGAGAGCAAGGAGAAGGAACAATCCTAGCAAACAGCTGGTGGCTGAAAATCTGAGCCAGCCAAGAAGGAGAAATGTGGGAGAAGAGTTATTCCGGGCTGGAGTGCAAAGCAGCTTCAGAACAAAACATAAACAACCCCCTCAAATCTATTTCTGGGCAAGCAGACTGTGTTTCATCCTCACCCTTGTCCAACCCATCTGTGTCCATCAGGGCTCCTGCTGAGGCCTTTTGGAGCAGTCAGCATGCTCTGGCCACCACCAGTGGTAGTGAGGAGAGTGCTGAAGCATGAGTTAATTCAAAAGTGGGATGAATAAGCTCCTTTACCACTCTGCCTTTCTTCTCTGTCCCAAAGTTTCTCTCCTGTGCTCCCTCAAGGATCTTCCAGAAAATATCGCTTTGGATTCCAGCTGCTCCAGCCAACTGAAGTTGCATTCCCTCATAGAGTCCTTGATCCCCCAAGCTTGTATTGTATCTGTAAAAAAAGCAGGATTAAGGGCTGGAAGTAACCTCCAGAGCAGGCAGCAGAAACTCAGGCTCCTGTGAATTCACCCTCTCCTGGGAAGGACTGGAATGAAAGAGGTGCATGGTGCTGGTGACACCTCGATTTGTTACCAGGCAGGAGCAGCCCCATAGCACTGAATGGTGCACATTGCCCCACTCTGTAGTCAGGCCAGCTCTTCATATTTTGGTTTAAAAATCAAAGGCAATTCTGTGACTGACCTTCCTTGGCTTGCAAGGGATGAGTGGACATCAAAGGAGTCCCCAGTGATCTCCAAAAAAGCCAAGAAATATGTGGTGACCATGAGAACAAAATGCCATCACCTCCCCCAGAGCAGAGCAGGGAGAGGGGAAGGAGCCTTGGGGACGAGGTTAATGCATCTGGGCTATGCCAGGGCAGAGGAAAATTGCTTTTAGGGTGGGGGATCTCAGTTACAGCCAGTGGGGACAACCCACAGTCCCTTGTGTGTGGAAAGGTCACTGAAATCCCTGAGCTGAACACTGAGAAAGAATTTTTTTGGATTCTTGGTGAAATCTTGCTGATGCTCAGGCTGAAGGATTGAGCCACACAGATGCTGTCCCTTCCCCAGGGTCCTGCCAGGGCTAGGTTTCCTTTGTGGAGCACATCCAGCTCCTGCCCAGCTCCTCAGAGGATGAGCCACTCAGGAGAAGTCAAAACAGAAAATTGAATTTTCCACCTCCTGGGCCAACCAAGCTAAACTAGAAATCCCAAAATAAAACTCACCCAGCCACTGTTCCAAAGTGTTTCCAAGTCCAAGGCTTTGCTTCCCTCCAGGGCTGAAGCAATGTCTGTAGCCCATGGATGCAGGACACAGTGCTCCAGTCCATGCTTCCAGCCTCAGTTATCAGGCACAGGCAGGACAGAAACAACTTTTTCTAGGGGATTTATGAAAGAAAAATGTAGCAGCACAAGGAGGCTGCAGCAGCCCTTTTCCCTCACATTTATGAACAAATCCTGAAGAGTTTTCTCCCTGACATCATTCAAACCCTGTACTCTTGCAGCTCCCAGGAGAGCCCCTGATGAAAAAGTCAGATGAGCTATTTTCATTTTGCTGGAAGTGGCCAAAGCAATTTTAGGAAGAGGAAGGTGGGGGCCTGCTGGAGTTTGCCAGAAGGATCTGAAGCACTCAAGTCATTGCAGTAGCAATCTCAGTCTGACAACCCCTAAAACCCAGTGTGAGGGGGGAAGTGGCAGTTCGTGCTTCCCCTGCTGTCCCTCAGCCAACCTGCAGGTACATTAACTGATTTGTGGAAAGCAGGCAAAGGGGACAGAGAGAAAGATCCTAGAAAAATGCCTGCTCTGCTTAAAATGAGTTAAAAAAGCAGTTCTTCATTACCCATTTCTTCTCAACTCTGTCAAAAATAAGATGGGGAGAGACAGATGAGAGAAAACCCTGTATTTGCCCCAAAGCTGCGTTGGGGGTGAATGACTTCTCTGGGAGAGCACTGGAAAGGAGATTTCTTCCTGCTCTGGGAAAAGAGTGACAAGAGACACAGGTCAGAAAAACTCAAATTGCACTGCCATTTTAACACCAGAAGTCCCTGTGGGGCAGGTCAGGTTCCCTGTGATTTTTCTGTGATCTGTCAGGTTCCCTGTGATGTTCCCTGTGATCTGTTCCTCCAGGATCCAAGTGCCTGCTTCTCTCCCAGCCCATTCCAGAGGGTCCCACTGGAGCAGCTGGAGATTAGGCAGGGGCACAGTCCTGTCCATAATTCCATTCCTGGCTGTGCTATTGGCTCATGGAGAGGTTTTAGGTGCTGTTTTCAGCTGTTGCCTCGCAGGTGCCGTGGGGACAGGGCTGTGCACTCACCTGAGAGCAGTTCTGGGTGCAGGGCATGAGAAAAACAACAAAACAGCAACAATCTGCCCCAGAAAACCTCCCAGCCAAAATCAGCCAGGCTCAAACACTGTGCAGTGGTCAGTCTGAAACCAAAGTTGTGTTTTCAGATGATTTCATTCAGTGTTTTTCTTTCTTTCTTTCCTTTTAATAAAAAGGAATGGAGAGAAATGTGAAGCAAACCCAGATAACTTTGTCATTTTGGGTTTTACTTCAGGGGAAATTTCACCCTTCCCCAGTCCAAACCTGCACTAGGAAGTTCCCTCTCTACCTTACAGAATATTCACTTGTATTTCCAGCAAGTACTGTACAAACATCAGATAGAAAGCTCCCAAGTGCAAATATTTTTTGGGTTTTGGGAAACAGAAAAGATAAATAGAAAAGAGGTTGCAACTCCATCAGGGGTTTTAATGAAGCCTCATGTCCAGCAAAGTACCTAAGGTTGAGATTAATGCTTCACTGGCCTCTCTATGTTATTTTAATGATGTGCTTAACATGAAAAGGTTTTCTGAAGCAGTTTCAGTGGTCGTGGGGACGGTGCATAAACAGCAATTCAGTCAGAGGGCACTGAAAGGAAAGCAAAGTTTCTCTACATAATGCAGAGAAACTTTCTCTGTGCTGTCCTCTATATTTGAATGCTCCTTTGGGTGACAGGTGTACAACCCCTTACGGCACCTGCAAAGAATTTAGGGAGAGAAGAGTCTTGGAGAGGAGTTCGTATCCTAATCCTTATACATATTATCTGCTCATAATGCCACAAACTGGAGATAACAGCAGCAAGGAAGGTGAGATTTGCATAATGCTGATCAATTTGAAATCTACAGTAAGCAGAAGTGCTTTTTGATTGCATTTCCCAGTGCAGCAGCAGCCAAGTCTTTAGTTATTCAGGTCAGCTCTCACAGCAGCAATTGCACCTCTGCAAGGCGAGCTCGGGATACAATCACACTGGAGCCAGAGAGGAGAAAAGCCATTTATTTGGCTACATTTAAAGCCATCTGCACAGCCCGCCTTCCCCACCCAGGCAGAAAGCCTTTAAGGTTTGTTTGGCTTCTGCTGGAGGGAGCTGAGCCTGGGGAGGGCCATGGCCGGGGGCCGGGAGAGGCTGGGGGGGAGCAGGGGGGAAGCCACAGAGATGTAGGGAGGGAAGGAAGGGCAGGGAAAGGGATGCTCTGGCAGTGCTGGCAGAGGGATCTGTGCCCCCAGCCTTGCCCACACTGGGCATGAGCAGGGATAAGGGTTTGTGCATAATCCCTGTGAGCAAACGTGAGAGCAAAGCTCGGTCTGCAGGCAGAGGGAAACTCTGCCAGGTGCACCCCCAGGAATACCAGGCTTTGGGCTCAAAACCCCTCCCAGGCTGAAGTGGGGACACTGCAGGTGCCAGCCCTGAGGAACCAGCCAGTCTGAGCCAATCCAAAAGGCCAGTGCCACCACAGAAACCAGTCCTCTTCACAGCTGTTATCACAGATGAGATCATGACTGCAGAATACTGAAAATATGGTATGAGATTGGCAACGCCACAACAGGGATTTTAACTTTCCTTTTATTCACTCTACAGTACTACACAACACCAGAGACAGAATGAAAATTTCCATTAAAGGACTTTTAAGCTATTAAAATCAGGTTTCCATCACCCATAGAGGCAACTGCTGTAACAAGGATTTGGCCCATCAAGGGGAAGGGCAAAGCTTCAGCTGCTTGCAGGGGCATGGTCAGAGGGGAAATGGCCATGGCAGAGGGTAGGAGAGGTTTCATCCCATGGGAGGACACCACTTTCACTCCCTAAACCCTCAGTGCTCCAGGGTCAGCACCCTGCAGGGACAGAGAAGCACTGGGGGGTGTGGAAGGGCCCTGTCCCTGTCCTGTACAGGTGAGCAGGGTCACCTGCAGGGCTCTGTCCCCATCCTGTACAGGTGAGCAGGGTCACCTGCAGGGCTCTGTCCCCATCCTGTACAGGTGAGCAGGGTCACCTGCAGGGCCCTGTCCCTGTCCTGTACAGGTGAGCCAGGGTCACCTGCAGGGCTCTGTCCCCATCCTGTACAGGTGAGCAGGGTCACCTGCAGGGCCCTGTCCCTGTCCTGCACAGGTGAGCAGGGTCACCTGCAGGGCCCTGTCCCTGTCCTGTGACCCTGAGCAGGGTCACCTGCAGGGCCCTGTCCCTGTCCTGGACTGATGAGCAGGGTCACCTGCAGGGTGACACCACCTCCACCATCATCCCTGCAGAGGAAAGGCACAGGCACTTGAAACAATTCTTCAGTCTCTGAATTTGTGCCCACAACACCACCCCATCCTGTGTTATGTGAAAGAACATATGGGGAGGCGTTTCCCCTCACACTTAAAAAAAATAATTGCTTGATCATAAATAATGATTATTTCAATTGATGAATCACTTGGACTCATTTGAGGTGTCAAGTCATATTTAATAGTGCCATAATTGTGGCATGAAGAATTCATTCCTCACTTGGGTATGTTCTTGTTAGAGTTGGAGCAAATTAAATTATTATTTCTTCTTAGAAGGACAATTTAAATGACAGTCAACCAAGAATATAGAAAAATGTCCTGATATTAAATGATTGTGATCAGTCCTTTTCTCCCCATGCTCTTTCACACACACAAACACCAGTCCCCCTGCCCAAGTGCATACAGCTTTGTTTTCACAGCCCAGAAAATAACACTTGAGTAACCTTTCACATAT
This sequence comes from Thryothorus ludovicianus, assembly GCA_013397245.1. Taxonomy (NCBI): domain Eukaryota; kingdom Metazoa; phylum Chordata; class Aves; order Passeriformes; family Certhiidae; genus Thryothorus; species Thryothorus ludovicianus. The sequence goes on along the minus strand of VZTB01016209.1, from coordinate 417,623 downwards.
TCATGTAACCTTTCACACTGAACTTGGAGTCTTTCTCCAAGTGAAATCACACTTGTGAGGTCAGTCCAGACATGTCAAACACAGGATCTGAGACTGGAAAGAGAAACATCTGAGACAACAAAAAATGTGCTTCTCCCTCCGGGGAGAATTCACACAGTTATTTTTATGATCAGAAATAATTGATTGATGGGAAATGAGAGCTAGCTAAGGAAATTCACATTAGTCCCAGTAGTTTGCCCTGTGAGTTGCTCAGGAATCTCCAAGCACAAGGAATCCTATGGCTCAGCTCAGTGAGGGCTGCACCAAACAGGGGCCAGCATTTGGCTTTCTCAGGGGAAATGTTAATCAGGACCTGCTGAAGGTCCTTTAAACAGCCAATGTTTTATGACAGGATGGGATATGGCTGAACCTGCTCCAGTCAATGCTTCCATGGGGTGGAGAAGGAAATACTGATGTGTTTTCAAGCACTGGTGAGGTCAGAAGATCTTTCAGAGCCCGACCATGAGAAATGCCAAGTGAGACAAGACACAGGATCAGCCTGGTCAGTCCTCTCCTAAGAGGGCTGCAAGGCAAAAAAATACTATTAAAAAAAAAAGAGGGAAAGGGCTCAAGATTGATGAGGTGGGCAATAGCTCATATTTACATATCTGGGGCCTCCCTGACAGCAGAAAAAATAAGTTAGCCCAAAAAATAGAAATCTAATCTACATTTACTTCCCAGCTTGTCAGAAGGCCTCCGTGCAGAGCAGCCTCTTTTGGCTGCACAGGGGTGTCCCACAGAGGGACCCCACCAATAAATCTGTTTGATTTCCTGTTATGAGAAGCAGACAAAGAGATATGGCCAGAGATGGGCAGAGCTGTCTGCACAAGGGAAGAGCCTGTGCTTTCACCCCAAACTCAAACCCACCCTGTCTGAGGTTAGCAAAAGTTCAGTTCACTTGGGGGCTTTTTTCCCGTTATTTCTCCTTTCTGTGCCTTCCCGTGGGAGCTGGAAGGAGACAGGACAAAGCGTTTCTTTCCTGCTGGCAAGGAGCAGCCCTGAAAGTGTCACAAAAAGTTTGCTTTTGAGAGATTTCCAGTCCAAGGGTGTGATCTTGCAGCCCCTCCAGATGTGAGTAATGCTGTGACATTTTTAATGGCATTCACTGTGGCTGGTGAGAATTCTTGGCATTTCTCTCCAAGTGTTTTCCCCACACCACTCACTCCTTCCTCATTTTCTTCTCCCTTCCATCCAGTGCATGTTACACACACACAGAAAAGGAAAGACTTCAGGTAAAAAAGATGTTTTTCCCCACAGCCCTTAAGACCTGGGAAAAAGGTCCTGTTAAGTTTCAGGAGGGGACATCAGCCCTCCAATCCCATTTTGCCCACAGTCCATGGACTGATCGTGATCCTGCAATTCCCAGAAGTCCAGCAGGACCCCAACAACACTTGAAAGGGATTAGGCTGAATGTGGTAGCATTGCAATGAGTTCTGTGAAATACCACAACCAACACCCTTGTTTCTGTGAAGGAATATTTTCAGAACTGTTGGGAATTCCCCACACATCAGGAGCCTCAGTGGATCATCACTTCTCAAAATGTTTCAAAAGTTTTTATGGATGTAAATTTGCTTATTTGCATTTTTATGTTTGTTTTGTTTTTTTCCTTTAGAGAGACCCAGGATCTATGAAAAGGAAACAGATTTTGATAAGGTTGTGAGGGTGGAATTGAGAAGCAAACAGAAAATCCAGTGCACAGCAAGTGGGAATCCTGTGCCAAGGATCGAGTGGAGGTGGCAGCCCTGCAACGTCACAGACACCCTGTAAGTGACATCCCTGGGGGTGAACACGTTCCTGAATTGTTGGGTACTTCCAGTCAGGTTTTCTTTCCACTCCATCCTATTTATCTGAGCAAAAATCACAAGCAGAGTGAAGATCTCCAGGGTTCTGAGCCCAGCTGGCATCTGGTTGTGTTTGTGCACCTTGTGTATTACCTGAATTGTGTTGAATAAGTTCAAAGTGACTGAAGATCATTGAATTTTCCTTTACCTTGACCAGTAATGCCCTTCCTTAGTTTTGTTGAATGTTGTGAATTTTGACCAAGGAAAACTAGCAGGATTTGTGGGCAGAGCTAACACACCTTTTGCTCTGCAAGAGCTTTTTCCAGACAAACCTGCTGAAGGCTTGGCTTCATTAAATCCATGTGGGCTGTCCTCACTTGTACATGCTGGGCTCGGGCTCCTGTGGCACTCTTGGTGTCCCTGAAGCTGGGAGAGGGAATTGTGTCTTGCTGGGGACCCTTCTGTGCTGCAGGCTGAGGTGTGAACATGCAGCTAAGTCACTGGATCAGAGCTGCCGGAGAGGAAGAATGCCAGGGAAAACCAGGATGCCTTTGGAGATTTGCCTAAGGAGACATTCCCTTTGATTCTGCAGCTCCCTGAGCAGAGGGCTGTGTAGAGAGGGGCCCTGGCTGATGCCCAGCTGCTTTCCTGGTAGCTCCTGGGCACGTTCAGGAGCCAGGTCCTGCACAATTCCCACCTGCAGTGAGAGGATGAAATCAGGTTTTCCACCCATTAAAAAAATGGAGACAGATCTAGAAAGCAAGGGAGAGTATTGCTGGAAAGAGCCTTATTTTCTCCCTCATTTATTGCTGTGAATGGGGGGCCATGAGAGAGAGGAAGTTCAGGGAGAAGTCCTTTCCCGGTTCTGTGGAGCAGCACGGGGATATTGGGTGGTCCAGCCTGAGCTGGGGAGTGACCCTGTGCGCCTGCCCCAGGGAGGAATCCCGCAGTTACACGGCTCTTGTGGGAATAAACTGCGGGATTTGAGGGCTTTGTTGGCACTGCAGGGCAGCTGGAGGCATGGGGCTCTGCTTGGGAGGGGTTCAGTGGGAGCAGAGTGGAAACACCACATGGAAACATCCCTAGGAAAGCCACAGAGGTGACCTGAAATCTTTTCCAGACCTTTCTGTCTAGGGGGAGAGAATTGGCCATGAGTGCTGAATTCAACCAGATCCAAACCAGTGACCTGGTGGCAGAGGACCTCATATAACCCTTGTTTCAGCTTTCTGGCTCTCTGATCTTATCAATTCAAATACAGTTGCAGAGTGCCTCTACCTCTGCTGGCCCCAGGGGCAGCCTTATCTTGCTCCAGCAGAAGCTGGAGGAGGATTCCTGTGGGAAATGACCCAGCCCCCATTTCCTTCTGTTGTCTGACTTCCTCTCTCTCTCTTTCTCTCCCCCACTCTGCCTCAGCAGTGCCCTTTGAATCCCTGAGCACCAGCATTGTTCCTTAGAGCTGGGATGTGATTTTACTTCCTCTGAGCTTTTCCCCTTCATCATCAGGACAGGACTGTGCCTTGCAGGAAGTCCCTCAAGATCTTCTAACGAGGTCCCTGTGAGAGCTGCAAACCCTCCCCTGGCCCAGGGTGTTGCCCCTGTGCTTTGTGTGCCTTTGGCAAAGGCACAGCTGATTTAAGGAGGAATTTTCTGCTGCACCAGCCCTTGGTCAGCACCTATAAAAGTCCATATTCATTTTACCTCCTGAAAGCCCGTGGTGGGCTCAAAGCCTTTGCATTTCTATGAATGAGAAGAGCTGTGTCTCTGCTTAGTTTTACCAAGTTGAGGAAGACAGGAAAGTTTTTTGCCCTGGATGGTGCAGCTGGACCTTCCCACATGACATGTCACACACTCTGCTGCTTGCCCATATTCCAAAATGAACACTGAGAATTGTCTGCTGTGGAATCTGCAGCATTCAAGGGCCTTCTGTTGTTCTATCCCAGTATTCATCCATTCTACTCCCCCAGCTCACACTTCCTGTTGGAAGCTGAGCACAGACAGACACTCAGCAACATCCACCTCCCTGCAGTTTGGAGTGACTGGCATTTTGAATTTGGAAATATAGCTTATATTAGCCAGATAAAACTCACATGATTTAATGAACTGTCCAGTATTTTCCATTTCTAATATTTGCAAAGATTATGGGGCGTTCACTGCTGGTCATGCACTGATTTTGTTCGCCTCTGTCAAGGTGCTTTGTAAATAATTTTAAAATATTGCAAAGAAAGAATGGAGGAATTTCACAAAGTAGTAACAGACTCCAGCAGTAACAGTTTTTAGGAGTATTTAAAACCTAAGATTATTGTCTAAGATTGACATTTTCTCACTCCAATACACCCCCCTGCTTATCTTAAACACCTTCTCTGTTTTCTGCCTCCAGGTGCAACCCTGTGGGACCAAAAGTTGTGATTTGGGAGAACACAGTCATAGGAAACAAGATCAGGAGCATCGAGACCATGCTCCTGAGGCACGGGGATAGATCAAAGGTATGTGTGGGACGGCCTGGGGATGATGTCAGGGGATGCTCATCCCCAGCTCGTGGTTCCCAAGCTGCTGAGGGTTCTTTGCATGCTTGGAATTCCCCAGCGCTGGGATCATCCCAGATCTCTGCTGTTTACAAGTGCTAGGGTTTGGGAATGATGTCACACACCCTGCTTAAACTTTCCCAGGACTTCTGGGGCAAAACCTCCTGTGTCTCCCTCAGTCTTGAGAAAGTGTGAGAGTGGTTCAGTTCGAGGGGTGCTGTGATGTGAACGCTGATAAGGACTCTGAGATCATGAAACACTGGGAGAGCTCTTGGTCCTGTTCCCCTTTGTCCTGTCCCTCTTTGTCCTGCCCCCCTTTGTTCTGTCCCCCTGACCTCCAGTTAGCCCAGTCCAGCAGCTTTCCTGGCCACCCAGTGCTGCCCCCAGCTCTGCTCGTGCCAAGGAAGGCACTGGTTGCTCCCCTTTCCCAGGGAGAGAACACCCCCTGCCAGAGATGGGAGCAAAGCTGGAAGTTCTCAGCTGGCTCCCAGACTTCTCACTCATCCTCAGTCCTTCCTTATTCTGTCCCCCTTTGTCCTGTCCCCCTTTGTCCTCCTGTCCCCCTTTGTCCTGTCCCCCTCTGTCCTGCCCTGTTGTCTCCACTCCCAGCAGCAGGAGCTGACCCAGGTGTGTGGTCACAGTGCCACAGGTACCTGCTCTGATTTCCAGAGTGTGCAGGTCTCAGATTTAAACCACTTTGCTGGGACAGTGAAGGAGGGAAAACCTTCCTTGGGCACTTCCCTGCCTGCTCCCTGTTCCAGCAGCTCTGGGGTGACCCTGCCTGTGTGAACTGCAGAGATCCCCCCAGGAATTACCTGTTCAGTGTCCCCCAGGTGCCTGTGGTGATACTGGCTGGGACTCTGCTGTAGATTCAGGGCCTCCTGGCTCTGCAGGGCTCTGCCTGAGGTTACCTGTTGGACTTGCAGGGGTTACTGGCTCCAGGAGTGGGTTTGCAGCTCCAGGTTTCAGGGTGGATGTTCCAGATGGTTCAGTGTCTGATCCTGCAGGGTGCTGGACGCTGCCCTTCTAATCCTGGTTCACCTTTGAGCATGGGAGAATTCTTGAGTTACTCCTGTGCCTAAAGTTAAGCACAAAACTAAAGTGCTCGTCTGGACTGGGTCCAGACTAAATCAGCATCTGGCAGGATCAGTGCCTCAGCCATCTGCTCTTTCTCAGGGAGACTTTCCAGTTCTAAACATAATCCAAACCAGAGTTCTGAAAACACAGAGCTTGGGCTGGGAAGGAGAAAATCAGTGTTTGCCTCTCATTCCTGAATTTTTCCATTGCTGGGAGATATTTATAAATTGGATTTATTTAGATGGCATAGTGCCCCTTAAGCTCTGGCTTTAATGTATTCTTTAAGAATTTTATATCTTAGGTAAAAGCAATCCCCTAAAAGTGCTAATTATTTATCAAAATGGAGGTTGGTGACATTTACCTTCAAAGTTTCTTCTTTTTCCAAGACTTTGGTTGCTGCATAGGCTGACAAGAGCTTTGAGACTCTCAGAGCTACTGTTTGTCTCTCTATATATATATATATATATGTAATCAGCTTTTATATATGTCATTATTAAAGTTACAAGCTACATTATTTTAGAATTTATAGTATACTCAATTCTTTTTCTCCCTGGCTGAAAACACAGTCTGAGGTGCTTCCTACTAATTCTTATGTCCTGATTAAGACTTATTTAAATTAATATAACTAAATGATAGGAATCTCAGGTTTCATTATCTGCTTACATTGCAGACATTTCCTCTCCTTCCCCCTTTCTGAAGTGCAGGCTCTGTGTTAATTGGAGACTTTATAATATAGAATATCATTTGTTAAAAAGTCACTGAGGAAAAAGTCTCCAGACTTTTCCTTGAGTTTTCTCAGTCGTTATTCCCACCAGGAATGGAACAGACAGGAAAAAGCCCAATCCATTCCCAGCATGTCCCAGCAAGTCATTCACCTGCATCGACCAAGGAGATGGAAAAATAAAGATGCTGGAGTTGAGCTTTCAGAAACTGTGTTAGGAACCTGGGATTAGCTGAGGTTGGGGATTTTCCTGTGGGATTTCAGCCTGGTCTATGAGCACTGGAGTCTTGGGCAGAAGGTGGAATTCATCTGGGCTCTAGGATTTGTCAGCACCCAAGAGTTCACTCTTGGAAGCTGCAGCAATAAAAGCTGGTCCAGTCACATGTGAAAATTTGCATTAACTGTTTAGAGCTGCTAAAAATATGGGAATAACTCCCCTGGAATCACCAGAGCCAGAAATTTACCCAAAGCAAGTAGGCAGGGCAGCAAGCACGGGTTTTTCCAGGAAACCCCTGGTGCTCTTTGATCACATGGAGCTCATCAGACATCTCCTGACAGAAGTGCCATGTAAAATTGAGCTCTCTTGCCATCATCCTCATCATGGTTATTCCATGAGTATTCCACAGACAGAGAAGTGAATTTCACCTCCTCCTGCCTTCCTAAGCCTGAGTCTCATTCCTGGGGAAAAGCACGGGGTTGTGGTTCAGGTTATGATGCACATCAGTGAAATTTTGGTCAAATAGTAGCTGGGGCAGTTGCACTGTGATAGTTTCATTTTCCCTGGGGTTTTGAATCCACGTTGAACTCCTCACTTTGGGATTTAAAGCACTGCGTGGTTCTCTGAATCTGCTTTTTCACACCAAGTGTAACACCTGGGACTGCAGGAATTGCCTGACTTTTCAAGTCACAAGGAGCTAGGTTGTTACTTTATTTTCTTTCCTGTTAGCAAAATAACAAACTAGCCTGAGCATGGGAGCAGCAGAAGGGAATAGCAAGACTCATGCATAATTCAGTCCTCACTGGGGGGTTCTTTTCATCTGTTTTCTCCCTTTCATGTCTATATGAGAGTGGCCAGGCCACGTGGGTGTTTCTGCTGGTGAAATTCACAACCACTCAAGAAAAGTGACCCAAAAATGCCAAGTTTAGACCTCCTGAAGGAACAAAAAGACTACATTAGAGCAGTGGGATGTGTGTGGTGAGAAGTGTGTGAGCAACTCAGCCAGGCTGTTTAAATCTGTCACTTCAAGGAACTTCTCCAACCCTGTCACACCAGGCTGTGCCAGGGAAGGGGACAGCACAGGGAGGGGTTGGGACACAGCAGCCACTCCCTGGGGATCAGCTCAGGTGTGTCAAGCACTGCCCAGGCACAGCAGCATGTGGAACTGTCCTTGGTAGGTCTGGTGAGAGCCTGGCCAGCAGCAGGGACATCAGAACTGGTCCTTTGTCTTCCCTGACCTCCAAAATCCACAACCACTCAAGAAAATTGACCCCAAAATGATGGGAAAAAAAGAACAAAAATCTGCAGTCACTGGAGGAAGGAGGGGGTGGTGACTGCTCAGGACCAGCCAGGATTTACCCATCTCCTCCAGGGGCTGGAAGGTGATCAGTCCCTCCATCCACCATTCCTCCAGAGGCACCTCAGACCTCCAGTCAGCCCAGTCCAGCAGCTTTCCTGGCCACCCAGTGCTGCCCCCAGCTCTGCTCGTGCCAAGGAAGGCACTGGTTGCTCCCCTTTCCCAGGGAGAGAACACCCCCTGCCAGAGATGGGAGCAAAGCTGGAAGTTCTCAGCCAGCTCCCAGACTCCTCTCACTCCTCCTCAGTCCATCCTTTATCATGTTTGGAGTGGATGAACTCCACTCCTGGATCAGGACTGTCAGGCTGTGCAAACAAGTGCTCTGGTGTGCCACTCAAGGGGACGGATTAGGAGTGAGCTGAACGCTTTCTGTGCAGGGTCCCTGCTGAAGTTCTTGTAATTCCATCTCCTTGTAGCCACCTCCAGCCCAGCTCTGCCAGAGTCAGACAGCTGAGAAGTTTTCCACCCACGTTTTCCACTCCTCATCCTCGCCCACGGAGAGCTAACGAAGTGAAAGAGGAAGGATTGTTAACGAGAGCTCTCGGTGGGGGAAGGGATTAGACAAGGGCAAGAGAAAGCAAGGAATAACAAGAGATATTAATTCATGCTGGCTCCAGCTTGAAAAAGGTCTTGTTGCTCTGTCCTTACTACAAGATGTCTTAAAACACTCACGGTGCACGGCTGGGGAATGTTATTTGGCTGCTTCTAAAATAACTTATTTTTATCAGTTTGGGGAACATTACATATGGACTTTATTGAACTATTCCACCAGGAGTTTTCCCAGCAGCAAGCTCTATTTACTTGTCAGAGCTGTTCTTCAGAAATCAGTCATTTTATTCCTTTGCTTATTGAGTTTTAAACTTAGTTTATTCTTTCCTAGTAATTATTTATTGGCTAATAATCCCTTCCTTGGGCTTACAGTATTGGGTGGCCTTTAGGTTAAGTAATAGGAAATGGAGTCCTTAGTTCCAAATCCAACCCAGGCAATCCAGGCTGGGATGTGTTTGGTATACAGTGAACTCCCAAGATCCCATCCAGCTCCCACTAGGAAGATGTCTGGACACGACATGCCAATAATTTGTTATTAATTAGCCTCATGCCAGGGCTGCCTGCACAGGAGCTGAGGGTGGGACAGCCCCTGTGGCTGCTGGGAATGTGCCACTGCTGCCCACAGGGACAGGGAAACTGGAAGCTGCACCTTTCCAGGCTGTCATAGTTCATTGATGGCATTTTCAGAGCAGGGACACGAAGTTTTAAGGCAATTGCACGTTTCACATCAATCATTATTCAGCTCAGCAGAGAGTGCTGGCTTTTCTGAGAAGCAGCTGTGGGCTGAGCCCTGCCTTGATTATGGAATCACAGAGGGTTTGGGGTGTGAGGGACTTAGAGACCCTCCAGTGCCACCCCTGCCATGGGCAGGGACACCTCCCACTGTCCCAGGCTGCTCCAATTCCCAGTGTCCAGCCTGGCCTTGGGCATTGCCAGGGATCCAGGGGCAGCCACAGCTGCTCTGGGCACTCTGTGCCAGCCCCTGCCCACCCTGCCAGGGAACAATTCCTGTTCAAAACCTCATCTGTCCCTGCCCTCTGGCAGTGGAAGCCATTCTCTGTGTCCTGTCCCTCCATCCCTTGTTCCCAGTCTCTCTCCAGCTCTCCTGGAGCCCCTTTAGGCTCTGGAAGGGGCTCTGAGCTCTCCCTGGAGCTTCTCCTCTCCAGGTGAGCACCCCCAGCTCTCCCAGCCTGGCTCCAGAGGGGCTCCAGCCCTGCAGCAGCTCCGGGGCCTCCTCTGAACTCACTCCAACACGTCTCAAGATTTTCTACCCTGGCTCTGATTCCAGGAGTGGAAATTCTTCTCCAGGTGCATGGACTAAGCACACACAGGGATTATCCCCTCAGAATTTTTTCACTGCCTACTAAAGGTCCCTAGATTCTGGGATTGTGCCCCTGCAGAGTGCAACAGTTTGCACTGTTAATAATGGGAAAAGTTCCCTGAGTTTGGGTGCTCGATTTCAAACCATTTTTTCATTAGGGATTGCATTTAGAAGAACAAAATCCTTATCCCAACCTGCCACTGTGACCAACACACACAGATTTCAAATTTCAGTTACCAAACCAACCAGGATTAGGTTACTTTGACCACTGAACTTTATTTCAGATGTTGAAAAGATAACTGGGCCCCCAGGTTCAGGGATTTACCCAGGAGCACACACCTAGAGTGAGAGGTTGATATAGAATGATGCTGAGAGATTCAACTTACAAGAAAATCACTCAAAATCTGGAATTGCCAGCTCTGGGATCACATGTACATCTCTGCTGGATGCTGCTGGTTTAAAAGTCACAGTTTGGAGGGCTGTTGGAGGTGCCAGTTGTGGGCCAAGTCAGGAAAGTGCCTGATCTCTGGTGTTCAGGTGTGTAATGAGCTGGGATCCAAACAAGAAAATTTATTTCTTTCTATTCCTCAGTAGCTTATTTTTCCCCCAAGAATTTGTCCCCAGATTGTTTCCCACTGTCATTTACCATCTTTTTCACCTTCATATCTAGACACAACTGAGATTAGCTCCAGTGAGGTCTCAGGATAGCTATTTGCTCTTTTTTTGTTTGCTTTCTTTCCCACTGCCCTGCCAGACTTTTCCTGAGTTATGGAGTTGGAGATGTCAGCATCTGTCTCTGTGTGTGCTCATGAGCATTTACCTCTGGGCCACCAAGCAGCTTGAGGCATTGCATCAGTGTTTATTAGAGCCACAGTGTCACCCATAACACTTTGGACACGTCCCAAAATGGATATTTTATGATTTTGCCTGGCTCTACAGTGTTATCCTCCACTTCCCAGCTAGAGCTGTCACTTAGGAAGACTAATTGCTGTTAAAAAGCTGTCCAAATGTATCCCCTTCTGTCCTCAGCATGTACATTTATATTGGCTTTTGCTCTTCCCAAACATGAAATCCTCAGATCCAGCAGCCATGAGGAGAAAGATGTTGGTCCTGATTCAGCAGGAATTCCAAAGCTGCTCAGGGCCCTGAACATGTGCTTGTTCCTTGCCCATGGCACGGGGCCACTGCTCCAGGACCAGCACCAGGAGGAGGAGCAGGCTGCTTTTATAGCCAGGCTGACTTTATAGCCAAGGCAGAGCTATTTTCACATCATAAATCACTCAGGACTGCACAGCTCTTTCTGTGGTGGACACCAGAGGGAGCTGGGTTTGCTGCTTTCCTTCTTCACCCCTAAATTTGGGGGTTCCCCATTCTTGTGTTTGGTGACCATGAAAAGTAAAGACTTTTCCACTCAGCCTTTATTCTGCTGCAAATGCTCACCATTAGAATGTCAAATACACACGGGATCAAAACCTTTGGAACTCATTTCCCTGTGGGATTTAAAGTGCCAGATCTCAGCAAATCTTAAATAACTCAGAAAATACATCCCACACAGCTCTAGACACACTCATGGGGCAGCTTTAGGAGGGGTAAAGGAATGTCTTGTGCGAGTTTAGTTTAGGATATTAAAAAGAAAGTCCAGAGATGCTTCTGTGCACTTCAAAGAGCTCTCTGGATATAAGGACAAAGGGCCAGAGGGTGTTATAAGTTTTGATTCTCAAAGGCCTTAGAGAGGATGGCAGAGAAAGTGATATTTGTTCCAAATGTGAGGGCTCAGAGCTCCTCAGGTGAATGGCTGCAGGGGAAGCAGAGGAATCCTGCAGGAACATCTCTGTCTTGGTGGCTCTTTTCCTGCTCACACTCCAAAAGGAATACAAGGAATAATTAAAGGCACGGTCTGTGGATATTCCTGTGTGAGCCTGAGAGGCTGCAGTGGGACAGGGCAGTGCCACATGGGCCTCACCAGCTGGAGCCTTGGGAGATTTAAGGGGCACAAGTCCTTAAGGCCATGTTTGAGTTCAGCCCCAGGAGGAACAGGAGCACCTCCTTTTCCAGTGTGGTGACGCTCAGGACAGGTGCTCCTCCCTTCTCACATTCCTCCTTTTCTGCATTTGTCAAGCGTGGCAGCACTGGCAGCTTCTCCAGAGCTCCCCTACTCCCTGAATTAGTCCTCTACAGCTCCAGGGAACAGTTTTGGAATCAAGGGGCTCCCAGCCCAAAGGGGCCACGTCATTCCCTCCCTTCTGTGAGGGGAAAAGTGAAACCCTGCAATACTCTTTGTGCCATGTCCAGAGGAATTACCTGCTTCCCATGCAAATGTGGATATTCCCCACAAAACCCAGAGCTGAGAAGGAGGAAAGGGAATAGATGGATGTGTTTGGATGGATCCTCCAGGCGCTTCACTTCAGCTTTTTGCTTGATGTTGTCACACAAAGACCTTGGCAGTTTCTCAAAAGAGGTCCCTGTTTTTCATGGGTAAGACAGGAAAAAAAGGAAGTGTAAGGTTTGGGAATGAGGAGGGAAGAGATTTGGCTGGGCTGAGACGAGGAGAGACAAAAACCAAGTAGCAGCACTTGTCTGGGATTTTTTCCTGTGGTAGAAAGGTAGATAAATTATAAAAGAAAGACCTCATAAAATCAGGCTTTGCTCTGCTAAATTAATAGCTAGCTTGTCATTTCTATGTGCAGCTAAGTGGTTTGCAAGTTCCCATGTGAAAACAGTGAATTGGGAATGAGAGTTCATTAACACAGCAGACTATTCCTGGGTGAAAAACAACTGCACCTACAATAAACAATAAATCTGTCTCATGGGAATCAGGGAACAAAATCTGTAAACTAACCAAGAGTAGAGAGATTTGATGGACCAGCAAAATACCTTTTACTGACCCATGAGTGAAGTGCACGCCTTTGGTGGAAGGAGCGGATAAAAGGGAAAACGTGGCTGAAGTAAAAGCTTTTTTCTGCCCTGGGAGCTTTTGATAGCTGTTGTGTCAAAACTGCCTCTCCAGCGACATCCACCCATTATTAACCAGAAACAACTTTCTAAAGTTGTTTTCCCCGCCGAGGCTGCCCCCGCTCAGAGCTGTGCTTTGTTTCCTCTCTGCTGGCAGATCGTGAGCACCCTGACCGTGGAGGACAGCAGCACCTCGGGGGTCTATCACTGCCTGGCTGCCAACAAGGTGGGCGAGGAGGAGCGCAGCATCGACTTCTACGTGTCAGGTAAACACAGGAGCACCTCAGCAAGGGCAGGTGCTGCTGCTCTGAGCTCTCAGGGAGCTTCATGGGGCTGCTGAGTGCTGCTCAGGCTCCTGGCCATGGCTGTGTGCTGTGTTTTGGAGCACTCCCAACCCAGCAATCCCAGGCTCCTCACCCCACACGAGGCAGGGTCCAGCTCGGTTGGACATGTCCAGTAGCAGCCCCGAGGGCCCTTTGGCCTTTGCAGCTGCAGCTCCAAGTCCCTCTCTTGATGCCTTAAAGCAACACTGGTGACATTTGAGCGCTGTCCTCTGGAAACCTCTGGCAAAGCTGAGGCCTTTGTGGTGTTCCAGAGGCCTGGAGCCTCTCCCTGAGCTGGGAGAAAGGTTGGTCTCCAAGGAAATCAGCAGCCACAGAAAGGTAAGCAAGGCCAGGGTCCAGCCCAGTGCAGGGCTGATGGCACTGTGACACTGGAGCCCTGCCTGGGCCACTGGCCTTTGCAGTGCCCTTTGTGCAGGGAGGAGGTTCTCCAAAGAACACAAATCCAAACAAATATCTGCTTAACATTTCAGCACAGGAATTCTTTAGGTGTGAGATCAAGATCGACATCATGCTTTCAGGAGGGATGGGAGTTTAAAAAGAGAGGAGAGTCCAGGGACAGCCTCGTTCAAGTGCTCGCCCAGAACAAACTGAAACATTTCTGTGCTCACTTTCTGGATGAGTGGATGTTGGCTGGCAGGATTTGCATCAAAATATCGATTTTTAGAACAAAGAGTGCAGAAGTGTCCTGGAAAGTGAATGTCTGATTCTCACTGCTTGGTTCCCTGCCCATAATCAAGTTGGGAGGGCAGAGCTCGCTTGTGGCAGGGATCTGCACTCGTGTGCCTCTCTTCCCTCCTGGACTGTTTGACTCCATTGCTCCAGAGGAACCCAGCACCTTTCAAATCCTTCTAGCCAAAAAAGGCTCACCAAACACTGTTCCCATTGGTGTTACACAAAAGTGTCAGCAGAAAAATGCTATCCAGCAATAATGAAGCAGGAGCCATGGAGGGGAAAGAATTCACCTCCACTAGAGGAGACAGGAGAGGCTTTCAGCCTCCAAAAGGTATTTCCCAAAGCTCTTACTCTTATTTACTCAGGGAAATGCCCTTCGAGGTGCATTTTTGGGGGATACAGCTCGGATATCAGAGGTCCCCAATATGTCCAAGGCAGGCTGAAGGCCAGCTATTAATTTTACACCTCACCCCTTTCAAGTGTGGAGTGTCCTGCTGGGAATTCTGCCAGCTCCCATATCTAGGTGGGTTATCCAAGCTCTTCACAGAACTGCCACCCTTGGTGACTAAACCCAAAGAAATAAGCCACGAGTATAAGGTCAGATCCAAAGGGTTAGATCATCCCATGCACCTTGCACAATTCTGGTTTATTTTAATAATGAAGTTATGTAGGGGTTTTTTTCCGCCCACAGTGAGGTAATATTTCAAACTTTTTATTTTAAGATCCATCTAGTGATGTTTTGAGACACAAGTGTTTTAATCATGCAGTTTGAATTACGAAGGAAATGAATCACTGGGCAAAATTACTGACAGTGGTTATGGTGGGAATGTTTCCACCCAAGACCAGGAGGTGAAAGACAAGATTTATTCCAGCCTGTGAAGGGAAAACTGGGAGTCTGTGCCATTCTAGGGAAGAGGCAAACACTGACCGAGCATGACTGGCTTTTGGAAGTGCTGTGTTTAAAAATAGTGGTGTTCATGGATTAGAAAGGAAAGAAAACTTTCTAAGTGTGGCCATCCTGGTGCTAAACTGGGTCATGCTGCAGCAGGGGAACAGCAGCAGTGACCTGCTCTGGGCTTCCTCCATGGGAGGGTCCTCTCTGAGCGCTGCTCCAGCAGGGCCAGGCTGAGGGGAGAGTTCTGCAGGTCATCCTCACACCTGGAACAGCTGGAGCAGGCTCCAGCTTACTCTCCCCAGGAGTTTTCTCCTGTCTCAGTGTGGAGGGACATCCAGGGACAGCCTGTGAGGTTCCAGGCAGAGGAAGCACAAGGCTCTACACTGGTCACTTTGTGATTTCAAGGTGGTTCATTCTGTGCAGGTTGAACCTCAGGGCTGAGCTGAAGGTTGGGGTAGAGCTTGAGAGCACACGAGCAACACATGGGACTTTGGGACACCTGGGAAATGTTTGTAGCATTTCTCAGCTCTCTGCAAAGCAGCTGCAAGTGTGGCACCCCACAATTAATTCAGCAATTCACTGATTTTAAGACCTGCTCTCCCATCATCTCCTACCAACAAATAAGCTGCTGCTCCCTGAGCTGCTTTCAGACCTTCTGGCTGAACTGGGCTTAACTCACTTCTCCCCAGTAAGAAATCTGAAGATGACACAGAGGCTGAACTCCCTCAAATCCCTGTTCCAGTGGGGCAGTGTGGAGATGCTTTTCCAGGACATGGTAGAGTGTTCCTGGGACACTTCCTCAGGTGTTGTCCAGGATGCTCTCTGGGGATATGCTCACTTCAGTCTGATATTTTCACCACCACCACCACACCTTCATTTCAGAAAAATTAATTTATCCCTGTGGAATAATTGTCAGCAACCATTTTGTTCTTCCACTGCAGAACCCCCACAAAAACTCCCACAGACACCAGAAATAGCACTGAGCTCTATTTTTAAATCATTTCTCTGCCAGCAGAGTTCATTTCATGAAGGGTCAGCAGGGTTTGGAGATCACTCAGGATCCAAACCTTATAAGGGGTCCAGAGTGATGAGAAATCTCCTCATGCAGTGACAGCCCCTCCTGCAGATGTCCTGACTGTCACTGTCCCTCTGCAGCCCTCTGAAGTCTCTCCTGAAGGGATTTATCCTTCATGTCCTAGCCTAACTCTTACTCCAGGATTTTTGTTCTGTGTCAATCCAAGCAAGATCTGACCCCTGCCTGCCTTTCCCACCACTGCTCTGACTCCAGAGTTCCCATTTAAGCCTTGGGTGAGCCATCAGATGCTCAGAAATGTCATTGTCCAGCTCCAGAGGACAGCTCAAGCAGGCTGCAGACTCCCCAGTGCAGTGGAAAGCTGCCCTGGTGTCTCCTGCAGGGATTCTCTGCCATGGGCAAGTGTCATTTACCTTCTAATCTCTGCTCTGCACCTTGGAAAGGGCAGCTCTGTGGAGCTATAGGTCCAGAGTAAATCAAATTCCAGCCTTTGTGTGACTGCACTACATTCAGCAAAGTGGGATCCCACCCATCTGCAAACTTGGAATGTTCTGGGAATATAAATGAATTATGATAAGAATAACAAATAATAACCAAAGCCCTTTTTTCAAGGGTTTATCTGATTGCCAAAACAACTGAGAAAAATGGAGTTAGAGATTTCTGCCCAAAAGAAAATATTGCATTTCCAGCAGGAGATAAAAATCTGCTCTCAGATAACAGAACAATGGATGAGCAGGGCTGTTCTAGGATTTTGTGCCACTCCAAACTGCTCATTCCCGAGGTGTTGACAGGGCTCCTGACAAGCACCACTGTTCCAGATAGAGGGGCTCCCCCTTCCCTCCATCCCTATTCCAGATGACAGCCCCCCCCCGCCAGCTCAGGGCTGGAATTTGGGTAAGAGCAGAAGTTTGGCATTACACAGATTATTGTGCAAAGCACAGGAAATTAAAAACAATTAATTCCTTGTAAATACAAATGGAGCCAACCTTGCCTTTGATTTATGCTGCCTTTTTACCTCCCCCCAATGGCTCCTTTCCCTCTTTTGCCACGGAATCCTGCACGGTGGAGAGGGAAATTTGCAGCTACTACGCTGTAACACTACACCAAAGACAAATGTTTGGTGATTGCTGATAAAAGGGAAAAAGGCCCGTGGTGCATTCTTTTAGTCAACTTATTAGGAGCCTTCTAAAACACAGTATCTGTTCAGAGAAAGGAAGTTAATCACTGCTCAGGTTAAGGATTATGTAAGCAAAGCTGTCTGAGAGATGAACTGACTTGAAATGTGCTCTCCAAGCTGCACTCACTCCCCTGATAATCCAGGTAGGAGGAGAAAAGAGAGAGGAGAGTATGAAAAGACAGAGCAGAGCAACTTCTTTTTTCCTTCCACTGCAATGAAAATCAATGAATATTCTATTGGAGCTGAGCGAGCTGCTTGAAAGGCAAACAAGATGGAGAGAATAGCACAGGTTCCAGCTAAAAATATTCAAAATGCTAAATAAAAAATGTCAGGAGAAGGAATGATAAGAAAAACAAGCCAGGCCTCTGCTCTCAGAATGTTAAGTTGGTAGAAAAAAAACCAAACCTGACAATTTTCAAGTCCAGCAGCAAAACAAAACTATGGAGCATCCTCCAAACCTCAGGGCTTGGGAGTGCACCCATCCCGTTCATTGGGAGTTTGCACCAAAATGCTGCAGCCCAAGCTGTGCCATGCCAAGGCAGTCTTATCCCAAGGGATGCAGCACTTGCTCCCTGTTTTGGTTGGAGATTTGGGAGATGTGAAATGCTGCTCGTGCCACAGCCCTGTGTTTTCACTGGCTCTCAGTTTTCCCATTTAGAGAGGTTTGGGTGGCCCCAGCCATTCCCTCCATGTAGCCAAGCAGGATTTGGACATGCTGGAAGCACAGGATATCAGGAATGAACAGTGGATGTGTCACACAAGGCAGCCTGAGCACACAGCTGGCACCAAGAGAGAGCAACTGAGCCTAACAGCACCCTGCAGAGAGCAAACTGCAATGCCAGCACAAGGAAAGAAGAGAAAAATAACAATTTCCACAGCTGTGGCCTGAGGGGTTCTCTTCTCTTTTTGGATCTTTTGTGAAGTATTTCTGGTGCCAATCTTTAAAAACCATGAAGCAAAAGCTCATGGATTCTACTCCAGATGACTTGGGAAGAAGAGAGACTTTTAATCATATCTGAAAGCTCCTCCAGTGCTCTGTATTTTATAGAATATGTGGTTTATTATAAGGCAGATCAGTTATTTCAGCAGCCTCACTATTTCTGCTCAGCTGTAGCTTCTGCAGAACGCTTTGCAGTGGGAGCCCCTGGCCACATTCCAGGTGGAATTTGCAGATGGCAAGTGCAGTGCACACTTGTTCTGCTTTAGCTCCTGGCCCTCTCAAAGTCCCACCCAGCTCATCCTGTCTTGAGAAAGCTCCTCACCCACAGCCTGGCACTGAATCATCCCTGAGATTTGGGGCAAACCTGTTCAGAAGGTGGCCCAGAGTGAGTCTGGCCCTGGTAACACTGATCAGAGGTTCCTCGTGACTCTCAGCTGCTTGAAAATCCCGACCTAACAGACAGCAGAATAATTCCAGATCACAGTGGTTATCCATGAACTTTCATTCAGGTGGATAGATCCCTAAAACTAACAAAATCCAAAGGCAATAACGTATCTTCCAGATCCAATTTACTTGCAGGTCTCTGGAAGCCACTGCTCTGGCCTTCACTCAGTTTTTCTTGTTTTCAAATGGATTCAGTTGACCACTTCAGGAAAATTGATTTTTTTTTTTTTCTCTCAAGTGAAAAGTTACTAAAAATATAGCAAGAAACAGCTCATAGTTTCATGGCTAGGTTGGAGTCATGACTCAGAGTATTTCTCTGCTAAATGTAAGTGCCTCAAGGACTTAGACATCATTAGATCAGTTAATCCACCAGTGATCAAGTAAATATCCAGCATTCACATGTGATGAAAATAAATATTGGCACAGTTGGAATAAGAGAGAGTTGAGGAGACTGTTCAGTGGGGAAGAAGGTGTTGCTCCTGAGGGATGGGAATGAGTTTCTTTATTCCTGTGCAATTAATACTTTCCAGCCCTGACTGTGGAGAGGGAAGAGCTCACCAACCCATTTATCTACTTGGATAGAAACAGCTCTTGATTAAACTCTCTCAGTCCATTAACTACTTCTATTTATAAGCTTTCAATTCATTACTTGGAGATGGGATTGTTTAGAATGCTGAGAGCTGGACTAGCACAGGTTAGCACTGGGCAGTGAGAGGAACTTCCACTTCCCTAATTTCCAGTGCCTGTTTCCACATTTCCATGTGCCCCATTAAACCTGGCTTGTTCCATTACTGCTGGGAATTCGACCTCCAGGTAGCAGCCAGGCAGCCAAAGATCTTCTCAGCTGGGATTTAATTCCAAACATGTTTTCCCTTCCTCCTAGATGTGCCCTCTGGGTTGCAAACATCCTCCCAAGTCACAGCCATCGTGGGGAGTGACGTCCAGCTGACCTGCCGGGCCTCCAAGTACATCTACACACACCTGGCCTGGTACTACCCCTCTTCAGAGCCAGCTCCTGGCCACTCTGTCCTCAAGAAAATGGACAAATATTCCATCTCTTTGGCACTGCTCATTCCCAACGTCACGAGGAAGCAGAGTGGCCTCTACAAGTGCCGAGCCCAGAACCAGCACAACAGCACAGACACTCTGGAGCAGCAGAGCCAGCTCCTGGTCAGAGGTACGTGCCAGGGGACAGTGGCACTGTGACGTGTCCTAATGCAAACCTTGTGTCCTGCTCTGGTTTGATTTTGTTATTTGCTCTGTGTGGATTGACAGCCTGACATGGAGGACACTCATCCAGCCACTGCTAGGGTTGGATAAAACATTTGAAATCACATAAAGGTGATTTCAGCAGCATTTTGTTTTCCCAGCTCCATGCTGGGTGCAGATTTAGAGTTGACTGAGGACAAAAAGCATCACCCACCATTTACTGACAGCACAACTGTAACTTGGGATGCTCACTCCAGATCTGTATGACTTTGGTACCTACTCTCAGCTGCCAGGATGAGATATCTGAATGTATTTGGACTCAGCAGATCCCAAATGTCCCTGGGCAAGTGTAAAATCAAGTGGCATGTGCCATTTATTCTGGGTAAGAGGGGTGCACTTCATTATAGCAATTATTTTCTTACTTATACCCAAGCCCCCAACTCTTTTATTTCACTAAGACCCTCCAGCCTGGTTCTGTTTGCTGTGGGAATACAAAGGGCAGGACACTTCTGCCAGTCACTGAAAATTAGTGAAGTTTCTTCTGCTTCAGAGTGAAGAAGGTGGGTGATCATCCCTAAGCATCCTCAGAAGAAAAAGGGCTGCTGGCCTGGGGAATGGAGAGATTTATTATTCACCTTCCAACGGTGAAAAAATCCCAAAGCACAGAACTGGAGTAGAGCTGGGACACGCAGCAGCAAGTCAGGGAACAGGAGTCAGAGTGCTTCAGAAGCTGAATTAGACAGGGATTTTCACACTGGCTCCTCTGGCTCAGGAGGCTCTGCAGGCTCTGAGTGCCGTGGGCACTCAGGCACAGCCCAGAGCTGGCTCAGCCTTGGAGTGAGCAAGCAGATTCCCTGTGCACTCCCAGTCCCTCCCCTCCACACACAGATCCTCACCCACAGCTCTGATTCCAGACTGGGACGTGATTTATGTCCAGGCACACACAGACAGCTCCCTTTTCCTGAGGCAGAGAGAAAGGGAAGGAGTCTCACTCAGGACTGGGCAGTGATAATGGTTTGCCTGGGCCCCACAGCACCAGGGCCACCTGTGAGCATCACCTGCTGTGAGGCGCTGGCCTTGCTCTGCTCTCTGCATTCAGGCACTTCCCTTTCCTCTCCCCTGGCAGATTTTTATTCAGTCAGTCAGATTTCCACCTACACACACACCTACACAGCATGGCAATGGGAAAAACACAGCTAGATTTGGAATACATCCATGGAGAACTGCAATCAGGACCACGTTCTTGTGATGATGACTGGGGTCTGTTATTTGTCTGGCACATGTCAGGCAATTCTTGTGGAGAGCACACATGGAAATGCCCCTCCAAACCAGCTTTCCTTCCCCTAGTCAAACATTTTTATATGTTCCAATGCCCCTCATCTTCTGTCCTCACTGCAAGTTTGGGGTATATTATGCTGTGCTCGTGATTTTATTCATTGATGTCCTGCACCTTTTATAAATGAACATGAAGTGGGCATTACTATGGTTGTAGTAAGGACAAAACTGCACTCCTGATGGAGGATAAAAAACTTTTAGAACTGTTTCCTCTTCTCCCCCTCCTTTCTCCTTTTTGTCTTCACTCTGCAACTGTTTCCCCCCCTCCCTGTCCTTTGTTTCCTTCAGTTTTCTTCCTTTGTTTTGGAGCTGCAGCACAAACCTAAGCTTAGGCAGTGTGAAAATAAACCAGATAAATTCACCCACTCCTCCTAGAACCTTTAGGGAGATTTTTGATCAACTGATCAACCAAAGCTTTGCAGCATCCAGCCCAGAGAGGGAAGGGAGGGAAGGGCCTCCCCAAACCTGACTGGGGACTCTTTTCCTCTGTGTCTGCAGCGAAGGCAGCGCCGCTCATCATCCAGAACCTCACGGACCTGGAGGTCAACATCAGTGGCAAGATCCTGCTGGAGTGCAAGGTCAGTGGGACCCCAGAGCCACAGGTCACCTGGAGGAAGAATGGCTACCCCATCTCAGCAGCATCAGGTGAGGTCCTGCTCCCCAGAATTGTTTGGAATTGGGATAATGGACGGGCAATGTCCCCATGATTCAGGACCTATGGCCGTGCCCAGGGCATGCACACACAAATCCAAGGATGCCAGAGTGCTGCAGGGGTCTCCAGCTTGGACTTGGAGGTCAGAGGAAGCTCCTGTGTGCAGAGCCAGCCTAGCACACGTTAGCATAGCACTGGGAAATCAGGAAATGCTGCTCAGGCTGCTTGTGTGAGACCAGAGTTTGGGCACAAAACTGAGCCCCAGGGTGCACCTGTGTCAGGTGGGTCTGGCGACACAGGCCTGCGCTCTCAGCTGTCCTGGTCATGATAAACTGCAGCAAAATCACCTGGCAGAGGGGTTCAGGGCATGCTGTGGCATATGAAATGTTCTCTATTCCCCACAACAGAGTGACAGCAATGTGCTCTTAGCTCCAAGGGACACGGCCCTACAGGGACAGAGCCACCGTGGGCAGGGAGCCTCCCCTGAGCCTGCAGCTCCCTCACCTGAGCCCAGGTGCCTTCCCAGCTCTGTGCCACAGAATCACAGGATGTGCTGAGTTGGAAGGGCTTCATAAGGAGCCAGCCCAGTCCTGGCCCTGCACAGACCCCCCAACAATCCCACCCTGACTGACCAAACTCTCCTGGAGCTCTGGCAGCCTCGGGGCTGTGCCCATTCCCTGGGCAGCCTGGGCAGTGCCCAGCACCCTCTGGGGGAAGAACCTTTCCTGATCTCCAACCCAAACCTGCCCTGGCCCAGCTCCAGCCATTCCCTGGGTGCTGTCCCTGTCACAGGGAGCAGAGATCAGAGCTGCCCCTCATGAGGATGTTGAAGAGTGCCCTGAGGTCTCCCCTCAGTCTCCTCCAGCTGAACAAACCAAGTGCCCTCAGCTGCTCCTCCAGGCCCCTCCAGAGCCTTCCCCATCCTCGTGGCCTCCTTTGGATGCTCTCCAATGGCTTAAACACTTTTTTATATTTTGGTTCTTGCACTAGAGGTGAGGCTGCCCCAGTGCAGAGCTGAGTATGTCCTGTGTCCTCCCATAAATCATGGAGAATCCCATGGCAGTAGCTGGTCCTGTGACTTTAATTTTGCAACTTGGACTAGGTAGGAGATCTGGGATCATCCATAATTCAGATCAGAATGTTCTGAGAGAAACTCTATAGCTCCTGAAATTTTATAAATAATTCTAGAGGGACAAGCATGTAACTCATCCAACCAATGGAAACATAAATAAAATATTTGGAAAAAACACCTCAGGGTAAATATTTCAGCACAGTGCATGGCAAGTTGTGTGCAGTACTCTTGTTAACAACGAGATTCACAGGCAGAACACCCAGAAATTCAAAATGTCCTTCCCCTTTGGATTCCAAGCCTGACCTGTTTCCCTATTTCTACCCCGATCATTCCCTCAGTGAGACAGAAGAACTCACAGGGCAGTACCACAAATCAGAAAAAATGAATTTGGGAAAATTAAATGTAGAAAACTCTCTCATAGGTCATATCTAGGCAACCTCTCTATTCCCACTCCACCTGACTGCCTGTGAATCAAGTATTGCTTCACACCATTATTTTTCCAAGTGCCTAACTTGAGTTCCATGTTCCAGCCTCCAGTAATTCCACTGAGTTCCCCTTTTTCCTTGTGTGTCTTCCTGCTATCAGACACCAATCCTAACTTATGGATTAGTTTCCAGGCTCTACCCACTCTAAAGCAATAGCCACATTTGCTGTTGTCTCAATGATGCCAAGTAATTTATCCAAGTGTTGAAGAGGAAAAAATAATCAGGGAAAGGTTGCCAGACCAGGAGGAGCACAGGATTAAAACGTGTCCTAACACCAGAGCCTGCATGGATGGGAGCTGACCTTCACTCCTGTCTCCTAAAAGTATTTTTGGCAGGCAGGTTTTTGTGCCTACATTAACCAAAATGCCTCAAACCAGGAATTTCCATGGAAAACAACACCCTGGTCATCGAGAGAGTGAAGAAGGACGACGAGGGGCTCTACGAGTGCCGGGCCTCCAATGACCTGGGCCAGGACAGCACATCAGCCTTCATCAAAATCCAAGGTGAGCCCGGGCTGAGGGAATGCAGAACTCCAGTGGGCTCACTCTGGGATTTTGGGCACTTTTGTGACCTTGGTTGTCCATTGACCTGCAGGTTCTGAGGAGAAATCCAACATTGAGGTGATCATTCTGGTGTGCACAGGGCTGGCTGCTACTCTCTTCTGGCTCCTCCTGACCCTGTTCATTCGCAAACTGAGAAAGGTGAGAGAGCTCAGTGCAACAGCCTCAGCTCAGTGCAACAGCCAAGTTTAGGGACAAATGTTTGGGGCAGATGGCAGAAAAATACCCCTGTTAAATTCTGTACATGGTTTGTGTTGACTTCTCCAGAAAAACCCTTGCACTTGTGAGGTTTCCAGCCACTTCTGTGGAACCATAAAATCAGGCTTCTTCCTGTTTATGAGTCAAACTGGCTTGTGAGAATAACAGAAAAATACCCTAAATCCTCCAAAATGAGGGCTTGATTTCAGCACTTGACTAAAAGATATTAAACAGAGATCCCTGGCAGTCTGATCTAGAAATGAGCTCAAACCACACAGCTGATTTTATCTCCAAGTCTTGCTCTTTTTTCACCTCCCTTTTGTCACTCAAAAAGTAAACTTGCAGTAAAGTTTCAAGGAATTTAGGTCCATTTTCCTCAAACAAATAGCAAACAGAAAGGCAAGCACAGTTCTCTGCTCTGCTCTCATCAAATTGCAGTCCCAGTGCTGATCTCCAATATTTGAGTAAAATTTTCCCTCCTCTTGCAAACACAGGGATTAAATTCACATTTTCATCCTTGAGCTCAGTTTAACAGAGCTTTGGACAACACTGAATTTCCTCTTACACTTCACACCTGTGCAAGTCTGCTCACAGAACCAACCCAACCATAGCTTCTCACTTTAGCTGCAGCAGAAATAGCAATTTCCAGCAGCTTCCCACCAATTTTAAATTGCAATAAGTTGCAGCCACTAAGTGGAGAACTGTGGAGGATCAACACTGCAGAACAAAACACGGTGACAATGTCAAAATATGCAGCAGGAAGTGCAGTCCTGCAGGTCCTGTGGAAAAGCAGTGATTTAGTGATTTCCTTTGGCCGACCCAGGTAGATTTTGTGTTTCCCAGCATCAATCAGTGCCTCTTCCCAAGAGCCACGAGTGGCAGCCGCACACAAACATTTGTGTCTCAGCTGTGGAATACAAGCAGGAAGCTGCAGTGATGCATTCCTGGCTCAGAATAAATTTGCCTGGAAGGCAAGGAACTCCCCGGGCTGCCAGACAGCTCCCTCCGTTCGGGATTTCAGTGTAAATCCCCTGAATAATTTCTCCCCGCCCTGTTTTTAGCCCGATGCCACAGATATTAAAACAGGATACCTGTCAATTATCATGGACCCAGAGGAGATGCCCCTTGACGAGCAGTGTGACCGCCTGCCCTACGACAGCAGCAAATGGGAGTTCCCCAGGGACAGGCTGCGCCTGGGTGAGTGCTTTGGGGTCACAGCTGGGGGGAAGGATGATCCCAAATCCTTCCCAAAGGCAGTGGAGCTGTTGGATAGCCCAGCAAGAGCCTGTCACAGTGCCAGGGTAGTGCCACCCTTGGATCTGGGATCACAGAGTTCAGGATCAGACTGAATGGAGGGTGAAAGGAGGGGTTTGGAAAGTCTCGGTCAAAATAGCTGCCGCCTCTTTTCCTTGGAAAAGGGAAGCCAAACTCTTGACAGGGAAGAAAGGTACCTCCACGTGCTGTCCCTGCCAAAAGTGTGATTTCATTCCCATAGAAGAAAAAGGAAAGTGAATTTTCTTTTGAAGAAAGCTATCAATTCATCAAATAATCACTTCCTTATCAGCCATCAGAAGTCAGCTTTGAGCTGTAAAAGGCTCTCATGGAAAAATGAGCCATATTTCACTGAACAGCTCAGTTCACTGGCTGATGGAGTGAGAAAATGCAAAAAGCTGGCTGTGTTTGTACAGCGAAACTGTAACATCTGTGTGCACTGAGGGGTGCAGGGGAAATATCTGTATTTGTGTGTGCTCTCTGTGCTGCAGCTGGAAAATATGGAAGGAGGAGAGGACAGAAAGAAATCTCAAAATCTGAGATTATGGTGGGACACAGAAACTGGCAGAAACAAAAAGCCAGACCCTGGGTCAGAGCCCTCAGAGCACACCAGGTAACACAGGCAGGAAAATCCAAATGAAAGGGAAAATTAAGAAAAGTTATCATCCTAAATTCCATTTGGTGCAGCTTTTCCATCAAATCAATGTCAATAACTGAAGGGTTAAAGGGCTGTGACTCCCTGAGTGCCTTGCTTGGCTCTGTCCAAGATTCATGAGAGATCAGAGTGCCACAATTAACCCAAACTCTGCCTTTCCTGGGCTCCAGGACAGCCCTAGGTAATGTTTGTCCCCTCGATCCACGTAGGTCTGAGTGCAGTGATTTCCCCTCCTCTGTTCTCTCCCGTGCTGTGTTGCATCCAGGCCATATGGATAGAAATCCCTGGCTATCCATATGCTGCAGGATGTGGTTTGGGCTGCTGTGACTGTGACTGTCTGTGCACTGTGCCTGGTTCTCCTGCACAGCTGAGGTTGCATGTCCCCTCCTGGCTGGTGCAGCCTGGGCTCACTCTTGACTCTTGCTTCTCTAGGTAAAACTCTGGGTCATGGTGCTTTTGGGAAGGTGGTGGAGGCGTCTGCTTTTGGCATTGATAAATCTTCAACCTGCAAAACAGTTGCCGTAAAAATGCTGAAAGGTACAGAAATCCCTCTGAGACCCTCCCCAGGCTGCTCAGGGAGCCGGGGCAGCGAGGGGACAGCGCTCAGCCCCCAGGCTCGCTGTGTCCTGCAGGGAGGGGTTTCCATGTGGGAATTTGCCACCCTGGATGGGTGCAAGGGGAGGAAATGGCAGCAGCTCCGTGCTGCACTGCTGAACAAGGCTTGTGTTCCTCAAGGGAGAGAACAGCAGCTTCCAGGTCTGTAGGGTGAGGAGGGGAACAGATTACAGAGTGTAATTACACGAGACAGCCCCAAATTGGAGCTGAGCCTTCCATCGCAGCCCGGCCAGATGTAGAACAGTTCAAGGGGCTGGAAAAACCCCAGTGCCAGGGGAGTAAATTAGAGACATCTCGCTTGCAATTATTGAAATGAGGGGAAGCTTTCTCCGTGGGGTGGAGGGAAGGAGGGCACTCGGAGCCTGCTCTTGCTCGCTGGATTTGCACACAGAGCCCCGCAGCCAGCGAGGAATGAACGCATCAGCCACACTGCCTGCTTGGGCAGGGCTTGGAACTGCTCCTGAGGGTGACTGCAAAGGCTCAGTCCATGCTGCCATGGCCCTCACGGCTCCATCCTGCTGCATGACACCATTAACCCCTGCAATGCCACCACTGACTGCTACCACGGGACTTGGCTTCTGCTGCCAGCTGCCTCTCCTGGTGCTCTGCTACTCCCATCTCTCTGAAATCACAAAAACACACACTTATCACCTCTCTGGACCTCCTTCAGGTCTGGTTCGCCTCTCCATTTTCATCCTTCGAATTTTCTTCTCTCCTGCTATTGTATCTTCTGTTCCATGCCCATTTCCAGATCCCCGAAATACCCTAGAAGTCCCTGATCCAGACATATTCCCATCTCCATCAAAACATACTGCCCTGGACAGCTGTGGGGTTTCATTCCCTTCCATGCTGTGCTTCCCAGCTGGTCCTCATGTCAGCTCTGCCCTGCCAGCACATATTCAGCAATATTTGGCAGATTCTCCATCATTTTACACCTCCCTTCCCCAGTCGAGGCAGCTGCCTCCTGCTCTGGTCTGCCCATTTCCAACTAACATGCCCATAATTCATCACTTTCATGAATAAAGCAGATTCTCTAGTATCAGTCAATCCATCCAGGGAATTCAAAAGGCTCTGGAGATGCCTGCATTTCTGCCATCTCCATACAGTGTGCTCGGGTCTGTTCTGGATTGAAGGCAAAAGTTCAATGTGCAGAATTATCTGAAACACTTCTGAGCTGCATGTTCCAGCACATACCAGGGGAAATCAGGAGTGATACCACCCATGGACACACCAAACACTGCTGACTGAAGGAACCCTGGAATAGCTCCTTCTTTATGACACAGCTTGGAGAAAGATTATGGGGAATTCTACAAGCAGTTAAGAGGTTACACCTGTCACACCAAATGATTTGTTTCATATCTAAATCTTACATGATGCAAAGGCAAAGGAAACAGGCCAAAGCCTCTCCTGTTAAAATACATAATGGAAATTTTGGAGAGAAGGCTGGGAAGATGAAGAAGCACCTGAACAACCTTCTGGTCTGAGGGTGCCTGCCTTAAAATAATGTCACTGGCCAGCCAGGGCTTCTCCTATCAGGTTCATGGCTCAAATACAGATAATAGAAAACTTCTTTCTTGGGTCAATAAGATCTTACAGGCTTGAGCTTTAGTAATGCTGTACGTTGCCTGGGACATTTTGGGACATAGCTTCCAAATCTGTGGATTCCTCCTCACCTGCAGTGGAGAGTTCTGAGGTGTTGTAACCAGGCCCTGCTGAGCTGCACAGCCCAGCAGAGAGGAAGGGACACACTCTGTGTGCTGTAGGGCTTGCAGAGGTTGGCTTTGCTAAGCTTGCAAATCTGAGTCCTGGCAAAGAAAGGCTCTATGGGACCAGGTTTGGGGGAAGGGACCGTAACCCTCCATAACCCACGCTCCAGAAAGGAAGAGTCACCCAAAAGATAAAGTGTTATCCCTCTTCATAAAGGTCAGCAGACAATGAAACGGATGAATTATTATCTGTGTGAGGGTCTGAAAAGCCAAGATACTGCAAGGAGCCTGGGTGGGTTTTGTTCCAAAGGATAAACAGGATCTTGCTGTGTCCTGTTGAAAATATCCTGTTGTGTAAAGATGATTTTTTTTCCTGTTTATCTTAAGCAGAATGTGCAACTACTAATGAGTGCAAGGCTCTAATGTCTGAGCTGAAGATCCTCATCCATATAGGACATCACCTGAATGTGGTCAACCTGCTGGGAGCCTGCACCAAAGCAGGAGGTGAGGAGCCCTCAGTAAATTGGGAGCAAAAAAGAAAACACTTTTCAGACACTTTTTGGGTGTTTGGAAGTGCCTGTGGTGCAGTCAATGCAAGTACAGCCATTTCCAGCCCTCTGCTGCTGCTCCTGCAGGATGTGGCCTCATCCCATCCAGGGCTCTCCCAGCCCTGGTGTCACCTCTCTGTTTTCTCTGGAGCCTTTTCCTAAAACAGATTCTGCTCTGCAGGGAGGAGAACACTGGATTGCAGTGAGGTGTCCAAATCCTCCCTGTGGGCATTTCCAGACTTCTTCTCCCTCTCCCTCCCTGCCTTATCAGGAGGATGCACCAAGCTGAGCCCTTGGCTCCCTGAGCCTCCTCTTTCCCACTTCACCCTCTCCAGGCAAACACAGCAGTTTCTGCTCTCTGTACAGGAAGCCTGGGACAGCCCTGGGTGCAGCAGGAGCAGGGGCTCTAGGGCTGAGCTGGCAGGACTGGCCCTGCATCATACAAAGTCCCATCAATCTCTGATCTTTGTCACTAAAACATCCCTTCTCACACTGCCAGACAAAGCATTCATGTCTCTCTTACTGCGCTCCAACTTCAGGGGAACAGCTCTCGAGGATGGCTCCTCACTGCTGACCTTCCAAATCTTCAAAAGCACCCTCAACAGACAGGAGGCTGAGGGACACCCCACAGTGAAATAATTGAAGGGGGAAAATCAAGAGAGATGGTGCACAGATCTCTCATCATCTGAGACCCCAAACCCATCAGTTTCCAGCAGTTGTTGTCCAGCCACGAGGGGAAAGGAAAACTTCAGTGAGGTAGATTTGGGAGGATGACAGGGAAGAAATCTGTCCTCCAGCAAGGTGGTTCCAGTTCCTCAGGAAACAGCAGCCAGGAGCCATGGATACATGGGGTATGGGAGCCATGGATGGGGAGCTCCCAAGAGTTGTAGCACTCCAGACCCCAAAGCTTGTGTGGGAGCAAGGGCAGCTCCAGCTGGGTAGATTTAAGGTTCAGATGCAGCAGCCAGGAGCCTTTGCTTGGAGCTCTGAGCCCAGGGCCTGGAACACTGGGAATGCTGGTGACTGTCCTGTGCTGACAAGTCCCTGAGGGGACTCAGGACAAGCAGGTGCCTCAAAGCTGGAGCAGGACCAGGAGTCAGTGGTTCTTTACCAAAGCAGCCCCAGAGTTCTGCTTGCACAGCAAGACACACCTCAGGACTGACCAAAGGCTCTGATTGTCCAGTTTCTGAGAAACTTTTTCTCCCAGGAGTTCCCTGATTTCCCATTCTGCAGCCTGCCCCATCCTGGGTGGGAGGTGACCCTCCATCCTCCCTGCCAGGTGCCTGGGGAGGCCTTTGGGGGGTAGAGTCTGGAGCAGAGGGGTGCAGCAGGACCTCACAGGGTACGGAGGAGCCTCGAGGCAGGCACTGCTTTGTTCTCTGAGCAGTGCAAGTGCAGACTAAAGAAAAACAGCCTTGAGCTCCAGAGGCAGACAGGGATCGAGTTCCTGTGAAATTCCAGTGCTCTCCCCTCCCCTTTAGGCTTTATGTAACCATGTATTCCTGATGGAGACTGGTATTACGTATGCACATACATTATTTTAACAAGGTACCAAATAACAGGATTTAACACTTTGGAGTGTCTGATGTTCAGCAGTCAGAACTAATGCAGTGTGTGCTTTACAATGAGGGAACAAAATATGGGGAGGCCATGTCTAGGAAGCCTTTCAAAACCATGAATAAATCACTAGGCAGAGCTTTATAGCTGTTCTGGAATCTGCATTTCCTCAGGGCATCCATGAGGGACATTGGATTTTAGGTTCTTCAGAGCCAAATCTCTTGAGCACAGCCAGACCCCAGCACTGAGCAGAGCTCTGGGGTCAGCACTGGAACCACTGGGATTTGGGGTTGGTGTTTCTGCAGCCACTGTAAGGTTTTCAGGGTTGTTCCAGCTGCAGGCAGGGGAGTGAGGGTTCTAGAGAGCCCCAAGGTGAGCACTCAAGGCATCACTGGGGCTGGGGTGAGTGCAGAGCCTGCAGGAATCCACAGGGAACACCACGGGCTTGCTTCTGTCTGCAGGAATTCAGCATCTCCCTTTCTGTCCGGCCGTGTGCTCCTCTCCCTGTCCCACACTGTCCCAGGGTCCCTGTTCCCTCCTGGTGCTCTCCCCAGCAATGCTGGACAAGGAGCCCGGGAGGATGCAGGAATTCCAGCAGGAATCCTGCTGAACTCCTTCCCCAAGGCCAAGTGCAGCTCTCAGCACTTCCCCTTTGAAGTGCAAACTCCTCAGTCTGAACCACAGACCTTCTCCAGAGAAAAAGGGTCTGGACATGAAAGTATCTATGTTCGGGGTTGATAATATTCCATATTTATCCAAAGCCCAGTCCCATGAATTCACTTTATCTTACAATGCAGCAGCACAAAAAATAAAGGTTCAGAATGGAGCTTTTCCCTTACCTAACATCTCACACTGCAGTATAAAAGCATTTCAAGGAGCTCTTAAAAACATGCATAATTGTATAAAAGCAGCACTGAACCTACAGCGGTTTGGAGAGGAATAAGGAAGAAAGTGAGAGCACTTTCCAGCCTTCCAGAAACTTCAGACTGATATTTTTGCAGCTTTTCATTTAGATCTGTCTATGGCCCTGCATACTTTGATTTCCTCTAGTGGCATCAGCTCCACCCAAAACAAACAATTGTGAAGCCAGCAGAGAAAATGAAAACTGCTCCATGTACAGAGCAAACCAACCTTAACAGCATCTGGGATTGTGTTGATCAGCCTGAACTTTTCTTCTTTAAAATTTAGGAATAAATATCAACTTGTTACCATCCAATGGGGAAAACTAGGAATGTGTTCCCTTCTCTCCACATCCCTACTGGTTGTGTCACAGCTGAGTTTCCTCATTTCCTCATCTGTATAATAAAAATGCCACTTATTTTGAAGAGGATTTGGTAGGATAAATTAGAATTATGTGCTTTGCAGTGCTTCAAAACTCATTTGACTTTCACTGTCTTTTTTAGGTCCTTTAATGGTCATAGTGGAATATTGCAAATATGGAAATCTGTCCAACTATCTCAGAGGAAAACGAGGAGATTTCATGGCATACAAGGTAAGAAAATGAGACTTCTCACAGTCATGAGGCAGAGAATCAACAACCACTGACAAAAGCTGGATTTGTCTGCATTGGCACCAAGGCAGTTGGGTATTTCTTTATTTTCTCTCTACATTTCAATTTGAGCAAGAAGAGGGATTTTTTTATCCCCTGCAGGATCTCACTGCTATCCTCTTCTAGCATCTCCTAAAGAATTAGTTGCAAGTACTCAAACACTCCAGAGCACTTGAAAAAGAGGGGATTACTTGTGAGATATTTCCCAGCACTAGGAGGGCAAAAAAACAGTAGTGAAAAACTGACATTAACTGAACTAGGAGAAGGTGAGCCCTCCCAAATTACAAATCTGGTTTGGGGATTTTTGTTTCTAGGCTCTAAGTGTAAGCAGCTCATCCTCCCCCCATCTGCTCATCCCCATCCTCTGTGCCTTGCCCTGTGCCAGCTCTGAAGTCTGTTCTGAGCCTGGATCATGGATATTCTGCAACAAAACCAAGCACACAGTTTGGTTCCCAACAGCTCTTTGCATCCACATAAACATCTGTGCCAGCACAGGCTGGGCTGGGAGCAGGACCCAGGGGCAGAACTCAGTGCTGGGCAGGGTTGGGACCGACTCCTCCTCTTGAATATCCAGTGTGGAACAGGCTCTGTGAAACTGCAGCCTCACTAAGATTATTTTCCCAGATTATTCCGGTATTATTATTATTATTAAAGCTATTGTGTACAGGCAGCAGAGTACGTGAGGAATTTGTGTGAGTGCAGGAGATTTTCCTGGTGCAGTCACTCAGAATTTCTCTCTCACCATTGTTGCCATGACTTGAGGGCTGGTTGTGCCTCACTCCCCAGCACAGACACTGTCAGTGCCCATCATGCACTCACCTTTAAGGGATTTTTAACATCCTAAGACAGCAAGAGAATTACAGCCTCTCTCTGCTTACCTCTCAGTCTCACCCAGCCAGCTTTTAGCTAACTCTGATGTGGGATATTGCTGTCAGTGAAAGGGGAATAATAAGTAGGAATAAATAGGAAACCAGGCTTTATTAGTTTATAGCTAGAACTAATAAAAGCTTGGTTTCCTATTTATTCCCACTTCAGGAAACATCATGTTCAAACATGATCATCTTCAGAGGACCCTTCCTCCTTATGCCATTTTGGTACCTATTTTAAATCCTCAAGCATTGCATTTTAGCAAAGCTAAAAATCGAGTTTATGCCATTTCTAGTCCCAGGAAAATTCTGACCAAGCAGAGAAGAGTCTGGATGAGTCCAACAGTGATTTGACTGAACTGATCAAGAGACGCCTCGAGAGTGTGGCCAGCACGGGGAGCTCTGCCAGCTCAGGATTTATTGAAGATAAGAGTTACAGTGACTCAGAAGATGATGAAGAAGGTAAAAGAACCCCACCTCATCCCAAATATTTTATTAGAAACATTTCTGTCACATAGCTGGTGCCACACACACTGTCACACACTTTACAAGCCCTTACATGGCTTGGCTTGTTCCTGAAATCCCAAATTCTTCCTCTTGCCCGTTCCCCATTCCAACTTTCTCACAAAAACAGAGCTCTGTATTGTGAACAAAAGCTGCTCCTGTTGTGTGAGAGGCAAAATAGGAATGTTTTACCAGACTTGTGAGGTCACTCTGTCCCTGGGCTCTTGTCTATAAAGTTTCCCTCACTCCCAGCCTGAGGTGTTGTTTCTCCATGGCTAAATGAGTGACTAATGCATGAGGGAACTTTGTTAATTGTCTCATCTTCTGCCCCTGGGTTAGTGGTTGCTCAGCCAGAGCTGTAACCCTGCAGAGGTCTCACACCAGCACCCAAGTGTGGGGCTGGGGCCGTCAGCACACAAGTGGCACCAGTGCCACAGCCCTGCAGCTGCAGGTTGTGCCATGTCTCTGATCTCTCCTAGATGCTGAGGATCTGTACAAGAGGCCCTTGACTCTGGAGGATCTGATTTGCTACAGCTTCCAGGTGGCAAAAGGCATGGAGTTCCTCGCCTCCCGAAAAGTGAGTTCACACTTCTTGCAGAGTACATGATAGGAAGAAACACAAACACACTTTGGAGTCTGAGAAATCTGCTTTTTGCTCTTCTATCAGAGTGCTGGAGATCACGTTAGCTCTGGTGGTTAAGCAGTAATTAGCACTGAAGGGGTTGTGGAGGAACATTCCTCATGTTCTTGGCTGCAGGAACTGGCATCTCCAACAGGAGGGTTTAGATAGAAGGAGTGAATACAGATTGTGAGATATTTGTGGAAGTGCCTCATAAATACACCCAGAAAAGGCTTGTAGAGAACACTTCTTCTGGTGTGGTGAACAACACTACTGAGAAATGAGGAGGGAGTGTCCAGTTATTCCTTTAGTTTGTCAGAGCTGTTGGGGACTGTCAGCAAAGTCAGCACCTCTTGGATAAACAGGAAGTAGTTTGTAGCCTGTGGAACACCTTTTCAGGTAAATGCAGTGTAATCCACGGGCCAAAGTGTGCACACAACTGAGCCTGCACTCACACACAGCCACCAGGGCAGCCCCCAGAAATCCTGAGCAGAGCTGTCCCATCTCACACCCTCCTGGACCAGCTCTGGCAAATGCAGCTGCAGCTGTTTTTTGGCCTGTGCTAAACTCCCCAGTGGTCAGATAACTAGGAAACAGGACTCCCTTCCTTGTAACTGCAAAGTTCTTCAGACAGAAAAATCAGAAAACTGCCTCTCAAATACTGTCTTGTTCCCGAGTTATTCTCTCTTTTGCATATCACACTGTGTTTGGAGCAGATTCCCACTCACCCCTCTGACCTGCTCCCAATGCAGGTCATTTCTTTCCCCATTCCAAGGAAGCTCTCCTGCTTCCAGCTTGATCAGGGGCTCCTTGCCCAGCCCCCTCTGACCCCCTGTCCTTGCCTGGCAGTGCATCCATCGGGATTTGGCAGCCAGGAACATCCTCCTGTCTGAGAACAACGTGGTCAAGATCTGTGACTTTGGCCTGGCCAGGGATATTTACAAAGACCCCGACTACGTACGCAAGGGAGATGTGAGTGCAAGAAGCTCCAGTTGTTACCCTCAGCTTGGGCTTGGGCAGATCAGTAACAGCAGATCTGGCAACCTGTTGTGTCTCTGGCTTTCAGGCACGGCTTCCACTCAAGTGGATGGCTCCAGAAGCCATTTTTGACAAAATTTACACCACGCAGAGTGACGTGTGGTCTTTTGGAGTGCTGCTGTGGGAAATATTTTCTCTAGGTAAGAATGGTTTCAAACTCTTTTTTCCACCCTAATTTATGGCTGCTTGGCTGAGAAAAGCTCTTAACAAAAGGTGATCATGCGGGACAGTGCTTCTGTTTCACTGAGGACAAGTGCACAGTGCAGATCAGGTGTAAAATAAAGCCAGTTTCAATGAGAATTCCACCTAACAAAGGACATGAAAACACTGGGGAGGGGGATCAAAAATTCCACATGGAATACCTAACATTTGTACCCACTGAAAGCAACAGAGCCCAGAGATAAAATGCAAGCCTCTGCTGCTGGGGGAGGGAGTGGGAGATGTCTTGGAGAGCAAACAAGAAGTTTCCAGTCAAACCATACCTGCTTCAGGAGCCCCTCAGCTGCAGAGTCACCCTGCTGTGGGCACAGTGGCTGCTGCTGGCAGCCCCTGGAACATGAGCCCACACCATGTTTTATCCCAGCTAGATCATCCACCCCTCAAAATCTAAGATTTTCCAGGTAAGAAAAATCTCCTGGCAGCAGCTACTGCTGGGTTGGTGCAAGGAGCAGTGCTGGACTCAGCCTAAACCCTCTTGGCAGCAGACCAAGGGTAGGACATGCGCTCTTTTGGCTGCATCATTTGCAAGCCACAACATTTCCAAAAGAATAATGATGATGTTCTTTATGTACTGGAGATCTCCTCCCAGGATGCTGTTAGAAATCTCAGCCTCGCTGAGCTCTGGTTACTGTCCAGCAGATAAAGCTGTGAAACTTAGACAAGCAGCCCTACAGACACTTGGACTGTGCTGCTCTCATATTCTCCTTACAGAGTGGCAAGATTTGTTTTCCTGAGGGAATTTAGGAATGTCAGCTCTGGCTTTTTAATCAGCATTTGCAGACAAAAGAAAACAAGAGGCATTGTCAACTTAAGCTGCTGGATTTTAAAGCAAACTCTAATCTCCTTCTATCTTTAGTTCATGGATCAGTTGAAATTAATGATTGGGCTCAAAATGCCAAGTGAAAATGCAGTCTGGAGCTCTTTCTACCCTAATCTTTACTTAGGGCTGGCTGCAAAATCATAACCTGCTCTCAGTCCAAGTCTTTGATTTGGACTTTTCCCTATTCCTGCATCTGCACACCAAGCAGAAAGTTCACACTTGAGTGGTTGAAACAAATCCTGCATTCCCTGGGGTTCAGCCCTGTTAATTTAGGGTTTTGTTATTTTGGGGTGAGCCCTCTGTGGCTCTGTACCAGCATCACCTGCTGCAGGTTTAGAAACAGCACAGAAAGGCAAAGCTCCAGAAGCACCAGGAATGCCCTGGTTTTATCAGATCATTCCAGAAGATGCTTTAGCATCAGCATCTATAGACACATACAGGGGAAAGGTTCTTCACTGGGCACCAAAGGAGTGGAATGCTGATGAATCCAAGAGGCACTGCAGGAACAAACTTTGTATCACCCCCAAAGATCCTGACAGAATTTAACAGATGGCCTTTAATACTGAGCACTAATACAAATTAAAATCCAGTCAGTGAAATTCACCTCTGTTTTAATCAATTAAAAAAAATTTTCTTTTTTTAATCTGGGTTCTTTTAGCCCCTTTCTTGGCACTGTCCCCTTCTGAATTTGGAATCTCCCAAATGGCTGCAGGGCCTGCCACCCGTGCAGCAGCCTCTGCCCTGGGTGTGACGTAGATCACAAACTGCTTTTTCAATTGGTGGCACAGGCTCAAAACCAGTCATTTTCTCTGAGAGGGTTTTTCATCCAGCTCATCCAGGCATGCCTGTGGTTTGGCACTGCTCACATCTGCAGCTCAAACGATAAATATTTAATTAAGGATTTGTGTCACTGATTGAATTCTGTCATATAAAAGTTTTACAGATCATTGAGAGCCACGGGATGGAAGTTATTTGTAGTTGCCACAGGGTGTGTTTTGGCTCCCATTTACAGCTGCTACTCTCACTGAGTCCCACAGACTGAGCATCCTCTAAAAAGGAGAAAAATACTGATTAGGAAAATGCAGAGTGTAGTTTGTGCCCTGGCAGGGTCAGGAGATGAGTGAAGGACAATAGGCTGCCTGCAGAAAGGCTGTCAGCCTGGATCTGCTCTGGTGATACACAGGGAAACCAGGACTTGAGGGAATATTAATTTCCATCTGGGGCTGAGTTTGCAATGAGCTTTAAATTATTCAAACGGGGTCAGCACACCTCGTGTCAGGTAGTGCCAGCAGTGTTTAACACATCCTGAAATCACTAATGGTACAGAATGTCGGTGTCTCCTGGAATTTCAATGTGCACTGTTCCAAAAGCAATCAGAGATAATTATGTAAACAAGCAGTGCCTGGTAGTAACATCAGCATCTCATTATCCCTCTAAAATAAAACCAAGATCAAAAGAGGGCTCCAATATCCAATGCATGCCACATCTTTGAGCATTTTGAAGGAGATTTCCCCTAAGGAAAACATCATGTGTAGGCCTTACACCATATGTTCCAGCCTACATTTCTCCCAAGCTGTCTCAGCATTCCAAATCCAAGTTATTAGACTTATCCCATAGTCCAGATAAAGACAGTGCAGAGTGGAAGTGAGAGAATTCCTTGCTTTTATGATCTGAGCTGCCTCCAGCTGGTAGGAGGCCAGCACTGGCCAAAATATAAACTACCAAAAGATCCTGCAGCCAAAAATTAAGCATAGACTCATGGAATGTTCAGGGGTTGGAATAGACCTTCAAGATGATCTAGTCCCAACCCCTCCTGCCATGGGCAGAACACTTCCTACTAAACCAGGTTGCTCAAGGCTTTATCCAGCCTGGGTTTGAGCACTGCCAGGGTTTGGGGCTTCCACAGCTTCTCTGGGCAACCTGTGCTAAGGCTTCACCACCCCCCAGTAAAATATTTCATCCTAAAATTTAACCTAAATGTCCTTTCTTTCAGTTTGTCCCATTACTCCTTGTCCTATCACTGCTATCCTCTGCCTTCCCTGTATTTACTCTCTCCAACATCTTGCAGTTGATCTGATCTGTGATGTAACCAAAGAGAGAGAACTCAGACTGTGAGCTGGAATTCTCCATCTGTGCGATGAGCAGTTAATTCCCAGGTTATTCTGAGCATAATGACAGGCCAAAGGCAAGACTGGGGAAGAAAATCGAGGTACAAAGCAGAAATGATGGTGCTGCCTATTTCCAGCTTGCATAACTCCAGGAAACACTGTCAGTCCTGTGCTCTGGTACTTGCATATGCAGGGAATTCAGAAGTGCTGTGGATAAGCATCCCTGGGCTCTGGATGTCCTGGGAGCCCATTTGTGCTGAGATTCCTTCTCAGTGCTGGGATCTTGGCTCCCCAGTGCAGGTTCTGCCCACTGAGCAGTCAGGTTCACAGTGTAGAATAATTCTGGAAGCAGTCACATTTTGGCCCCTTCTTCAGTGCTTTATCCAAAAGATTTCTGCTGTTCTCACTGTGCCTCCAAGTGCACAGCACATGATGGTGTTTCCAAATGGGGAAAAAATTGCAGGAAATAAGTAGGAATGTTATAACAGTAAATCATATACAGATTCCTCGAGGGCTGGAGAGAGATTCCATTCAATCTTCTATGTTAAGACTTGATTAAATTGTTTCCAAATTCATCATCTAGCCTCTGGGATGTCAAAATGTCCAAGACAAGGGTTGTGCTGCACGGGAAGCCTTTGCTGAGGAGGGAGGGAGGGAAGATACAAATCTTTTAGATTTATCCAGAGTAGGTTCAGTAACATTCTAAATTTCAGCTTAGACTTCTGAATTTTACCTGTGAGCTCTGGATTCCTCAGATGCCAGTTTGGGAACTTTTGTGGGAGTTAACACAAAGCTCCCAACCCTTCATAGCATTCAGCCTCTGCCAAGCAATTCCAGTTGCCACGAACTGTCCTGCCAGGGTTCAGCCAACATTTAAATGGCACTCAAAGTAAACAGCATGGAACACACAGTCAGGAAAGAAAACAAGGCTGGAAAGCTGGAAGGTCACTGTCAAGGGAGTTTTCCCTGTAGGATAATGCATATCCAGTATTTGGTGAACCAGGAGAGGAGCAATTCCACATAGGGGACTGAACCAAGGCTCTCGTGGTCCTTGGCAGGAGCTGGGTGTCCACAGCCCCCTCTGCACTTACTCTCAGGGGGTCTAAGGCAATGAAGGATGAGCAGGAATTACTCACTCCATGTGTATCCCTCAGTGCAGAAGAGTGGCAGGGTAACAGGAAAGCACCAAGTAACCCATTGAATAAGCTGGAACTTTCCTACCACTGACCAAGAGATACTTTAAAGTCTTAAACTAAAAGATTTTATTTCTCCTCTGCCCTATTTTACGTTGGAGTGGTCCTGACTGTATCACAAATGCAGAGGAGACAGCATGATTGAAATCTCTGAAGAGACAGAGTGAGTCTGTGACAGGTTTCCAAACAAAAAATGCAGATTGTGAGTGACTCCAACTCCTTCTTCACTTGAGCTCCTGTTACTGCCAGACTCTGGGTAACCTTGAATGCTCAGCAGAGATCCCCAGCTCCCTGGGCTGGGACACAGGGACTGTGCCATCCTGAAGGCCTCTCGTTTCTCTCACCAGGTGCCTCTCCATACCCTGGGGTGCAGATAGATGAGGATTTCTGCCGGCGGCTCAAGGAAGGAACCCGGATGAGATCTCCAGAGTATTCCACTCCCGAAGTGTGAGAGCTGCTGGGAGCTGATACATCTCACAAAAGAGACTGTTTTTAAGTGGGGAGGGGGAGGAGACCACAGCTGGGTATTTTATTTTCAGTAAAGCTGTGACTGAGTATATTTTGGGTGTCTGACAGCACAGACTAATGCTAAGGACAGCCCAAGTCAGCCTGGCCTTTGCCAACAAGAAGATGATCAGATACTCCATGTAAGCTGCAGTTCATGGAGCTCAGATTTTAGATTCTGTCACAGAAATCCAGTGCCCAGGAGTATTATTTCAGGAGTATCAGCAGGGCCCAGTAGCCAGACTCTAAATTAGGTGAAAACCAACGTCCTGCAGCCTTGGCTGAGGCAGGAATATGGAAGCAAAGGGCATCCCACATGGAAATTAAAACAGAATTTCAGCATGTGGAGATCTGAACCTCTCTTAATCCAAAGACTGACCAAACCAAGCAGCAGTGGAACGAAACAGTTTGGAATAAAAAACTCCCATCCTTTCCCATTCCTAATCCCTGTTTTTTTCCTCCAGCTACCAGACAATGCTGGACTGCTGGCACGGGGTCCCCACGGAGAGGCCAACGTTCACCGAGCTCGTGGAGCGCCTGGGGGATCTCCTCCAGGCCAACGTGCAGCAGGTACAGCAGGGCCAGCATTCTGTGAGAGATGGGGATCTGGAGTGCACACGTGTGTGCCTGTGCAGAGGCAAAGGTTATTAAACACCAACGTGAAGCTTCACTTCCTAGCACAGCTCAGTAGGAAAATGCTGGGATGAGTAAAGGCAGTGTTAACTACTCAAGTGTTAATTTTACTTCTGATTTTCTCTGCCTCCTGAACTTTGTCTCTCATTTCCAAGTTTATGTTCACCAGTGCTCTTGAGAGCTTTACAATTATGCAGCTTAAAGCACAGAAAGTCAGGTATATGATGATTAATTTCATAGTAGTTAAACCAGTTGTTTTCTTCTTCAGTAAAAACAACCAGATTAGTTATGCAATTGTCAAGTTAATTGAAGAAGAAATCAAACACTCTCCTCCAGCTCCTTCCTGTTTGTAAACAAATTTAGTGGAGCTGAGTTGAAGAGGGCCCAGTCTGCAATATGAAGAGCTTCTGAGTTTGATTCTATAACCAAAGTAAATTGAGGAGACATAAAAATCATGATAAGGGAATAGGGCACTTAACTGCTTCTCAAAATTAAAAACAAAACAAAAAAAAACGCAAGGGAAATTTGGATAAATAGTTTCAGGAGCTAAAGGCAAAGTCATTCCTGAGGATTGCTGCAGGGGGGTAATGACAATGCAGAGCTCATTACCATGTGCAGCAGCAATTCCTGGGAAGGACAAGAAATTAAATCCTTTCAGGCTCCCATTTCAAGGCCTGGCTCTTCCCAAGCTCCTGAAATTGAACAAAACCTAGCAGTCTGTACATGGGCCATTGCTTCTGACCAGGACTGGAATATATGAGCCCATGTTCAGCCATCCCACATCCCAGGGTCCCCAAAGAGTTTCCTCACAAAGCCTCCTGCTCAGTAATTCTTGGATGAAGTGTGCATTCCAACTTCCATGACTTCCACAGAGTGTGAGGAACATGATAATCACCTTGAACAAACATCACAGTTAAGTTAAAACACAATTTAATCCTTTCTCATCACAAAGCTCTGTAGGATACAATAACCTCTCACATCTGAGATGCAGCACAAAATGAACTTTACCAGCTTTGTGCTCTTTTCTGTTATTAATTTCATAGGATGGCAAAGACTACATTCCATTGAACATCACCTTGTGTCCAGATGGAGAATCCAACTCCAAAACCTGCCCTGTGGAAGAGAACTTGAGCAGTGGAGTGAATCGCTGGAGTGCAGTGGAAACTGGGTGAGAAATGCAGATACAGGCTGGGGAAAAAGAAACATTTCACTGTCTGGTGTCCTCCCTTAATATGGCTGGTGAAAGAATCAGACAAATCTATGAGGGTGTTGGTTATCAGATACAAGAGGTGACGAAAGAGAAGTGGTCCAGGAAACTGGGCTGTGTGAGGATGTAACTGAGCTGCAGCTGCCTGGGTTTCATGCTGACCCCTCGACTTTCCTGCTTTCAGTATCAACAGCAAGAAGAGACCCCTGAGTGTGAAGACTTTTGATGAGGTGCCAGTGGAAAAGGAGAAAGTGATGCATGAGGTAAGGGAGGTGACTGCATCCTGCCCCAGCAGGTTCACAGATCACTCGTCACCACCATCAGAAACACCCTTTAGAGCTTTTGGAATCTGGTAGGAGAGAACTTTAAACCAGGCAGAAGATTTGGCTCTGGCACCTCACACCCAGGGCTGTGTGACAACAAAGAGGGACCTGCAGTTCTCTTCATAAAAAATTTAAAAAGAAGCTCACATCTGATTTTCCTGGCTAAGGGGCTTTATATTACAGATTTCAAGATGTTTTTCCACCATAAGAAAGTGGCAGCTCATTGAAATGAAGCTCTTTGAGGGAAATGTGTCCAGAACACATTTTGGCTGGCCAAGACTGACAATCACTTGGTAGGGGTGAAGGTGTTCAGTTCTGGGTAGACAAGAACAAGATTCAAGATCCTGGTCTTGATTCACACAAAGAGCTTTAACCCTGGATTTTCCTCACTGTAGGTGAACATATTTATTGCCAGTTTAATGCCATTGCAGGGTGTGAGAGTGTTAAAGGCTTTAATTTTCCCTCCAGGGGAAAACAAAGACTTGTTTTGTTACAGAATGAGAGTTCTGCTTGTTGTCTTCCTCAGAAGTTATGGCTTGGATTTTCTTATTTAAAAAAATCCCCGATAACAACTCCTGGATTCCCTCTGTGGTCCAGGCAGCCCCTGGCTCCATGTGCTGTCCCCACCTGCTGCCTCAATGGCACCTTCTGTGTCCCTAAGGAGGGACCTCTGCAATGCACAAATGCTTCAGGTGGACCAAAGTTTAGGGAGAGAAGCCAAATCCCTCAGGAATGCTCCTGACACAGGAGGAGAAGTCTCAGGTGATGAGGAGCAGCAGAGACAAGGCTCCAGCTGAGTCCCTCTTGGACAGAGCCATTCCTCACAGGAGCTCTCTTGGGAAGGCTCAAGACTCCAGGTCCAGCTTGTCCTGGAAATATTTCATGTCCTTGACAAACACAGCCTGTTTCTCATTTGTTCTCTGAGGCCCATTATTGCCTTGTATTTTCCCTGATGGAATTTCTGCCTCTTTATCAGTGCATCTCAGGGATTAGAAAGCTTAGAAATTTCCCTGGGTCCTGCATCTTCCCTCTTGCAGGATAAAATCTGTCCCTGGGAATCACACAGAGACATTTGCTCCACCAGTGCAGTCTCAAGAGATTATTGCTGCCAGCACGAGCATTACCTGCCTAAGAGCTCCCTGCTCATGGCATTTTCAAATCAGCCTTTACATGAGGGGGGAGAAATTTCTGAAAAGGGTGGTCATACATCAAGAGATCAGAAATAAACGTGATGATTCAACAAGGATCTTTTAAATCAAAATCAGTGTGTGATCTGCTTTCAGACAAAATGAGTGTACTTTGGTTATTGAAGTTTTAATTACTAACCCTGAATAGTCATTAGGTCATTTGAAAGAGCTGCCCCAGCTCTGAGTGCTCCACCACACCTTCCTGCCATTGTGCAATTATCTGCAATCTCTGTGGAGATTCATTTACCAGAGGGGTGTAAGCAAAATGCAGAGCAGCCCCCAGATAAACTGTTCTAGACCACGTGTTTGAAGGAGAAACAGCCAAGATAAAATCCAGAGACAAGCTGGGTTTTCCTGAGGGTTTGACAGACCTCATTAATTCAGGATTTCACTTTATACTTCATAAACTTTTCTTATAAACTGATCCTTGTTAACAACTGATACATGACCACAGCAGGTATAAAAAGACTTTTTCTTGTAATTTATTGTTTGCTGAGACTGTTTTTTACATCTTGATAAGTTTGACTGGTAAAATAAGATAAGTAGAGTTTCTCTTCTATGTTGAGGGCTTTTGCTGTCTTGATTCTGGACAAATGCACAGATGTGCAACTTTCCAGCATCACAAAATATTTAAAGTGCAAATCAACACCCAGAACATTTGATATTATTAAATTACTTAAAATGAGGACTGTGATGTCTGTGCACTTGTATAAACTTAGCACCCAGTTTAACTGCAGCCTCGAGGCTCAGCTTTAAGTGCAGCAGAAGCACAACCCCAACTTTAATCAAGACACTTTCATTGGACAGCTCATTAAAAAATCCATAAAGGCCAGGGCCATCTATCTTTAAAAAGCACTTGCATTTACAAAATGCTGCTGAACTTCCACTTCCTTCAAATCCCACCATTTCTAATTATGTATTTCCAGTGGATATTTAAGGAGCTTTTCCTTGGGGGAGCCCAGCCAGAATTACTGGATATATTCTTTATGAATCTCAGTCTATTCATATCTCAGCTGTCCTACGTACATGGTGCCCATATGTCATGCTTAATATCAGTTTCAAATTTGAAAATGTCAAATTATTTTTTGATGTGTTCATTTTAAGGGTGCTCTTTGGAAATGCAAATCAAAAACTTTAATGTCATAAAAACAAGTGAAACATTCCCAGGCTCCAGAGCAGCATTATCAGGAGCACTTGGATAAAAATTGGTAACACAGGCCTTGATAAAAGAATCTCCTGAAGGATTGGTGGCTCCTACAGCAGTCCCAGGTTCCAGAGATCCCTGATGTTCCCTTCCTTTTGCTCCTCAGGAGTCTGACAGTGGGATGGTGCTGACCTCAGATGAGATAAAAAGCCCCAAGAGGTTGGAAATCCGTTCCTGGCCCTATGGGATCATGGCTCTGGCGTGAGTACTCTGGGGGATTTCTTTTTCCAGACAGTTCTTCCTTTCAGAGAAATGGTTTTAGAAATTTGCAGTTTTGTTTCTGCTGCCAAAAGGAAACCTCTGGATATCCAGGCAAGCTAAGAGGAGATGAACTCTGAATTTCAGCCCCATAACCAGAAAACCTTGGTAATGTGCTTTAAGATCAAGGGGCAGCAGATTCTGCAAATGGAAAATTATAGGAGGAAAAAATGAGAATATAGAGGTCTAATTTAGCTGTTTGTTCACTGCCTCCTCAGTGCTCTCTCTTAGTGATGGTGCAAAGTTTGAAGAACTTGATTCATTAATCCAAAAGCTGACATTTGTAATTATGCAGTGTGTATATTTAACTCAGACAGAAGGAGTGGCATCTTTGCAGCTCATAGGATGTGAGTAAACTTCAAATGCTTGTGCGTAGCACAGAGCAGTCCAAGCACTGCAAAGCAGTGCCTTTACCAGAGCCCTGATTGCTGCATTTGCTTTATCCTCACTCTGAGACAGAGCTGCAGGGAATTCCCTAAACCCCACCAGCTCTGTGATCCCTGGTTGTGTTGTTCACACCTGGTTTACAAATGGGATAGGGTTTGCTGGATGTTTATCCACTCAGAGTACAATACAGAAGAGTAAAAGCAGATTTTTAGCTTTTTGCTCACAGTTCTTTGTATTTCAGTAACAACCACATAGGCAGAGGTGATGCAGTAGTGAAGAACTTCTCTACCTTCCTAACACCAGTAACTCATTTTACTGATTCAAATGTCAACATGTGGAATTTCAAAAAATAGCTGCCCAAAATATAAAAAAATAAATTATTATGTAGCAATTAATCCTTGTCTATTCAGTTAATTATGCTAACTACAACTTGCCTAGAGTTTTCTCTTGAAATCTACTGAGATTTGTT
This sequence comes from Thryothorus ludovicianus, assembly GCA_013397245.1. Lineage (NCBI taxonomy): Eukaryota > Metazoa > Chordata > Aves > Passeriformes > Certhiidae > Thryothorus > Thryothorus ludovicianus. The sequence continues at coordinate 372,630 of VZTB01016209.1, read as the reverse complement.
TGAGTTTTCTCTGTACTGAGGAACTCCAGGACCTTTCCCAGCAGAGCAGTTGCTTATTCTACACCAAGTTACCTCTTCTGTGCATTAAAGAGAAATGAGGGATGAGGAGAAGCCTGGTGCACTTCTGGATGTCCTGGGAGGGTTCCCAGGAGAGAGCATTGCCAGAGTGTGGCAGTTTTGGAGGGGTTGACTCTCAGAGAGAAAAGCAGATGGAAAGGGTTTGCCTTGCCTTTTGATGTCTTAGAGGCATCAAATCCTTGATGTTTGAAGGTAGGAAAGGAGGAAAAGGGAGAAGAAGAGAAGGAAAAGGGAGAAGGAAAGAAGGAAAAGGGAGACAATTTCATAGGGGAAGGTGGACAACACTAGCAGGAGCATTAGAATGTTATGGATTGTACTGGGTGGGAGTGTGGCCTCAGGAATGTGGTTGCCCAGCAGGATTTTCCCTGTAGCAGTGTCCCAGGGCTGGACCTGGTGGGCTTAGCAGAGATCCTGATCCATTTCCACTTTTTTATCCCCTGCACACACCCAGATCCTTCCTGCCAGCACAATCCATTGCTATGGAGACCAAATGGCACCAGCTCTAAAAACAGGAGCTCAAATGTCAGGAGCTGCATTACTGTGGTGCTTTACCTGGGCTGATTCACCTCTTTCCTGCATGATGTCACAGTGACACAAATCCAGCACAAACACAGCCACCTCCCTGGTGGGATTTATCCCTCTGAGGATTTCTGTCACTCACCCCTGACAGCTATTCCCTATTGCATTTCTCCTGTTTGGATAAAGAGCTGGCCGAGGAAGGTTCCCTCTCTGCCCCTTCTAGGCTTTCTCCTGAAAATCTGAAAAGTCAACATCCACACAGATGTAGAAACACAAAATTCTGTAACAGCCTGTTCTTTAGAGATTTCCAGGAAAACCTTCTGAACTGCTATCAGGGTCACTGGGAGTGAATGTGAGGCTCTGTGGGGGCAGTGAATCCCTGCCTGACCCCCCCAGTCGGGCTCTCCTCACTTCCATTCAACACTTCCATGGGGATTCCATCCAGCACGAGGCTCCTGAGCCTTTCTGTGCCAGGCAGAGCCTGCAACAAACTGTGCTGCTGTTCCCAGCTTCCCTGGCTCCCATGGCACCCACTCAGGTGTGGCTTTCCTTGGCCACATCCTTCCCTGAGTATCTGAGATCCAGCTGAGAAAGCTTTTTTTGTCAGCTGCCTTTTATTTTTGAATCTTGCAGACCCTCACAGGCACAAAGAGCAGCTTCATCAGTGCAGAGCACCCCAAAGCCCTGTTGTTTGAGGACAGGACACCCCTGGGTGCTCTTGCACTGATGAGTGGACAAACAAGGCTCCAAAGCCTCTGGAATAATCTAGAGAGGTCAGAAGGCAGTGTGGGTTTAACAGGGGAGATAAAGTCACCCTTGTTAATTGTGCATCTCTCTCTATTAAAAACATTTACCCTGGATCCTTTTCAAAGTCTTCTTTTCTAAAACAAAACTGTTCAAAGACTTAGCATGTTTTCTAAACCAGGGTGGCTGCATTTATTATTTTTGCCAAAATCTCACTGTTTATTTATCCTGCATTCATTCCTCTGCTGAGTTTAAAATTTGCCAACAGCACACACCATGGAGTGTCAGTGTCAAGAGTTTAGTGAAGATAAATCTGATACTCTGGGCCTGGGCTTGCTGTTAGGCTGGACTAAGCAAGTCTGAGCTTTTCCTACTGCTAAAACAGAGCAGGAAAGTTCTGAGTATTTTATGCTGCTGAAGTAGAAAGTCACGGCAGTAGCTGCAGTGAGAGATGGAAAGATTGACTGGGATAACAACACTGGAATCAGCATTCAGGGAAGCACAGGGAGCACAGAGGGATTTAATGATGAGATGACTCTGGTGTCAGGTTCCCTCTCATAATATTATCAGGCTACTGCCAAGCACTGCTTTAAAATCCTCCCAGAGACTCTATAATCAAGTTATTGTTTAAGATAACAAAAGGTTTGGTATCTGCTCTTTTGTCCTCCCCCAGCTCTTCCCCTGCTTCCCCCAAACCCAATTATCCTCTGTTGCTCAGAAATCCCTGATCTGGTTCTGGCCCAGGCCCATGAGATCAGCTGAGGCTCAGCTGATCCACTCTGGGCTCTGGATGCTGCTTCCACATCCCATCACTGAGGGCTCTGCCTTTGCCAAAACAAGCTGGGCCTAAGGCAAGGCAGGAATACTGAAACGATGGATTTTGCTCAGGAACAGCAGGCATTCATGTCCAAACAAAAAGAACAAAACAAAAATACAGCCAGGATTGGGCTGGAATCCTTTCTCACCTTCTCAGAGAAATGAGCCATAGAAACACATTTGCTCCAGGGCAGAATGGAGCTCAGAAATGAGAAATACATTTATTGTTGTGTCATGCAGCACCTTGTGCTATCACCTGACCTGAGCTCTCCAAACTGGAACTTGGAATGAGCAGCTACTCAGGAGTTATGTAAAGCACTTTTTTTTAAGGATTATGCACTGTGCTTACAGTAGCAAGGACTAGAAGGGGAATTGTGAGAGGCTGTGGATTTGTCTGCAGTGTTTTCCATCCCACTGCTTTTGGACAGGGTCAGCTAAGCAGCCTGGCCACACACGTGAGGGGACACAAGGGTGGCTTTGGCCTGGGAAAACTTTATTACCTGCAGCTTGTGTTTAAAAGTGCTTCCAAACAATGAATTCCTGAGCCCAACCCCTCAAGTTCTCCTTGCCAGCAGAATGCTGATGCACTGCTGCTGCCAGAGGGCAACACAGGATGAAATTCCTTCTGCACAGCACTCAGTTGAAAATGTATTAAAGCAAACTGTGAATCAGTCATAGCTACCAGAAGGAAAAAAATAACCCTTTTATTTCTTTAATTGCGGAAAAATTAAAATAAAAAATAACCACTTTTACTCTGAGACTCATTAAACACCTTTGAAAGCTCCTATAAAGCCCTGAAGCTCCTCCATGTTATTAGGAGATGCAGTCATGAGACAAACTGCTCTACTTGGCAGCAATCAGCCCAATTTCTCATCTTTCCCTAAACACAGCTTCTGAACAAGGCCAGGTTTCCTACATGGACAGAAAAGTCCATTAGTTTTTCCTACTGAGAGCAAAATACTTGGATTTCTTATTGCAGAGAAGTAGGAGCTGCTGCACTTGGGGCTGGAATCCCTCCCTGCTCAGGGTGATTTTTCTGCAGCCATCCTTCTTTCTCCACAGTCCTCTTCAAGTCATTGACCTCAAAATTTAGATTATCAGAAACTGGCTCCCTCTCACACAAAATAAACAGCTCCACTAATGGTTTCCCAGCTCTTTGATGCTTTCAGTATTTTTCTACCTCCAAAATCTCTGGTTCATACAGTAGGAAGAAAAAGCCTCAGTAGGTCACTCAAGCCTTCAAGCTACTGCAGGATTATCCTCTGTGATATCTTCTAAACAGCTTTAGCACCACCAGAAAACTAAAATGTGGAAGATTACTTAATATTCAGGCTGTGTCCCCAAACAGGACACCTTGTTCAAGGACAAATGAGTTCTCAGGGTGGTCACTGCAGTTTGTGACAAGTTTGGGTCAGTGGGCAGCTGAATTCCAGCTGAATGTTTTGGAATTCCCACCCTGATCCTGAGTGCTGGGCCATGGTGGGAGCACTGGCAGGGGAGCCTGGGCTGGCACAGGTCCAGCCCTGAGCAGATTTATCCAAACCGAGTATCTCTGATGGGCTCCCACAGCACCGTGGGCTCAGCCAGAGGCAGAGCAGTGAGGAAACACCTCGTGGGCAGGGCAGTGCCAGCCCAGGAGAGGCCCTGAGCCAAGGAATGGCCAGCTTCTAATGAAATTAGTTCACTGCATAACCAGGAGTGACTTCTGGAGCTGCACAATTGTGTGAATAATGAATGCAAGCCCTCCAGTCAGACAGTGTTTACTGGGGGCTCAGGGAGAAGGTCTCTGCTTTACACAGGGCACCCTGAGTGGCCCAGGCCATAAAGGGGCTTTTGGTGTCCCCTGAGCCCCAAGCACCGACCACACTCGGGGCAAGGCTGAGCTCTGGGGGCTGGGGCACTTTCTGAGATGCCCAGGACAGATGGAAAAGGGATGAGCAGCCTCATCCCCAGGAGCAGCAGCTGTACATGCACAGCAGGCACAAGTGTCAGTGACAGCAGCATGAAAGGGAAAAATGCAAAGTCCCACAGAGAGCTTTAATTAGGAAGTGCATTTAGATGAAAGGAATAGTATTGGAAGTTAATTGCATTTTGATCTGTCATTAGATAGCAAGTGACACAACTTCCTTCTGACCTAACCCCTCAGCTTTCTGCCTTTGGAGCAGAGAGGAGATGGTAGAGTTTAGGAGTCCTCCAAACACCAGCCTGATTTCAGCACCAGGCAGAGTCATTCCCAGATATCCAAACTCCTGACCCACAGGGGCAGGAACCCAACAGGAACACCTGCTGAGAGCATACAGGGGGCTGAAAATCACCTTTTGTGTGACCAAACCAAACCCTAATATCTCAGAGATATGCAGGCTGGGGGTCAAATTAAACAGATACTCTCAAGCTTCTCCCTGTCTCCAGTGACAACTTTAATACCTGGCAAAGTGGAAGCCAGAGCATCCATGGAATTGTCTGACATGAGCGAATGGAACTGAGCAACAAAAAGAGAATTCCATAAATAAACAGTGAGCCAAAGTTGTGGTTGCATTGCTCGTGTCAGGGAAGAGTTTATCTGCAGACAAACTGTTTGTGTAGAGAATGGACAGCTGCCAAATCTGTAGGATACATGAGGAGTTTCCACTCATGTTTCTCTCTGGACAATGAAGAAAAACCTAGTTGTGAAAGCAGAGGGTGCTACATTTTTTGTTGAAAACTTCTCAGGGTTACTATTTATTTTAGAATTTCTGCTTTGCCACTCCACAGGTTTGTTTTCAATGTCTTGTGCAGGTCTAAAAGCACAGAAACAGCAGCTTTGTTCTTTAAACTCTGCAGCAATCACAGAACCCAAGCTCATTCTAGCCACACAAGACATGGTGGGCTGGCTCTTACAGCTCGGGCTCACTTCCCAAAGCTGGAGATGCAAACCTGCCATGGACAGCCAGCCCAGCACCCTAAAATCAGACCCTAAATGAACCATGTGCCACTGCAGCTGTGTGTTATGTGCACAGGAGTTTCATGACTGATGTACAGAACATCACCACACATCCCCCCAGCAGAGAGCTGCAGGGTCAGGAACTCACACACAGAGCCTGTGGCTGTTCCTGTGGCTGTGCCCAGAGCACAAACCAGTGCTCTGCTCCAGCCTGTGCTCTCAACACCTGGTATCTTTCCAGAACCAGCAAAAATTTTAATTTTGGTTTGTTTTTTTTTTAATACAGTGACACTGTTTCTGTCAGCCAGTGGCAGTATCTGCAGCCTGAAGCTTTTGACAGGTTCCAGATTCAGAGGCAAGAGAACACAACTTGTAAAGTCCCAGCAGGGCAGTTATACCCTTTCCAGCTGAAAGGAGATGTGTGTGGCCATCCAACCTGCTCTCTCTGCTGTACCATCCCAAAAACATGGCACACACAGTTCCTGTCCTGGATCTGCTCTTTTCCTATTCATGGCTTTTGCTGCCCTTCCTCCAGTTGCTGGGTCTGGCTCTTGGCTGTTGGTTTGTTCCCTGGAGCAGGAACTGGCTCTGGTTTCTTCCTAAAGCACCCCAGTGAGCAAATGAGCAGCTGCTGGGGACTGGAAGCACTGCAGCAGTGCCAATAAAATGTGTGTAATGAATTCTACAATTATTTGATGAACTGTTGACTATTCAGATTTGGTTTAGGGTCATTAAAATGTAACTTGATACTGCTTTAAACACATATGAAGTACACACACAAAGTGCTTGGGCACTGCCTGATTTTTAATTCTCCCAGGCACTTTCAAGTCATTCTGAGCAGAGACTTTAGCAGTGCTGTGATGAGTCTGTGACTGAGGTTCTTTACCAAGAGCTGCAGTTAAAGGGTCCTGAGAAAAGTGCTGCAGTTCAAAAGCCACTCTCACTCTGGAATCCTTTTGAGAAACCCTCAATTATCCAGGCCTCTTCCAATGAATTGCTCAGAAAACGAGGTTGACAGAATGGCAGAAAGAACCTTTTGAGTTCTCCACAACCCTTGCTGTTCCTCGAGGTCACCTTGTGATACAAATCTTTTCAGGGTTCTCCTGCTTTTAACCCTGAGGCTGCTCCATGTGATGGAAGTTGCTCTGTCCCACCCTCCATCACCTGGAACAAGGGAAGACAGGAGACAAAAGCAGTTGGAATGCTGCAAAGCACTGCCCTTCACCAGCCCCTGGGTCAGGAATGTTAAAGGGCTGGGGAATATAAAAGGGATTTTGCCCTGCACTGCCTGAGCGTGTTCAACACACACTCTTGCTTTCAGTATCCGTTTAAATTAGTCTGCCAGAGATTATTCAGTATTTCATCCCTTATTATGTTTCAAGAAAAGTCATAGCCTTCAGTTCTGCTTTCAGAAAAGTCAAATTTTTACTGACCTGTGTCAGAACAATGAGGGAGGATATTACTGTGTGTACAGGACAGATGCCTTTACAAGTAAGAGATCTGTAGTGCACTGAAATGTGGTGAGCTGAAAGGACAGGGCAGCAGAGTTGGAATTACTCCTAAATCTACTTTTAAAACACAGAGTTATTTAAAATACCTATCTCAGTTCCCTCATCCAGTCAGCAAAATGTCACTGTCTTACAGGGTGCCATGGAGGTAAATTGATATTTTTATATATTTACTTCTTAAAGAAATGAATTTGACCATGAATTTGAGAACCAGGGTGGATACATCCCGATGTTTGTTCTTGACAGGCGGAGAGCTGTCAGCAGGAGCAAGGAATCCATCCTGTCTGACCATGACACTGTCAAGTACCAGCCAGCAGTGCAGGTGGAAGAGGACACCATGGACTTCCCTCTGGAAGACTCTGTCCTGCTCCCTATGGATCCCAACCTGGAATGCCACAGCCCTCCTCCGGATTACAACTCTGTCATCCACTACTCGGCCCCCCCAGTGTAACCAAGGCTGCACCTCAGCCTTGCCAGGTTCTCCTGTGCCCCCAGGGAGCCTGGGTAAACAGAAAGGAATTCTGCTGGGATAATGCTTCACAGGTTTCCTCTGGCACATCTCAGATGTGATTAGAAACAATTTAAGAGCATCTTCTCTCTTCTCTTTAAGGGCCTATTGCAAGATCTGCAGTGAATTAATAACATTCTGTGCATCAGGGTCCTAGTAGGAGCTGTAACCCTGAGCTGCTGCCACTCCTTCCCCCTGGCTGGGACTCTTCATTGGCACTGGGAGATCCACAGGTTCCTGCATTCCCATTTCACCCCGTGAGGGTCATATCGAGCTAGTTGGGAGCACAAGATTCAAGCTGCTGGCCCTGACACATCCTGCAGGGATTGGTTAGGCCAGTGCTGGAAGGGATCTGTTGAAAACAGCAGCCACACATGAATGTTTTGGGCTTGGAGAAAAGCTGCAATTGAAACACCCTTCCTAACATGGGATTTCACCTCCTGTAAATATTTCTGAAATATTTTGCAACCCAAGCTATTTTGGTTGCAATTTAATAACTTCCACTGCCCAGAGGATACACTCCTAAAGACGGCATGGCCTGGAGCAAACTGGCAGTGCTCTGTGCCTGCTCTTTTGGGCCAGCTGGGCACACAGTGTGTGATGCCCCTGGCTTTCCCCTTGTTCATTCTGCAGACATGCAATAGGGAACCTTGCTGGAGATGCATCTATTATGGTTGCAAGGCAAAATAACTGCCTTAAGTAAGAACCTTCTCAACTCAAACAGAATTTCCCAGCTCACGCACATACATTTGTGTGAATGTGCAGAAAAGTCATTACTAGCACAAGACTTACACAAAAACTCACACACACCCTTGAGGCAGCAGCGTTTTTATGTTTCCTTTCTGCAAGCAGAAAACAAGAAAAGCATTTCCTCTGGATTCTGAGGTGGTGCCCAAGGGTTTGAGCCTGGGGTACTCTCCCTGTTAAGCTGCAAGCCCATGTGACACACACATATCTCTGACTGTCTTGCCAAGGTAAATACTGGTATCATATGCAAGGCACTTCCTGGGTTCAGGGGAATTCAAAGCTTTTGCTGCAGCAGGACTGAAAGGATCACAAATTCTCAGATGTGAGACTTTCACAGTGGGTTTGCTCCTGCCCCAGAGCTGTGTGTGGAAGGGACTGTTACAAGTGTGCCCTGTGTGTCCTGTGCATAATCACAGCAGCCTCACAAATATTCAGCAAATATTCCTTAGCCTTTCATGTGCTCTGTAACAATCAGAGTTGGCTTTAAAATTCAGGAAGGGAAAGGTCTCCGGGTTGCAAGGAGAAAAAGCCAGTATGAGCAAGATGTTCACTGACAGCGAGGGCTGCAACCTCCTGAGTTACAGACTGATCTGTAAATGGCTCCCTGTGCAGATTCTTCCAAGCTCTGCACAGCCTTTTGCTTTTCTTCCCTGATTTGACTTCTTCAGTGGAAAAATAATTTTTCTTTGTGATTCAGACTAGAGGGGGATGAAATCCAAGCCTGTAAAACGATGATGTTACCTTGGCAAAGACAGCTGCACACCCTCGCAGCAGCAAAGGAAGTTTTCTGGATGAGTGCTTGCAGTGGGCTATGCTGAAGGAATCACAAACAAGCCTCAGGTATTAAGGAAGGGGAAGACAAAACTCCAAACCCCACACCACGTTAACTGTGAACTCTCAAGCCTCTGAAGGATGGGCTCTGGAGAACTGCACTGCTTCTTCTCCTTGACTTCAGAGTCGTTTATTAATCACCTGCAGTCCCTCCAGCCCCATTCGTAGTGCACCTGCTAGATGGGTGTGGGCTGTAGTTGCTTTATAGTCATTTTGCACTGCTTTGTCATACCTATGTATTAAGTAGATCTGGTCATAGAAGAGAAGAAACTACTGGAAAAGAATTCTGATGAGCCCCAGGAAGCTCATTGGATTGTCTTTTCATCAAACACTATTAGCTATCTATAGCTCTGGTCAAGTAATTGACCCCTGCTTGTGGAAATGAATTATTGATGAGACAAAGGATAAGAAGGTGCAGTGTGTGTGGCTCTGCTGTTGATGGCCTCATCTGGAGATGTTTGTTACTGCACCTTGAGCTGGAGGGTGAGAAAATGGTGTTGAAACACCTTCGCTGAGGAACTTTGAAATGTAGAAACAAAACCTGCACATGTGCTCTGTGTTCTGAGGAAGAATGGGAGACTCTGCTGGGTGAACTGAGCACATGGGCTCCCTTCCTCTGAAGGAGGAGCTGCAGGGGTTTCTCCAAGAGCAGAGGCACAGGAGCGTTTGGACTGTGGGGAGCCAGGGCCCTTCTGGCTCTCAGGAACAAACCTCAGCCTTTCTGTGCCTCCTGAGAAGGTGAAACAGGGCACAGGACCCAGTGCTCGAGATGTTCAAACCCCTGGTTGCACTGACAGCCCAAAGCTGAGGGCTCCTCTGCAGTGGCAGAACCGAGGACATCCTGAGCGAAACCAGTGATGGGACTGACTGATGTTTGGGCAGCTGTTTCCAATGTTAATGAGTGGAAGATTCTTTCCTCCTTATAGTAAACATAACAAGCAAAAGTATTGCCTGAAAAGTATTATTGAACATATTTTATTTACTAATATTTTGTTTGTCCTTCTCTCGTCTCCCTTAATTTAATTATTGTTCTCTTCTTCCAATGATGTATATAGTGTACCCTGTAGCAACAAATATAGTAATTCATTTATATGGTAAAATTTGTAACATTTTAGTCCAAAGAGAAAGAAATACCCAGATGTAACAGAGTTAAGTATTGTACTAAACATTTCACTAATGCTTGCAGGCCAGGCTCCTGTTTACAGTGCCCCACTAGTGCCATGGCACAGCAGCTCTCTTGGCTGGGAGTGTCTCTGCCTCTCACTTCTTCTCCACGTTTAGTTTCAGTTAGAAACAGGAATCTGGAGGAATTTGGCAGGTTTATCTCATTCCTGGAAGTGTCATGTGCAGCTTGTGTTAAAGGTGAGGGATTTCCACTGCCTGGGTTTTAATTGGAGGCTGGTGGATTGGCTAGAGGATCAGAAGGGGTAAATTGTTTAAATGATGTGATGTTTATTATTTTTTTCAGACTTCTCAGGGATTCTTACTTGACTCCTGTCTGCCAGCTGCTTTCTCTAACCTGAGCTCAGTGGGATCTGTATTAACCTGTACCTTTGTTTCCTTTGATGGTGCTCACTCCTACTGGTTTTGTGCTCCTGTGAGCCCAGAGAATCAGGGCAAAGGAGCTCAGAGCTCTCTGTGGAATTGTGTTGTCTCTCCTCCAACAATCCCCTCCCACTTAGGTGTCCAAGTGCCTTCAGCTGCATGTTCTTGTTCATGCTGCCAGTTGTAATAATCTCCTCTCTCCTCTTTTCTCTACTTTTCATCTGTTTCTTGTTATTTGCTCTCCCAGTCTCTTTGGATTGCTTTGCTCTGCCTTTTCCACAAGATCAGGCATAGCATCATTTCACTGCTGTTTTTCCTGTGTTTGCAGAGGCTGAACTAGATAATCCGAAGTGAGATTTTCACATTAAATCCTCAATATATAGCCAAGGAAAACTAGTTTGTATTAGTTTGTGTGGAAGTCTCTTTGTGTCCTTCTCTGAATGGGAGAAGCTTTTTAATCTACTGATTTTTCAATATTGGTGTCTGGAGCAAAATGAAGGCTGGTGACTGTGTGAATCTGATCTTTCCCAGAGTCCTTTCCTCAAACAGTGAGGTTTCTCTAAGGTTCTCCCAAGTTAACCCCACAAGAAGTGGCTCCCAGCAAGATGTATCCCAAATATCTGCTTGGGATATCAAGAAAGTCAGATAAAACCCAAAGTCTGAGTAATGGTGAAAAACAAACCCCCTGACAGTGCAGGTGAACACACGGAGGGCTCCTTCAGACCTCAGCTGCTCTGCCTGACATCCCAGTGACACAACCCTTCCCTCCACTCACCTGCTTGCAAATGCCAGGACACCCTGAGTATCCAGGGGCTTCTCTCATTGGATTTGCTCTCCTATACACTGCAGGAATGTCAGCTGCCACGCGAGCTTGGAAGTGGCCAGGCTGGTTCATGATTTATGCCCTCACTGATCCTTCTCGTCCTGCCTCACTTTGCAGATTCCAGATGGCCTATCCCAGCTCTGGGAATGTGGGCTGGGCTGCAGGATCCTAAATCCCACCAGCATCAAGGGGACACACCAGGAACTGTTGGCAAGCAAGAGCAAGATAAGCATTATCAGGTTTCCCTGAGGACAGGAATTGCTCAGAATCAGTATCATACTCACAGATCAGCCTAGAGATTTTTTTCTTATCATACAGCGAATAAAAAACACAAAAGGCAGCAATAATTCTTTTTTTCCTCCCTGAAAACATAACGGCCAAACACTGGGATCCATTTTCCTGTGTTTTTACTACACTACAAAAGAACAGAAAGAATTTTGCCAAAGTCATGGCACCAGCACCATATTACACAAGTAAAATTCAGGGAGGAGTTTGGGATTTGGCCCTCTCAAGAATCAGGCAGTGTACAAGGGACTATAGAGTTGTTGAGCCCAAGCACTGGGTGGTTTGTTTGACACTGTTATTTCCCATTTTTGTGAACACAGAATGGAAAACTTGCTAGCCTGAGTCAGTTGGGACCACAAGGGTTACAGGGAAAACAGTGTGGGATGCACTAAGCAGTGTCCTGTTCTCCCGGTAGCACTCAATTCATTTTTCCTTAGACCTTGAGTTGTCAAAGCAGCCACTGAAAACTGGGAAAAAACAGTAACTTGGGACCTACAGAAATAAACTAAGGAAAACTGGGAAAAGCCAGGAACTTGGGACTCACAGAAATAAACCAAGTGCCATGTTCAAACCACCAAGGAATGTTTGTCTGCCATGTTCCTGTCTGTCATGAAGAATGTATGCACTGAAAACAACGCTCTCTTATGTAGTCAAAAATTGTACTGTATCTATTAACCAAAAAAAATAAAAAGATTCTATATTTATACAGCCCAGGGCTCCTTTGTGTCATCGCTTGGCTTGAAAAGTGTTGTCCTTGAAGCAGAATAAAAATAAATAATGCAACAGTTCTGAGAGGTTTTTGCAAGGCATAGATCTCATCCAAATTTCTACAGGGGGTTCCAAAGTTAGGACAGAGGCTGCCACACTGCTCAGAGGGAACTGCCCACTGCATTTGCTTAAAAGATTCACAGACCTCTGAAAGAAATGGGCAATTTGCTGGAGGAATGAACCAAACCAGCTGCTGCTATGAACAGCCCATGGAACACAGATGTTGTGTCTGGTTACTTCTAAAAGATCTCAATAAATGGGAGAGAGAAGAGAGAATCACAATTCTGCCTTCTAAGGACAGCCCATGGTCACCAAAGCGTGGCAGTACAGAAGTCTGTGAAGATTATCTGCAGAACATGAGGGCATCTGGGGCTTGTTCAGCCTCAAAAATTCCAGAGGCTGTGATGGATTTGGCTTGCCATAATCTAAAAAGAACACCATTAAATAAATACTTCCCAATACGTTACTGAATTCTCTTTTGAATAAACTCTGCACTGTTGAAATACAGAATATTCCATGTTCTCCATTTGTAGTGAAGATTTTATATTCACAATGCCAAGGGAAAAAATGTCCCAGCTCCATCTGAATGCAGCAGACCTGCTGCCATTTTCCTCACCAGCTGGCTGGTTTTTCTGGAATACCACTCTCATTCCTCTTTCCATTTTGGTGGCACGGCAGGTAACTACCAGCAGAAAAAAATGAGATTTTTTTTTTTTTTTTACATAGTGACAAATACCAGTTTCTGCTCATGGCTTAAAATAAATACTGGTATTAGGAAGCAAAAAAAAAAAAAAAGAATTGTGTTAGAGTTTCAGAGCCATTCTTCCATTAGCAGCCTTAAAAGTTATCAGGCTGTGTATTTTGCCAGTCACATTAAAAACTATGAAGCACTCAAGTCACTTCAAACATTTTAGTTTCTCTTCATTCCCTGTTCCAAACAGTCCTAGAAATAAGTGTCTAAATTATACATGTCATTTGAAATGCAGCAATCTCCTTTCATCCCCATAATGAGCAGGAACATTTTTCTCTGTAAACTAAAGAATGTTTTAGTTCCTTATGTAAGGCGTGAGTCACGGCGAGCTCCGTGCGGCGGAGCCGCCCTCCCGCGTAAACCGACGGATTAGAGAGGGGAAGCAAAATATACAAAATTAACTCTGATTTGCTTTTAGCACTAAGTGTAAATTATTAATCACACCCAGCTTGAGTTACACTTGTGGAAGGGACCTCGCTACAGCAAGGCTCAGAAAGGAATTTGGGGAGAAAGGACAACATTGGGAATGCAGAAATGGAAGCTTTGCTTGTAGGTCTCAGCCAAGGGACGTAACTTCTCTATGCCTTACTTTTGCTGGATGAGATGGAAAAGATTTTTGTTTTTATAGCAGCAGCACGTAGAGAGGCCAGGTCAGAAAATCTCAGCCTAAAGTATAGAAGCTTGGTGCTTTGGGTGATAAGAATCACAGTAGAAAATAGGGACTAGCAAGAGAAAGATTTAGGATTAAGATAAACAGATCTGGTGGTGGTGACATTAGAAAGCTGAGAAGAGAATCCAGCTGATTTCCAGTCAGGTCCTTTTTCCTTCCTCCCATAATCAGACTTAACTTGAGAGGGTTTATAAAGTGCAAAGGTTTAGAAAGAGTAAAAAATGCTGTTCATTTTCAGTGCTTTGGACACGTTGAGGCCATGAGCAGTAGATGATAACATTGTATCAGAACTTTCCAGTATCCCACAGCTTCCAGAGGCTCCCAGCACACATTCCACAGCCAGTGCACCATGGCACACGGAATGTTCCCTGCTGGCTGCACTGGAATGAGCAGGCTCTGTGTGGAGAGTGGAAGGAGCCCTGCAAGGACCATAAAATAACCACTCTTTTGTCAGTGCTGAATGGCAGCTGTTCCTACAGCCCGATGAGATTCATTAAAACTCCGAGAGGAGAAACTGCTCTGTCTAAACTCCTGCAGGGGCCCAGGAACTAGAAATGAACCCCAGGAAATCACAGCTGTGGCAGTTCACTTCACCGTCCTCCCTGAGGCACAAAATGAGACCTGTCTGTTGCTCTCCTCTCTGCAGGCAGTGAGGACTTTACTCCACATCTGCACCAACCACAAGGGCAGAGTAACGTGGCTTCTAAATACTCCTGATCCAGATTTCTTCAAGGAGCCTTTTAGAGAGGGCTGTGGCTCCCAGGAAGTAGCAGCACTGTCCTAATATCAAATGTCAGGATAATGAAGTAAATCAGGAGAGCCTCCCATATTCTTCCTGTGAGTTTGTCCCTCATGATGCTTATCCTGAGTATGTGATCCACACAGAACCCTTGGGGCTGATTCCAGCCTCTTCTTCACTGAGCAGAAATAACACCCAGGAAAGAAGAAGTATTTCCTCTGAGCTTTAAGCTGTTCACCTTTCAGGGCCAGAGATTTTTCTTCAGTGTGAGCTGACCACAGAGGAGATTAAGATGGAATTACTCTGTCAGACATTCCCAGGCCCGTGAGCACACGGAAGGAACTCTGGTTGAAATGAGAACCTCCAGCACGCTGTGAAAAATGAGTCATCCTTACAACCCAGTGTAGGAGAGGGTAGGAATAGATATCCTCAGGCTAATCTGTGGTAGGGATGCTACAAGATGAAGCCCATCTCTTGGATACTTTTAGGGCAAACTGCAACACCACAGGTGGTTTAGTCAGTTTAGTGATTTCACTCAGAGTGATCGGACCCATCCAAGCAAAGGCAAAAAACACTCAAGAGTGACATCAGGATCCTTAGGACATTCACTGAGGACAAATCCTGCACTTGAGAAGGACTAAACCCTATTGTGACACATTTTGGGGCTGACTGACCCTGCTCTTTTGTGGGGAGTCAAGTCTGGACCTCTTGAGGTCCCTTCCAGCCTGAGTATTCCAACAGCCAAGTCTGAGTCATTGTTTCATCCTAGCAGGCAGTAAATCACCCAGATAACCCCCAAACCACACAGGCCTGGCCTTTCCAAATAGTGGAGATGGGGTTGGTGACTCACCTGGAGCCTTGGCAGAGCTCTGGGAATCCTGGAAAGTGGAGTCTGCTAATAATTAATGACTTTTTTGTCTGCATCCAAACAAAAGATGTGGCAACACTGATCTCACATAGCAAAGTGAAACAAAACAGATTATATTCTTCTTGTGTAAAGACAAGTCTATGCTGGCTTTTTTGAGAGAACTCCCTGGCAATTTTATCTCACAGCTTCATAGATACTCTTGTGCCTTTTGCTTTTTCCTCCTGCTCCTCTGCTTCACTTGTCATTAACAAACAGCACTCAGTGTTCTCTTATGACAGAACTGATGCATTTATCAGACCTAAATAGTGATATTAGACATTAGCTACTCATGTTCCCTCTATTAATTGTGAACTGGCCACTTCCCCAAATCTCTTTCAGGGAAAAGCTTCATAATGCCATGATCCTCTGGAAAGTCTAATCTCCAAAATCAAATCAAATTCCTGAAATCATTACAGAAAGTTTTTAAAAACCTGAGTCTTCTCCTTTGCAGATGAAGCAGGAATTTTTCTCTATGATGCCATGTGGGGGAAAGAGGCCTAAGCACCTGTCAGTAATACACTGATCCTTGTCTGAGTCAGACATGATGAGTGTTTCTCCTTTTACCATTTTTTTCTGCTCATAGTTGTTACAGCGAAAACTTTGTAATTTCTGGCTTTTCCCTCTTGCCTTTCTTTTCTTCCCCTGTAACATTGTTAAAGAAAAATTCAAGCCTGACAGCAGGCAGGATCAAACAGACCAGGAGCATAATGAAGTCCTTGTTTTCCCATGAAAGAAAACTCATCTCTGGAACTCCCATATGTAGGGCTATGCCTTCTGCCCTTCCAGGAGGAGCAATATTAGCAGGACTTTTTAAAGCTAGGACTACACACTCAGTGATCCTCAGGGCCAACAGAAGAAACCTGGCATCTCTGGACACTCATCTTGGAGCAGCAGTTGTTATTTTTAAGCTGGACCACTGTCACAGTGAATTCCTCAAAATCCCAAAGGTTAAGTTGTTTTTCATAACTATGCATTAAAATACCCAAACCAAAACAACAGGGAAAAAAACCCAACAACCAACTAAGAACTTTATTATTTTCTGGAAGAGTTTTGACCTTTTATTCATGTATATTTTTCAAAGCCAGCCCTGCACTGTTTATGCCCCAAGCTAGAATGTCACAAGCCATCTTAGCAGGGAGCAGAACCACAGAGAGTAGGGGAGTAAGGCAAAGAGAGCAGGTGGAAGGGGGTGACAAGCAGCAATGTGGGGGATCAAGGTAATGGGTTCTTTAATCTTGTCTGCTGAAACGTCTGGGATGGACAGGATTGCATTCCTCTCTTTCCCCAAAGCCTCTGAAACAAGCACCAAACCCCTCCTCACACAACACCAAAACGCAAGTGCAACGTGACTTTACAGCTCCGTGAAGAAGGACAGGAGGGTGGAGTGGAGCCAAATCCTCATCTCCCCAAGCACTGAAAGAGCTGGATCCAAATCTGGCCGTCACAAGTGACTCCTTGCCTGGGTGATGGATTTTTTCTGAATCCAAACTGCTCTGGAGGTTACAGCAGCAATTCCTCCTGCTGTCAGGATGACTCAGGCCAGCTCAGACACTGACACCTATTGACTCAGCATCCCTCCTCTGCTGAATGAGATTTTCCTCTGTGCTGATGAAACACTCTTTGGCCTTGATGTTAATCTTTGAATCTGTGAGATCCTAGATGCCTTCAGGATGTTGTAATAAATGGGAAATTGTAATAAACAGATTGCAAAGGAAAGAGAGGTTGTCTTCTTCTTTGCATTTGGACAATTATTTCCTTCCAAGAAGGCAAAGGCAGGAACTGAGGAGAAAACAGATGCTGGTTTTCAAGTGATGTTCAGGAGCTGGCCACGGTGCATTGATTCTCTCTGCTCTGGGAATAAAGACCTGCATTTTACTGGGGCTAGGTGCTGCATCAAACCTCCTTGAGCCACAGAGATGTACTGACCTCGCAGCTCTGTGTCTCTGGGAGCCAACATTCATCCCAGCCATGGAAGAAAGAAAATTCCCAGCTGGCAAAGAGAAAAGCAGACTCCAGATGTACTCAAGAACAAATTTTACCTGTTCAAAATACAAAGAAATCTTCTCCAGACTCTAGCAGATCGCAGCTTTCTAAAGAAAAAATGTAATTTAATGTTGCCCAAAATCATGCTCAGTAATTCCCTCCTCCTGACATTATTCCAAGGGTGGTACAATTAACAATAATCTATTTATTAAGAGGTCATTTAATACACGGATACCAGGGACTTTTTTATTTCAGCAAGACTAACACTCATCTGTCTGTTTTTCTGGTTTACCCCCATTCAGTAAACAGCAATATTTTAATGGGCTAAAACACCAACTACTCACTGAGTAGTTTGTGAGTAAAGACCTGTTCTGCTGCCCTACTCTGGCCTGATACAATGGGAAAAGACCTGAAAAGAGAAAGCAATAACTCTTGGGAGCTGGAAAATCCATTCTGGGGCAGCAGGATCTAGGTCCTGTGACATTAATAAATTTTGCCACATCTAGGATTTAGTTAAGTGCCCCTGACCCCTGCCAGACAGAGCTGCACTGATACCTGGATTACTGCACAATCACAACACTTGATTCACTCAGATTCAGGGCACAATTGGTCCTTCAGAAAATCCCCTCCTTTCCTGTGTCCATGCAAAGTGCCCCGAATGGTGCTGCAGAAGAGGGGTCATCAGCTGGAGGGAAATCCAGAAACAGCCCTCACAAAAGCAGCAAACCAAAGCAGGCCCTCAGAACCTGGCCTGGCTTTCTAGCTTTTCATTATTTTAGTTCCCCACTGTATTTGGGAGTTGGGAAATTAAGGAAAATCAAACCAAACAACAATGCAGGGAAGGACATTCAAGTTTCTTCAAAGTCAGACAAAGGCTGCAAAACATTCTGGGAGCACAGCACAAGTTACCTCAAAAAATATGAAAAATGCCAATAAGGGACAGCATAAATCCCAAAATGGATTCATGACCCTCCTTTTGTTTTTAAAGACTCTTCAATGTAAGCTTGGAATCTGGGAAGAAACACTGCCTAGGCTGAGTTTCCTGGGGTTTATATCCCCCCAGTTCAGAATCCTCCCCACCATTCCCAGTTATTCTGTTTGGGTTGGGATCAGTCTTTGCTGCTGCTCTGGAGGGATAAGGCACATTTCTGGTTATTATTGATAACAAAAGTTCCTCTCCTAAAAAAACCAGAAAAGTTTAGAAGATCAGGGCAGGCCTAGACCAAGGGCAGGCACAGGTACAGGTCTTTGGAACAGGTACAAACCCAGCTTCCAGAATTTTTGCAGCTGGTTAATTCCTCTCCCCATCATCAAATGTGATTGTGAAGTTATACCAGAATGAAATTAGGAAAATGATTCTGCAAGGAGACAATTGGAATCAGGTTGGCAAGACCAGCTCTTATTGATAGAAAGTAAAATTCTAAACTCAAACTTTTGCCATAAAGGAAAATTTCATTTTTCCAGCATGATTCTTCAGAGGAAATGAGCATAAGATATATTCCAGATAAAGAAAAACTCCCATAAAAGGGAGAAATAGTATTGTACTTTTATTTTAAAATCTATGTCCTCAAAAGTGACAGGAAGCATCATATGAAACAGCGTGAAGTTAAAAGAAAACCACCTCCCAGGAGAAGTTTGTCACATATGCCTGCAAAGAATGCTTGTTAGGGCTCCATTTTAATGAGGGATGAAAGGGACTGCAAAGAGAGTCAATGAAATTTTAACACAGCTTCAATATTTACATTTGCTGGTAAACATAATTTGCTCACAGAACGATTGGAAATGTTATAATGACACTTCATATTTCAATATTTTTGTGTGCTACACAGACAAGAATGTGTATACTTTTGCAAAATCATTTCAGTGCATCATCACTGCTTCATGTGTCTTACAGGGCTGAGAAAATGTGTAGGAACTTAAAAAAACAGTAAAATATCAACTCTGATCAACTGAGAGTAGACATTACTAGTAAAGTGAGGCACTTACCTTCATAGGACAGAGAAATTACCATAGCTCTTTTCTGGAAGTTATGGATTATGGGTGAGATTTATTAAAGTGCTCAGACTTGTGTAGTGTTTTAGATGAAGGAGCCTGTGGAGGGGAAAGTTTGGTCTGTGTTAGATGGTGTCTGCAGAGGAAAACTCCTTTAAGGAAGGTATGCAGAAGGCAAATAAGAACATGCTGGATTGTTCCAGAAAAAGGTGTTAAAATCTTCAAGTTTTTAGGCTTGAAATCCATCTAGAGAATTAGATAACTGACTTTTTTAGGGAAAAGTGTAAGGTTTCACCCCAGCCACTTCAATGCACATCTAAAGGGAGACAGTCCCTTTGTCACCCTGCAGCTGAACTCTGACAGGACAGACTCAAACCCACAGCACACAATAGCTGGGCCCACGTCAAAACAGCTGAGAAATTACAGTGAAAGAGCTGGGAGCCCTGAGAACTGAGGGATGTGTAGAAGAAGCTGAAAATAAGACTGTATGAGAGCAAAAGACTGAACAAAACCCTAATTATATTGGGTATATATATTCTAGTATATATTATATACTAGAAGTGTCAATTATCTTAAAAATATTAATTTTGGAAATTGGAGGAACTGGAGTTTTGCATTGTTTCATTACATTAATTCTGTGATTGATTCTGCTGAAATGTGTATTCCTCTGCCAGGTGTGCCAGGATGCCACTCACAGCACCTAAATATCAAATGAAAAATACTTTTCCAAACTGTGTGGCTGAGTATTCTCTGATAAACTTTGACAAAAGCACCTGTCAGTGCCAGGCTGGGTCAGACTGGGGAAAGGGAAGGCAGCAATATCTGTAACCACCTTTGCACACAAAGCCCTGACTTCTGCTTTGCTCCTGGGCCAGCAGCCTTTGGGCTCTTCCATCTTCCCCCTGAAGACAGAAGGCAGCAATAGAAAATCCCCAAGAATGGCTGTGTCTTGGGCTGCAGTACAAAATGTAACCCAGGGATGTGTGTTCCATCAGCATCTGTTGGAACTGGGGTGGGGGTGGTGCAATCTTCTGTCCATGGCCCAGCTGATAAGAAACCAGCGAGAGCAGTTTCCTTGTGTCTGCCAGGACCCATCCTCCCTCCAGGGACAGATCTTCTGCTCATGGACCACTGAGTCTGACTGATAAAATTCCATCATCCCATTGGGAAATGCTCCAGCCAGGGGGAGGAGCCAAGCCTTTCTACCTGGATAAAAACCTGAGACTTGGAACACCAAGGCAGCCTTTGCCACTGCATTCCCAGAGGAACACCAGGCCCATCCATCACCACTGCACCTTCAGAGGGAAACTCCACCTTTCTGCAGGATCACTGCTCCACCAGAGCCACAGCTGCCACTGCAGGAGGGCTGCAGCCACCATGGAATGGGACTGCCACCAACACCCTGACCCACAGGGGGTCAGGCTGGATTCTGACTCTGTCAGTGGTTTTCTTTTTCCTTTGTATTATGGCAGATATTTTGCTTTCCTTTTCTTTTTTTTTCCCTTTTCCTAATAAATTGTATTTCTGACTTGGAGTCTCTCAATGGTTTTGCTTTCAAACCCAACAGGCTGGCAGGGAGCAGGCAACAATGCTGGCCCTCCTCAGGATTCCCAAAATGCCAGCAATGTTGAGATGAGTCAGGGGATTCCAGGTTTTTGTAACCGTTTTTGTGCACAGATAAAATACCTTTCATTCATAAGCTCAGAATCCTGGTGTCCACTGAGCAAGAATGGAATGAGTGCAAGGGAATTCCAATCTTTTCCTTCACTCTCATGGCTCTTCCAAGGCACAATGTCCTTGCTTGCAATCTTCTTGCTGGCAATGCTTTTGTGAGGGTGCCTGGAGGCTTTTGTGCAGGCAACAGCAGTTTGTCATTTCAGTATCCACTCCTGCCCTTGGAAATTATTAAAATCCAGGACATCTTTGGAATGGGAAATGAAATGTGTTCTCCAACAAACCCCTAAAACTGCTCATGTTGCTGGCAGCTATGTTAAAACAAGAGTGTTCAAATAAATATCCTATTTAAAAAATTGAATTGAACTTTTCAATGAAATTAGATTTTCCTGAAATTTTATTAACTGGCAGGTTCATAAACTACAACAGAAACAAAGCAGAAAAACCAAATCATCCTTTATGAGCTATAAAAAGATAGCAAAGGGGACCAAAAAAGGGGCATCTTGAAATATTAAGTCTACAAAAGGGAGTTTTGTCTTTTTGACAGTATATGGCTCCTACAGATTTGTTAAGGTTACAAGCTCATAAAATGTGGAGTAAAATGAGTTCTCAGCTAAACTGCAACGGCACTCCCAGCTCCATCCCAGTGAGGAGGGGATTAACAGGCCCCCCCCAAAGCCATCCATACCCTGCTGGAACTGGCTTTTCCCAGGGGAATGGCAGAGTGATCCCAGCAAACTGCTCTGGGTGCAGCAGGAAAGCTGGGATCCAGCTCTGCACAGCAAACATTCCTCTGGGGAATGCCAGCCACCAGCTCTGCCCCAGCTGTGGCTTTGCACATTCCCCAGCCACACATCCCAACTCCTTTGGACCTGGATGTTCCCAGGCTGGAGCCAGGCTTGACCAAGGGACTCCACCTGGCACATCCCTGCACATCCCGAGCTCTGCCACACACCAGGACACTCCCCATGATCTAAAGGTCCCTCCTGGCCTTGCAGGTCACAAACAAGCAAATAAGTCTTGGCTGACTATGAAGAATTTCCTTTTGCCCCTTGCAGGGGATTATATATATCCCTTAAGGGATTATTTTGCCTTCCCTCCTCCTGCATTTCAAGTTAAAAACATTTTGTTCACCTGCTCTCCTCAAAGTGCCACTCAGTCATTCAAACCACACTGCTCTTCAGTAGAGGCTGCATTCCAGAGCAGGGAAAAATATCCAGTTTTCTGTAAGGAATTTTGTAGAGAAGAATGCTTCAGTCTGAAAAGCACTGGAAAAACAGCTTGTTTTCAAAGACTTAATTGCAACTATTCTTGAAGGGCAATACCCAATTCACTGTCACCCTCAGTACACACACTGCTCATTCCTTCAGGATCACAGGCTGGAAACTCTCTCAGTTGCTGCTCAGCAGGTGAATCCATTGCACTGGGAGCTTATAGAATATACTAAATATATACAGCTGCTTCTATTTATCAGCTTGGTTCCGTGGCTCTGGACTTACTCAGCAAAATAATCCAAACAGTGTCTTTGCCTTTGGGAATTGGTTGCCATAAACAAACGAAAGAGAAATTAAACAGTCTGAGGTCAGCCAGTCCTTTGACCAGGGCACAGGATTCAAACGTGTCTAAAATAACTCCATGTCCCCAAATAACCACGAGCATCTCTGAAGCAGCATTTTAAATGTTTGGGAATGCAGTGAGAGGCTTCTAGAGGATCCATGAATTATGGATCAGTGGTCGTTCAACAGGGTTTACATCCTCTTATCTATAGCACTCTATGGTACAGATAATGTTATGAGCTTCTTGCTGTCCCTTCATTAATAATATCACTAATGCTGATACAGATTAATACTTTTACCACAACAATCTTCCAGAACAGTTTGATCTTGTTTAAAGAGTAATTTCAAGCCAACCTCTCCTTTCCCCAGATCCTGTGAGAGGTTCTCACTCTGTATCAGCTCCACTTGCAGCTTTCCAGGAGCAAATCTGGGAAGAGGAGAACTGGCAGAGCATGAGAGGTCCAGACTCATTGCTGGTTACTGCTCTTGCCCAGTAAATGCATTTATAATTCCAGATAATGACACAATTGCATGGGGGAAGGGTTGCTGTGAAATAACCTCTCCAAAGAGTGCATGGAACATTGTCGTGCTGAAGCTGAGGGTCAGGCTGCCCTAACTCCCAACATTTGTGCATATTCAGCAGTGACTCATGAAATTATGAGCAAGGGCTGGTGACCTGGAGGAATTCAGTAAGAGTCAAAAGAAAGCAGAGCATGTGTGTGGGTAATTAGAATGTCTACTATTAGAAGGGGTCAAAGAAATACAATATTAGAGGAGAAATAATAACCCATTGGGATTCAAAGTCAGAAAACATGAAAAAAAAATTCCCAGAAGTTGCTTATTATATTTTTATCCTATTGGCAACTTTTTGCACCTTTCCCTGAAAACCCATGGTCCTGGAAAATGCTGGGTACTAACTGTAGCAGCAGCTGGGACAAGGAGTTCTTTTGGACAGGTTTGAATCCTGTGTTCTGACATAACAAGCAACTTCAAGATACTCATTGTGAGCTGAGAACTGAAAGTTCTCACCTACATGTCCTGACAGTGAAGAAATATCTTTCCAAGAAGCATCTGGGAGTGCTTCACTCTGTCCAATGGGAAGTGTCTGTACAACCTGGAATAATCCAGACACATCCCAGTGCCCTGGTCTGGAACACTCAAGGAGCATTTGCAGAACTCCAGCACCATGCTCTCCCTTTTCCCTGTGTTCCCACATGGATACACACAAAGCTGTCAGAAGATGACTCCTTAAAACTGGAGGCCACCCTTTACTCGTGGAAGAACACATGGAAGAGCAGAGGCAGGAGCACTGGGAATGCAGCCTTGATGACATGGATCTCACCCCCAAGGATCTTTCTCTGATTCAATTATTTCTTCCCTTGTGTTGAAGTCAAGCTGACAAATGGAAGAGCTGCACTATAAGGAGAAAATCTCATTCCCTCATTGTGAGGGAATCATTCTCAAAGCCATTTAAATATCATCTGCTCTGGCATTCCTAGAGCTTGATGCCAGCTCAGGATGGTTTCTCTGGGGCACAGCTCAGATTTGCTCTCAAAATACAGGTTTGGGTCAGAGGGGCTCCTAAAGATCATCTGGTTCCACAGGCAGGGATGACATCCAAATCCAGACACGGTCCTGCTGTTCCAAGATTTCCCTGCCTCTCCTAGAAGCCAGGGCTTCCTCCTGAGGGATTTGCTGGTTTCCACACCCAAAGGCTGGTAGAGAAGTCAGTTCTGGAGACATTTGATTACCGCAGCCATTTTGATAATTCTCCCAAGAAGCTGAGTATTAATTTGGCAGTTTCCCAGGAACATCGATGGAGGAACTACCACAACTGCAAGATAATGTGCTCGGGAACTGCTTTACAAATGAAGTTCTTGACAGGTTTTGAATTTTCCTCTTTTCCAGGGGGCAGGAAGCCATCAAGGAAATTGCTATGATTAATGTTTTATACACAGCATTTTGAGGAAGGAGTCAATACACCTCATCAACAAATCTCTATCTCATGGAATCACATGGAAGGGGCTCACAAGGGTCATCCAGTCCAGCCCCTGGCCCTGCACCGACCCCCCAACAATCCCACCCTGACTGACCAAACTCTCCTGGAGCTCTGGCAGCCTCGGGGCTGTGCCCATTCCCTGGGGAGCCTGGGCAGTGCCCAGCACCCTGTGGGGGAAGAACCTTTCCTGATCTCCAACCCAAACCTGCCCTGGCCCAGCCTGGGTAAGGGAATGGTGTGAGCAGCACCCATGGGGGGGTCAGTGTTCTTCCAGGCAGCACACACAGTGTGGTAATTCAGTCTCCAAAACTGCTCATATTGCCTTCAGTAAAGAGTGGTTCCTAAGGTTTTTATCTGACTTAAAATACCTTTGAAAAGAACAAATTCACTGAGCTACAATAGACATAATGGACTCTGTTAAGTCTGTAAGAAGTGGAGACCTGATTTTCTCTTACATCACAGTAAATCAGTGTGAGCCACCAGAGAGTTTGCTCCCACAAGAAAAGGGAACCAGACCCTCATTTTAGGTTCTCCTGACCATTTTTGACCCCTGCTTGCAAGACCAACAATACATAGCCTGGTTTCAGGCATTCTAATCGACCAAGGCTTTTATTTTTTATGTTAATTTATTCAGCACCCATAAAGTCTTCCTGTGGTTAATTAGAGAACTCACTGGAGCCTGTCTAAAGATTTTATAAATATGAACACATTATCTCTTATTGTATCTCCTTTCTCTGCCCATTAATCTCACAACAATTAAAGTAAATGCTTCTTCAAGAAAAAAGCTTCTAGGAAACTCCATGCTAAAAAGAAACAATTATTCCCAAGTTCGTTCTTAAGGGAAAGAATAACCCAAAGTGCTACAAAACCAATGAAAAAGTGGTAGAGAGAGAACACATAGGAGAACAAGCTGCACATTTTACACCAGGATGTGATGCTACACCAATATGAACATTAACTGTAACTGGAAAGAGATTAAATCCCACCTTGGATAAATATCTTGACCATCCCATGACACTGAGGAGCTCCTTTAACTTTGTTCTTTGAATGCCCAAGGTCTAAGTGAGCAGAGCTGATCCTGGAAAAACTGGAACCAAACTAATTCATGGCTTTTCCTGGAGATAAATTTGATTCTCCAGTAACTCAGCTCCAGTGGAAAAAAGTTCAAGTTCAAAGAGTTTCCACAACTCAAAACAGAATAAAAAAAATCAAGGGAATTTTTGAGTAGGTAAAAGTCTCTGCATACCCTGCACTGACCCTGAGACCTTCAAAAGCACATGACTGAGGAAATGCTCTGCAAAACAAATATGTCCCTGCTGGACCAAATCAATCCTGGCTGAAGCTGCAGGGAGGATCCCATGCTACGGCCCAGCACGAACACTGCCGATGGGAGCTGAAACATTTCTGAGACACTCCAAAAATTATTTGGAGACCACATTCCAAAAATTGGCACGGGCATTGTGAGGGATGGTTCTTTACCAGCACATTCTATTGCATGCTTGAAGGAGGTGTTTGAAAGAGGAACCGGGGAGGGAATATGCAAAGGAGCCATTATCAACATTTACTTGTTCTTCCACAATTCAGTGGAGCAGCACAATGTAAATTTAGCCCTGAGAAAAGGCTTCATACAGAATCCTGCAGAACTAAGTTCCTCTCAACAATACTGAAGGTCAAACTCAGGAATCAAGAACTCTTATCTTAGTGAGGATAAAGATCAAGTATAACCAATATTTGTTCTCTGGAACATAATCATATACAGTGGTTGACTTCATTAAGTAATTTCTCTGGTCAATTCTGATTTTGTGCATTTAAATAATTCCACAGATGAGTCAAATGGATTCAAGAGAAACTGCCCTGAAAATTGAAATTACTCCTTGTGTAGCTGAATGCTGCTTTTGCAAATTCCCCTGTCGTTTTACATGGAGACAGAATCCTTCAGCACTTCCTCATCTCAGCTGCTCAATAGTGGGATTTGCTCAAACACTGCTGTGCTCCACTTTATCAACACCATTAAAAGGCAGAATTCTTGCAGAACCCTTTCTATCCACAGAAGACTTTATTTCACCGGGGAAGTTTTTTCATCTAAAATCACCACATTTACAAGGAGACTGGATGAAAACACAGCCAAAAAGAGAAACCCCACTTCTCCTCTTGAATTTTTGCAGTGTATTTAATTTACCTGATCAGTACAAAGCATGCAGTTGGCTGGCAAAATGCTCAAGCTCATTTTTCCCCAGTGCAGAATGAAGATTTCTACAACACAAACAGTCCTGATAATTCTGGGAGCTGGGCGAGATTAGATTAGATTTAAAGTCTTGGAAAAGAAAATGAGCTTCAACCACAATCTTGACAGCAAAATAACAATGTCTAAGTTTATGTCGGCTGTTCAGAGCCCACAGAATAAACACTGGCCTAATAATCTCATTAGGAACTAATTCCATGGGCTGGCCATTCCAGGGGTGACCTCACTGATAAACAATCCCAAGTATTTATTGCCTGCTTGGACTATACACTGGAAATATCAGATGAGAAAGGAAAAGGATAGGTTTGAATTTCAGTGCATAAGTAAGTTCTATCGCTGTAATCCTACTTCTCTGCTATTTTTATAATCACAGGAGTGTTCTATTTCATTTTCCCCAAGGTGAATGGCACAAAGGCATATGGAATAAAATGAATTTGCCTTCTTTAGGATTATTTTATCATCTTACTTTACCAGATGCATAATGCAAATTTCTTATCTCCTGCCCAGCAAATCTTTGTAGCCTTTATTCTACATTATTGTGGATGTAGCCACATACACAGTCTCATACATACAAATTTAAACAGTGAGAACAGTATTTGAAGAACCAAAGAGCAAAAAAAATGAGGTGGGTTATGTAAAAATAGTCCTGATTACAAAGACAAACAGCAACATTACCATAAGGGCAACATTCACTTGGAATGTGCATTTATATTAACTCTTTTTAATGGATATTTTCTTTCATTTCAGAAGCTGAATTTAAATTTGTTCTCTGTATTTGCTCACAGAATAAAGGTTTGTCAGAATCGTCACTCACTCTGTTACCCCTCTAGAGAAAAACTGAAGTAATTACTGAACCAAGTGCTGACCTGGAACCAATAATTCTTTTTTTAAAAAATCTGGTTTTCTCTGTCTAGCTAATAAATCATTACAGAAACAAACCCAGATTCAGAATATCCATATAAACAATTAAAGAGATTTGTTTCAGTGAGAAGACAGAGAATGCAATTCTGGGATGGGAAGCTGTATCCCCAAATGTGTCACTGCAGCAGGAGCACTGACAGGACTGGGTGAGGGATTGAGGACTTTTGACAAGGCCCAGTCCCAGCAGGGAGAGGTGAATGTTCCTGGATTTCATGGCCAAAGGAAATCTCTCTGCTCCCAAAACCCTTGGCATGTGCAGTCAGTGGCAAACAGCAGGAATGAGCAGAGTTAGGAATGAGCAGGGGGAGGAATGAGCAAAGGTAGGAATGGGCAGGGGCAGGAATGAGCAGGGCAGGAATGAGCAGCAGGAATGAGCAGGGGCAGGAATGAGCAGAGGCAGGAATGAGCAGAGGCAGGAATGAGCAGGAGTAGGAATGAGCAGGGGCAGGAATGAGCAGAGGCAGGAATGAGCAGAGGCAGGAATGAGCAGGAGTAGGAATGAGCAGGGGCAGGAATGAGCAGAGGCAGGAATGAGCAGAGGCAGGAATGAGCAGGAGTAGGAATGAGCAGAAGCAGGAATGAGCAGGGGCAGGAATGACCACAGCCTTTGTTCCCAACACCCCAGTGATGTCCCCAGCACCACAAAGCTCAGGAGTAGCTTTGCAATAGCTCCAGCTTCAGAGAACAAAAAATCTCTGCCAAATGTAATCCCCAGTCTTTGCCAGTACCCTTCTTTTCACGCTAATCAGCAAATTCTGCTGCTCAGGGGGCAATCCCTGTGTGCAGCAAACTTCATCCAGGCAAACTTCAGCTCCTGCTCCAAGGGTGCCTGGGTACTATTCCCAAAATAATTACACTTAGCTCTTGTTATTTTTAGGGCATCGAGGAGAAAAATGTGTATTAACTGTCAGCAAAGCAGCATTTATTAAATGCTCTACACCCGGGATAAAATGTTGGGAACGCTTGGGACAGGTTTGCAGCTTCTCAGGCGCAGGGCGGGGAAGGAATCAGGAATCCTCCCTGGCCTGGTCCCCTCCCGGAGCCCCAGCGGAGCTCCCCGAGGTTCCCATCGCGGCCCGGGATGCGGGAATGCCGCAGTGCTGCCCGAAGGAGCGGCTGCAGGAACGCTGGTCTCCCAGGGACATCCAGCGGTGGCACCGGGAAAGCCAGAGCGGTCCTGGATCCCTGATCCTGCAGGGCTCTCAGGAGAGCTCCCCTCGGGGTACAGCACTCACTGCGCTCTTTCGATGCGGCAGGCAGAGCTCTGCAAACCGCAGCGTGGCTTGGATCAAAATTTAAAATTAAAAAAAAAAAAAATCATCACAGTAAAAAAGCCCAGGAGCAGCTTTGAGAAAAGGCTTCCAGGGGCTCTGAGCACCCAAGACCATCCTGTACCCATAGATTTGCATGTTTAATTTAATTTATGCTGTTTGCATCCCCCCCCATGGAGGCTTCCTGACAAGTGTTAGAGCACCCTTTGAAGCTGTGTTCCTCCTCCACTCGGTCACTGCTCGGGCAGAGATTCAGAGGTGACAATTTGGTCTCTCCCCTGAGTCAGTGTGATCCAGACTCGAGATTGGTGTCTGGCAGTTCAAATTCAGGAGGTGACAGACAGACAGACAGGCCCTCCTGATACAGAGAGGTTTGAAGTAAGCAAAGAGAAAAGGATGGGAAATTGGGGAAAGACAAGAAACCTACAGGTTATCCACCCTCCTTCCCTGACAGCATGGATCTGTTCAAGATACTGTTTCTAAATGGAAAAGGTCAAAGTTAATTATTATTAATAATTTTTTTAAAGGTAGAATTAAGAATTTTAGCCTGATATGAAGAAGCCCAAGCTCAAGCCCTGTTCCTCAGCCCAAAAATTCTACCCCCGGTGCTGCAGCTGTGCAGCCTCAGCTCCCACAGCCTGGGGCTGGACACTGCATTCCCAAAGGAGCTTTGGGCCTCTTTCTTTCAGAACTTTTGTGCAGTAAGTGGGGATGAATTCAAAGGTTTAATCAATACCTTACTTGCCATTTTTGGGCTGAATCATTGAGAAAGTCCAGCATCTTTCCTTCAGGAAAACCCAGTTTTCCCAGGCTTTGCTTTGCCTTTCTCCATGAGCCAAGGTGGGCAGAATGTTCTCAATGTTCTATTACCCAGGTCAGCAGCTTTAATAATCCCTTTGTATCTGTGGTTAAATGTCCTTCTTCAAGATTGCAAGTGCTTATATTACTCTGGATGGGAAATTCTAAAATTTTCTTCCCTGCCCCTCAACTTTTGTTAAACTCTAAGACAAGTTATGGAGGGGGAGAGAGACAGGATAGATTTGAGCTTGTAGGAAATAATTTCTTTCATTCAGATCTTTATGCTTAAGACATTGGGAGGTTGTTTTTTTTTTGTCATGAAGTGTTCTAAAATGCCAAACTCTCGAAACAATGATTATATTTAATGAAAACCAGGCTACTGTGATCTGGGACCTACCTCAATGTCTAATAATTGAGTTAATTTTAAAACATTGGCTCAAAATACACTTGCAGCTTCAAAGAGAAATGAGAAGTTGAAGAGAAAGCTCTTGAAGCAGCAGCACCACTGTAAAGAGTGAGATTCAAAATGGGCTGAATGCAAAAATTCACATGGAATGCCACAAAATCATTTCTGAGGCCCTGAATTCACTGGGGACTTTAATTTGTTGGGTTTGGGTTGGTGATTTTTTTCAAAATTGTCTTCTAAATTGCAGAAAACTGATGAGTAATATTTAATCTTCATGTTTGGGGATGGGATTTAAAAGTGCCCTCTGGACTGTAACTAATTCAGTGTAACATAAGCACAGTCAAAGCAATGAGAATTCTGTCCTGACACTGCCAGACTGGCTGGGGGAGAGTTCAGGTGGAAACTGCACCTTCTGTGCTTTACAATGGGCTTCTTTATTTCAGTTTCTAAACTCTTCTGTCCAGGACTTTGAAGACAAAGGTTGTTAATTGAGTTCTAGTGGTTTTGAAAAAAAAAATAATATAAAGAAGACTTCAAATTAACTCTATCAAAATGTTATGGAGTAAAATGAAATGTAATTAAAGTAAAATAGCCTGAAGAATACTGCTAATAGTCAATGCCTTTCTTTATATAACAACTGGGACTTTCTCTTAGCAATTATTCTAATATTTTCTGTACTCATAATCATCTATCTCAGATAAGTCCTCCACTGGCGGGATGCATGATACCTCTTTGTATTTTGGGTCCTTGTAATAAGTTAAAAGGTTTTAAAATCCAAAGGAATTAACTCATGCCACAGGTAGAGTTGTTCAAATGGGAGTTCTTTTTGTTTAATCTCTGTGAAACTCCAAATTTCTCCTCAAAGATGGACTCACTTCAAACAGACCTTGAGCAAAGCAGACAAACTGCAGTTCCCTCAGATAAATATGGCCCATCTGGAATTTTGAGCTATAATGGGCCCCAGAGGCTGGAAATGAAATTCCACCCTCTGGAGAGGACAGTGTGTGCTGGAGCCTCATCCACTCCCAACTGGAATGTTCAAGTGATCTGCTGGGGGACTCTTGACTCATCTCAGGGCCAAGCCAAACCCAGGCTGAGCTGTGCTCAATTCCTCTGCAAGCAGCAGCTTTCCCCATTCCTTCCTGGAACTGCTATTTCCATGCAGATCCCTTGGATCCATGAGAACTGATGTTATCTGGTTTCCCCTGGGTTAGGTTTGATCCCAGTGGGTTTTTTTGTTCCTTTGGACACAGCTGCTGCACTCTGAGTCAGGCTTTCTTTTGGTGGAGGACTGAGCATTGCAGCTCCCACCCAAACCTTGTTCTGCCAAAGCAGCAGCATCCAGGTGCTGCTTCAGTGTTGAGTGAACCTTTGCACATTCCAGATTTGAGGCTCCTCAAATACAAGATTTCTATAAAGCACAACAAGTCTTTAAGGAGCCTTTAAAACTTTTGGAGAACCTGGAATTGTTTAAGGCAGCTGTCTGAACTCATGGGGAGTGCACAGGGGCCAGCTCAGCCTTTGTCTCCACCCCTCTACAGTCAAAGAACTTTCATCTGGCCAGGTGGAAATATTCCTGACTTGGCCATTTAGCTTTGCTGGGGACAAACTAGAGAGTGCTTGTCAAGCTTAGCCCTAATCTACTGAGAAAAGCTGCCATGATCACCTCAGAGGAACTTTCTCTCAGTGTGATGTGGACTGAGGTAACAAAAGCCAGTTGCATTCATTGTGCTACCCAGGCTGTTAAACAAATCCCTGGTCAGCCTTTCATCTCTGAATATGCAGTTATAGTGCAGATCATCTGTCCATGAGGAGCAGCCAAAGGGTTTGGGTATGGCCAAGGCACTGCAGTGCCAGAGCTTCTGTCCTGTGGGGCTGACACTGCTCTGAGAGCTTTGGGTCAGGTGATTCCCCCTCGGTGAAGGCACATGAACACACCTGGCAGGTCACATGTAAACTCACAACTGTTCTATTCTGCACAGTCTAAGTGGGCACTGATTACCTCCTCACCTCTCAGTACTTGTCTCTTTATTTTTAAAACATAATCTGGAGTATTGTTTTTAATTTGCCTTATGGGGGAAATTTTGCTTTCCAGCCTTATTGCAACTCATTGCCTAATTGGGACGTCAGGGCTGTCTCTGCTTCACGCTGCACCTTCACAGGCCTTGATACAATCTCATTCCAAATAGTTCAGGTAGGTAGTGTTTTCAGATTCTTTAAGTTCACAAAAGTTCTTGTTTCTGAACTCTTCTGGTGAAGAGCAGAAGTGCATTTACAAATGCACATAAACCAGTCCATGAAACATTTTTTGCTGCCTGATAGTTCATGAAAAATTCTCACTAGGCTGTGACAATTCCAATTGTATCATTAGCTAGCAAAAAATGAAAAATATCTGTATCTTTCTGTAATGAGTAACTTGAAAAGTGTTTGGAAGGTGTTTGGTCTATAGTTTGTTCTGATATCATAGCAATTACCTTCTTCCAACAAAGCAGGCATTTCTTATTTATGAAAATAAGAAATCCCTCCTTTCATCACAGTCCCTCAGACTCCATCAATGCCTTTTGGTTACAGCAGATGATTGCTTGTGCTTAAAACTCCATGGCTCTGAACAAATTTTATGAAAATTTGGAGCTGCTGAAGATTTTCTGTCTGAAATTGGCCTCCTGTCATTTAAAATGTAACAAAACTAAGTGTAGCTTAAAACCATTTTGAGGAGAATGACAAGGTCTCCTTTACAGGAATAGAATTGTATTTGGAGGATCTGTGGATTAGAGGTGAAGATGCCTTGTCTTTCCCAGGCGAATATTCCAGATGTGGCAGCACAATTCGGTAGGCAGTGCAGCTTTCAGTGATCTTTGTCCTTTGGCACCACGGCTGCACTTCAGCGTCTCTGACTTCTCCATTTAAATGCAAATGCCCTCAGAGAAAAGGCAGTGCCGTAAGTTTAGCAGGAGTTCCCATTGTGATGCCTCTTAATCAGGCAACTCCTGCACAAAGGTGACTGACAAAACAGCTCCTTCATCCCCTGGTGAAATCAAAATAGGTCACTCCATAATTCCAGAATATTTCCGGGCACCAAGTTCAACAAGGTCTTTGTGAATGAGATAATTCAGTCAGTTCTGCAGCTTCCCTAGTTCAAGATAAATGTGTTCCTTTATCTGCAGGTTTTTTACTATTACTCTTCTTAATGATCTGAATGACTTCTGCAGTTTTAAAGATGTACGTTTTAAGTGACCTGGCAGATTTCACATCCTCCCACTTCATCCTTTGGATTATTTTCGCCTCAGATTCAGCCAAGTGCAAAGCAGTGATTCCGTACTGGGTACAGCCTCTGCTCCTGGTTCTGTCCACAGAGAAAGACTGGAGAAAGGAGTTGTTTCTGGATAACACATTTAAATTCCTTTAACATTAGCTATTTGTGTGTTCATCAAACATTTATTCAAAGTGATCCGGAGAAACTATTTCCTTATCCCTGGAAGCACCACAAGCAGAGTTAAATCTTTGAGGAATAAGCTGCTGCTGCCACTGAATCACTCCCTAGCTGCTGGTACTCAAGCCCTCCCAGAGGCAAACTAAACCAATTCCCAGATACACCCAGATTCCAGCTTCTGAATGAACTTCATTCCAAGATGTAGTTGTTTTTTTTTCCCATGGTTAGGATGAGGCTCTGATGTAGTAGAGACTTTAGCAATGCACTGAGTCATGCTGGGCTCCAAAACTTCTCTGGGGTGCTCTGCTGGTCACTAAACTGATAAACCAGGGTGACTTTATCATCTCTGAATCCCACTGCAAGAATTTGGGATTCAAGTCTCACAGAGCCAAGGAGAAAACCAATGTTCTCAAGCGCAGACACAGAAAGGTTGAAGGAGATCATAAAGCAGAGGACACAGGGGTAATTTCATCCAGAACAGATATTTCAATCATTTAATTTTGCCCCACTAATTACTCCAGTACAAGGTTTGTTTTGAAATATAGGATGAAGGGATGCCTCATGAAAATAAGAGGCTCTGTAGATAACACTGACCAAAAAGATGTGATAGAGCTGCTTGAACATTAATATCATTCACAAATTACTTTTGAGGCTTGGAAATAATATTTATTTTCTATTAGGATGTAAGAAACTCTGTGACTCTAACTGTGTTAACCTTCCTACTGCTCCAAATGCAGTCTCCTAAAAGGGACAACTCTCCCTTAAGTGAGAGGAAACGTGGGTTTAAATATTTATCCATGGAATGAACTGCATCAGTTTAAACTTAGAGGAGGTGGGAGAGGATGGACACTGCAGAATTGGAGGTGGGAGAGGATGGACACTGCAGAACTGGAGGTGGGAGGATGGACACTGCACCCCTGGAGGTGGGAGAGGATAGACACTGCAGAACTGGAGGTGGGAGAGGATGGACACTGCAGAACTGGAGGTGAGAGGATGGACACTGCAGAACTGGAGGTGAGAGAGGATGGACACTGCAGAACTGGAGGTGAGAGAGGATGGACACTGCAGAACTGGAGGTGGCATTTGGTGGACACTGCACTCCTGGAGGTGGGACAGCATGGACACAGGTTCCACTGGCTGACCATCCAAGAAGGGAACTGCTCCACCCTGCACTGCTGCCTTTTGCTAACAACCTCCAGAGACCCAGGAGGCCAAAATTAGGCAGAGCAACTCAGCTGACCCAGGGAGATATCACCAGTGTGCAGCTCTATATTTAGTTCCAGTTAACGTCACTGTCACACATGGGGATGCACTTTACCTCCACAGTGTGTTTGAGAGGCAGATAAGCTTTGCCTCCACACCCCTCATTTTGTGTTTGTGAATAGGTCTCTGGGCTCAGCTGCAATCCTCATTCAGCAGCAGAGGAATGGTTGAGGATTTCAAGCTGGAGAGTGAAACAGGACTTTACAAAAAGCCTGCAGCCCCTTATTTCCTCCTCCCTCATCCAGGAGCCCTAACTCCCCTTGGCAGCCCTTTGGCCAGCAACTCATTTCCCTGGAGCAGGGCAGCTGCAGGCCGGTGTGACTAAGTCAAAAACATAGATTGTGTTTAGCCAGGAGTCCTGAGGTTAGGCCTTCACACCCCAGGAACACCTCTGCCAGGTCCTCTGGGCCAGGAGAGGCTGGCTGTGAGTCCTTTAATCCCAGTGCTGCATTTCTTACTTAAACAGAAATGATAAACAAGTGTTGCTCATTCCCAATAACCTCCTCTTCTAAGATGGCTTGTCAGGTCTGTGCTTGCTGCAGTGCCCTCTGTGAGGAATCCCTTGGTTCAAATCCTTTGATTCAGAGTTTTCCTGCAGCTGCTTCAATCAGAGCAGCCCTGCTCCCCCCTGAAACCAGCATCAAACTACCCAGGGCTGAACACTGAGGCACAGTAAAATGGATGGGTTTGTACCTAGGCAATACCCAGGCACCAGGCTGCCAATTGCTCCAAAGGAAAGGTTTATTTTTCAATGTAGAAAAAGATGCCGGCATTCTGCAGCAATTAAAGGAGAAATGGGGGCACTTGAGGGAGGGAGTCAGATCAGCAGGCACAAATTTGACCGTGGCAAGGTTGTTAAATGAAATGTGAGAACTGAGGATGGGAAAGAGGGAGAAATGGCAGAATTTAACAGAATTTACTCAGACTCTCAGGAAGCAGATAAAAAAGTCATGCAAATCTCAATTCTCTCACCTATTAAGTGATCCAATGTACTGCCTGGTGTTTATGTTTACTCTTCCACTGAGAGGACTAAGCACTGTTCCAAACCTCTGGAATCTCTGTTCTTTTAAGGGGATTTACTGGCTGGGCCAATGGCTTAGGATTTAGTGCTTTGGGAATTCTGTTCTTTGTTGTATTCCTGTCCTTGCTCTGAAGTTTCTAAATGAAGGTCACTAACACAGAACTTACTCTGGAGAAGTACAAAACTTATTTTCTCTAGAAAGGACAGCAAACACTGCAAGTATCTCCACCTACAACATATCTGGCAGTTGCTATTGTCAGCCTTAACAAATGTTTCTTCAAAAGACATTACGTAGATATCATTATGTATAGAGATGCATAAATTAGTGACCAAAATTAGCTCAAGTAGCTGATAGAGAAAAATATTTCTTGCAGGCAGGGTCAGCATTTGACTGGGCCACGTTCCAACTAAGCTTAAGCAACTCATTTAATAGGGATAAGGAAACACTGGAAAACAAACCAGCTGAGAGCTTTTGTTGTGCAGCACACACACATCCAGCAATATTTCTGCCCTGCATTTCCCACTGTGGATCTGCTGCTTCTCACACTGTGATTATGTCCCTCTGGCAGGTGCATTCAGCTTGGGGAAACAGGCAGAGGCAGACTGGACTTGACTGAACTGTTAGGTCCTGTCAGAAAAACTTCCCCAGATCTCAGCTGCCTCAGATGCATCCAGTACGCCAGGCATAAGATTTGCAGTGCTGCTGGTTTTCAGCTAAAATCAAAGATGAAATTTGGGGTTTGCTTTAAAAATTGATTGAAGGTACTGAAATAAAACCTTCATGTGGAGAGTTTTGTCATGTACCAAAGCCAAACACTGAGCACAGGTGGGTGGCTGTTTCCTGTGCTGGGCACAAAGAGCAGCTCTGTCTTTTGAATGGTCAAGAAAAACTGTGAAAGGAGGAATATGAAAAAGGGGGAACACAGTGTCTCAAATCTAGGATGCTGCTCATCCCTGCAGCAGCACAGCTAGATTGCAAACAGCAAAATGTGTTGGCCAAGATGGCTTAGAGCTGGCAAACTCCA
This sequence comes from Thryothorus ludovicianus, assembly GCA_013397245.1. Classification (NCBI taxonomy): domain Eukaryota; kingdom Metazoa; phylum Chordata; class Aves; order Passeriformes; family Certhiidae; genus Thryothorus; species Thryothorus ludovicianus. The sequence goes on along the minus strand of VZTB01016209.1, from coordinate 335,890 downwards.
TGGATGCAGAAGTTGAGAAGGAATATGAGTCAGGTTCTGCAGAGAAAAGCATGAAAGGAAGATTAGGTGGAACAAAATGATGCTGGGAATCTGGAGTGGATGATCAGGATGAAGGGGAACACAAGAGTCATCAGAATAAGCACTCATTCAGGACAAACAATGAACAAACAATATACCAAAAAATAGTAAAAATATCAGAAGTCTCTCTCCACTACAATTTAATTTCCTCACTGTTTGGTGGTGGGGGTTCAAACCAAAACACAAGTTAGAGAATGCTGCTCACTGTGTGCTTGTGTCAGGCTGCCCATGAGCTGCAGACATAATATCTAAAATCTGTGATTTGAATGTGCTGTCTCCCTCCACCAACAGGTGCTGACAGAGGGAAGCAAGTCAGAAGTTGAATAATGAAAAGTAATGTAATTTTCAAAATCTGTAACTTATTTTCTCCCTTTTCCATAATATCGAGCTAAAATAGAGGTAATTTTCTCAAAATGTACTCTGATGTACTGTCATGTTCCCAGAAGTTAGTTGGCTTTGTGGTTTTGCTTTTTTTTGGATTTTTTTTAGTTGGGTAGTTTGTGGGGTGGTATTTTGTTTTGTTGGAGGGTTGTTTTTTGTTTGTTTTGGATTTTTTGGTTGTTGTGGGGGTTTTTTTACCAAGAAACTATAAAGACATTTCTTCCACAGAGATATTGGAATTTCTTCCAAAGTCATTCACCTCAATTCAACATTCACAACCCACAGTAACACCTCAGATCCACTGTGAACATGACTCCAATAAATGCTTCATGAGGGTCCCTCTGTGTACCCCTGCTGAAAACAGGTTTTGCTGGTCAGATTTCTCTGCTCAGCTGAGTTACTCAGCCATGTGTAAGTGGTACCACCAGAGGGTTCCTGATTTAAATTCAGGTATTCTGATTTATTTCTCCTAATCTCAATCCTGAGGAGCTCTAAGTCAAGTGGGTTTGCACCACTTGTGGCATTTGCAGATTGCCTGGAAAGTGTGAGGGAATGCAGCCATTATCTGGAGAGTTTGTGGACTCAAGAAGACTCAATTCCTGATGGAGACTTTACTTTTATTTCCTAAACACTTTAATTTCCTTTCAGAGGAATCAAAATTAACTAAATATTGCTGTCTGAACCAAGTTTTTGCACCGAGCAGCCTTCTGGGCAGAGGAGCACTGAGACTGTGGCTCATCCATCTGCATCCTGGAGGAACAACCACAGGAAAATGACACCTCCTGTAAGTCCCAGCTTCAGCTGTGGCTCTCCTGTGTCCCCAGCTGCAGGACTGGGAGCAACCCAAGTATGAACATTCCTGCTGTGCTCCTCCGTGGATGCCATGCTCTGGGCATGTCCCTGCAGTCTGAAGTGTCAGTGTGACACACACCCACTGCCGTGTCCCTGCAGCCACAGAATTCCTCCTGGGAGCCTCTCAGCAGCTTGGCTGCCACATCAGGTCAGCTCCAGTGGCAGAAAAGAGCACAGCCAGAACCTCCCCTCTCAGAACACCTTCCCAGGATCGTAATGAAGAGCTTTGTGTGTGTGTGGTGAGTGGCTGTGGGAGTCAGGACCTCACCTCCAAAGCTACCCAAGAGAGAAGAAAGGCAAATCCCTTGGGAAACTCCCCAAAAAGGGAGTCTGGGCCTTGTCAGACTGTGTAAAGCACAAAGGGTGGGTTACTCCAGCACATTGCTCCTGGCAATTCCCATTTCCTTTCTCCCAGAGTTTCTCTAAGTGCTGCTCTACTGCTGTGACATCTGACTTTGAAGCAGCAGAGTCATGAGTGACACAGGTCCTTACAGCCCCTGACATGGACATTGCCATTATGTAATCTGTGTGCCAGCCCATGTTTATTTTTACAAGCATTTCTGTGCCCTCCATAAGCACTTGGCAATTACTATGACACATGCTCCACGATGTGGGGACATGGGATTGAAAAGGACATCACTGGGTCACAGAGTGCAGCCTCCTGCATATAATCCTGTTAAGGAGTTAATCAAGCTTTAATCTGGGACTAGGTACAGAGTCTGCCTGTGCTGCTTCTGCTGGATTCTGTTCTGCAGCCCATTCTGAGTTAACAGGAGAGGTGAGAAGGTGAGGGGATGGACCCTGAGGATGTTCTGCACAGGAAACAGGCAGGGAAACGCTGCTCCCTCCAGGAAAATTGCCTAAATGGGAAAAACCCCGCAGGTGTTATTCCCTGATCCTCTGTGTCTGAACAACCTCCACCCTGAGGAGCCAAAGTGTGCCTGGAACTGAGGAGAAAGCAGATTCCACAGAGCTCCATAGATCAGAGTTGTGCAGGCTGCCCAAGAGATGTGGCAGAGGGGAGGGTTTTGGGAATGGCATCAAGGTCACAGTGCCAAAAGGTAACAAACACAAAGCATTGACTTCATGGTCTTTGTTCTTCTGCCCAGACTCAGAATTGATCGGAACAATTTTGCATCAAACTTCAATTTGGATGGATTATATTTCACTTTATACAGATTTACTAAGACACTTAAAAATTTTAAAACATTAATTTTGAATAATTTCAAGTCTGAAAATTGAGGGGCTTTTTTACTCTTATGTTTATTTTTACGTTATTTTTTCTATCAACAGGACTGGTGCTAAGAATAACAGATGTAAAGTGGGAAGGTGTTTCAGTATGCAAGAAGAAGGCATCTTGCTCTAGAAAGAAAGGAAATATTCATCAAAATAAGCAGCAGGCTTTGCTTAATCATAATTTCTTTGTTAGAGATCAGCTCAATTTTAGTGTTATTCAAAAAGGAAAATTAAAAAATACCCAGCCAAATTTTCAGCTTTAGTTGTCCATTTATAAAATCTCCAGGTAAACTTATTTTGTAGTTGAAATCAGTATTCAGGGATAGTCCTTTTGAATTAAAGAAATAAGAACATTGATCTAATATCAATGTCCATCTATTAACAGACAAAGACTCTCTAACAGTTTGGAGTTGGAAAGTGTGTGTTTATTCGGTTGGGCAGTGTGTGGGATATTTCCTTAATGCACACTGTGAAGTTTCATGGGTGATTACAAAGCTTTAATGTACAAAAATGTTGAATATACAAAATACAAATGCATATTCATACCCTTGTCACCTCCCCTTCTGCACTTCCTATGCTAATTGGCAAGGAGGCAATTAAGCATGCGTGGTTTGTTTTTTGAAATTAGTTTGGGGTCTTTTTTATGAGGAATCAATTAAAATGATGAAGTAAACTGAGTCTTCTTTGCTTTGACCTTTTCACTTTTTCTGGGTATTTGTGACAAACAAATTTTTGGTAGAGTTTGTAGCTTTTTGCCTTCAATTTGTTTCTTACCATGGGGAAGTTGGCTATTGTCTATAAAATTGACAAGCAATGAGTTTCTAAATTTAGGCTATCTTATCTAGATTTGGCTTTTGTTGGGTCTTTTTAGCTAACACAGCATCTACTTGAATTGTACTCTTAACTTTTTTAAAATCTTTAATACTTCACAATTAACATCTCAATTTGTGCTGTTTGATTCCTCCTCACCTGACCCCCCGGACAGCCTGGTGCATGTGCATCAGTTCAAGGTCTGTTTGCAGCCAGTGATTCCTCCAGGTGACAGAATTTTGGGGTCAGTGCTTGCTCATGTTCACCCAGGCCAGACCCCAAGTAGAATGAGACTGTGCCAATTATAGCAATCTTCTGGTTTCCTTTGAGACCAGAATTTGTTTTCCTAGAAACCAAAGGTATTTCATGACCACATAAAGAAAGAAGATGATGCAGTTGTGCTCCCTTGCTATAATAAAATTTACTATTTCTCATCCCATACAAATTTAGAAATTATATCTGGAAACACAACCTTTTAATCCAAAGGAAGGTTAGGAATAAGGATTTTTAGGAGTGCTACCAGTATTTCCCAAGGTTTGTAGCACAGGTGTAAGGGAGCCCACAGCACTCAGGGACCATGTGGGAATAACTTTCCCTCTGGGGATGGAATATAGGTGAATAAAAGCCTGGGCCAGGATTTTCCATGATGCTGAGATAACAAGCTGCACTCACAGAATAAAATCCCTCCATGTCCTCACTGGCCTCAGGAGTTCAGAGACCCAGCAGTCCAGCCCATTCCGAAGGGAGGCTGCTGCTATTGGATTTTCTGCTGAAAAGGCTGAGCATCCTCAACCTTCAACAAATAATCGCTTTCTGTTTGATTTTCTTTGGCGATATGAGAGGATTTGATTTGAAAGCTCTGAAGGCCTGAGCTCTGCCCTGGGCTGGCACTTTCTCTGGGCCCCTCAAGCTGGTGGCACTCTCCCCATCCAGCTCTTAGGTGATGCTTCTGTTCTAACTGTACTGCTGTCTGAGAAGTGATACTCAATTATGTTCTCTCCCTTTTTTCCCTCCCACTTTTTGGCTGCACTATCTATTAGACTGCCAGCTCTTTGGCAGGAAGAATGAGAGTTACCATCTGCCTGTGCAGTGAGGAGCACTCTTAGATGCAAAAAAAAGAGAAATGCTTATGATAGCTCATCAAAAGATCAATTAATGTTAAGGAAGAAAACACTGAAGTCAGGAATTCCCAGCTTGTCCCAGCTTTGAATTCCACTTTCATCAGACAAATACCATCAAAAACTCCTTGGAATTACTGGGGACCCTTCTTGAAGCTGCCAAATGTTTGAGCTGCAACTGCAAATCTGGTAAAGCTCTCTGTGGAAAGTCTGAGCACTGAGAGAAGCTGGTTCCTCTGTGGAAAGGCTGAGGGAGACACAATAGTGCAATTGAGAAATCCCTTAAATCTTTGTAGCCAATTACCTCAGGAATTACATGATAAATGTTTAGCAGAACCTCTACTCCCTACAACAAAAGCTACAAACACTTCTCAGCACTATACAGCAAGCTTAAGCATTTGCAACTCCAAAGCTACAAATCAGGGATGTAAAAGTTGCAGTTACACAAGAGCACTGGATAAAATATTAAAAGCTATAATCTATAATACAAGCTGTGTCTCCTGCTGTCTGTCAGTGAGAGGGTGTCACCGAGCACTTCTGCCCACCCTTGGTACAGAATGAGACATCTGACTCCTCTGCAAGTGCTGCAGACAATCAGTTTTCTTCATTCTTGCATGTCCCAAACTGCCAAGTCCTTGGAACAAAAGATGATGATAATAACAGATTAACTCTTCTTTTCTGAGCTCGGTCCAGGGAGCCGTCACAACATGGTTTGTGCAATATTCTTTAACAACCTGCAGTTACAGTCAAAGAGGTTTTTGCAATAATGGTGGCAGTTGCTCAAAGGTAAATCTCTAAGTTTTGATCAAATAGCAGTGCCCTTCAGCTAAGTCCATATAGGTGAAAGCAGAAAGAGAAGGAACAGCAACATTTCATCCCTTCCCTTTCACAGAAGCCTGAGCCAGCTTAGCATTGATCCCATATAGCTGTGTACCCAGGCAAGGAGATCCTGAGGACTCAGAACTGGAGCCCTTACATTCTGAAAGAGGCAATTAGCTTTTCTGTGCCTAATTTCTACTCCTTGAAGAATGAGAATGACACCAAATTGATGAGGGACATGTGGAGATGGGAAAAGCTGACTTGCTGTAAAGAGTAGCAAATAACTACTCAGTACGTGAAAAAAGGCTGGATTTATGGATTTGCTCTCTAGGCAAGGGTCTGAAAACTGCTCCTGTAAGTCAAGTATCACCACACAGGTTCTCCTTTAAAAGTGAACACACTTCCTGTGCACATGGTTATGGAGACACAGTTGATAAATAAGGACCAAGCAGTCCCAAACCACAAGAACCTGCTGCATCCATTAACTCATCAGGACAGCTCCAGGTATCCCTATTTCCTAAAGGAGGAGGATCTAATAGGATAAACCAGTGACATATTATGGTATTGGTATTGGTATTATCCAGCACAAACTTCCAGATGTGAGGAAAGTATTGCTGCCACTTCAGTCTCTGTGAAGATCAGGAGGATCCCTGCTGGCTTCTCTCGACCCTTAAGGACAAGACTGGGAGTCCATGGGGGATGGAGACCCAAAAACCTGCCCAGGACTGGCAATTCCACCTTGGGAAGCAACAGAGGTGACACTGCAGAGGGATCTGATCTGATTCAGCAGAGCCTGGGGGCCTGGAGCAATATTCTTTTCCATTAAATTGGCACTGCTGTGGGATTCTGCTGTGAAATGTTCCACTCTGGAGCTAAAGACAGCCCCTATCCAGCACTGCCAGCTTTCCAGACATTCCTCAGCGGGGGAATCACGGCACCCACAAAGCCCAGGGTGGGGAATCCACCACTCGGGGCCAGAGAGGAGAGAGCCCCCAGCCTGTGCTCCCCCTCTGCTGTGAGAAGGTGGCTGTGCAGACAGGAGCACTCAGCAGCCTGCAGCAGGTGGAACAGTGCCTGGCTGATCCCAGCACACCGGGAAAATGAGGGGGTGGATGTGGAGGTGACTCAGCTCAGAGGAACAAGTAGCTCAGCTGGAGTTGAAATCCTACTGAGCCTGGAGCAGTCTCATTATGGCTTTTAAGGGACCTTTTCTATGATATGAAAACACAGCCTAAGAAACTGCTTTGGCCAGTGTTTGTTACAGGTAACACCAGCCCTCAGCCTCATTTCCTGGGCTTTGCTGGGCCCTCTTTTCACACAAGCTCTCCTGACAACTGCTGTGATCTCCAGCCCTCATTATTCACTTGAAGATGTCGTGGCTCAAAGCCATTCCTTCCCCTCCCCTGGGCAGGTACCCAGTGTCCTCGTCACCTCCAACGAGGAATGAGCCTGTTCCCTCCCCTCACGTGGATCTGAACCCGCTCCCAACAGCACTTCATGGGAGCCACAGCAACAACCTGGGGCTCAGAGTGACACTTCAAACTTCTCTGAACTACCTAATTGTGAGGAGAGTGACCCAAAAAACATCCCCACACAAACACAGCATGACAGAAATGTAATAGCAAATGATATTTTTGCCAGAGCAGCAGAACTATTTTAAGCACTTGGTGTGGACTCCAGCAATCTTGACAAACCTTTTAAGGATTACTAAACTCTGAAGCAGAAGTTTATTTTCTAAATACTGTGAGGTAAGAAGGGACCTGCAAGAACCACTCTGCTCCTGTTACTTTCTTTGCAGTATCACCAGAAGGGAGCAAAAATATCTCCCATCCCCTCTATGATACAGCAAATGTGCAAGGAAAGCAGTTCTGTTCTCCCTTCATCCTCCTGTTGGGCTCCTCTAATCTAACAGAATGGAATGGAAAAGGTTTTTCCTAAAGGCCATTAGAGTTTCCTAATTATTGTGAAATGAGGACTAGTTCAAAATAATGTGCCTTTTTAAATTTGCTAATATTTACACCATCCCTGAGAGAAAAAAAATGTCGGAGTGGAAGAATAGGAATTTTCTCTCTCCTGTTCCCTAAAGCAGCACTGCTATCAGCTGAAATTAGAAAGGAATATATTGAAATAGTTTTGGCCCTCCCAATGTGTTTCTGAGCAGTTGCACAGTGCAGGTGAGTTTGGGTGGAGATCCCCCAGAGAGGACAATACTCACACCTTTTGAATGACTTCTCCTTGTCAGAGACCTGTCCATCTTTTCTGTAGTTGAATTCCAATCTGCCTCCAAACAGAGAAGCTCAGGGAAGCCGACTCCAGAGCTGTGCACTCCAGTTGTCTTTTAAAGCTATGCAAAATCTTGATTTGACAAAGATATCAGCCAGTACGTGCTTGTGCAGAATACCTTTCTCCTCACACTACTTAGACACAACATTGTTTTAGGATTTCAGCAAACAAAATCATGACCAAAGAAGTGTATGGAGGAGCTCAGGCTGATTATTATAAGACAGACGTAACAATTCTAAAATTCACTTTACAAGCTCGAAGACAGTGTTTGCTTAAACCTTCAATTGATGGACCTGAAAGAGCAGGAAGAAATACTCTGTTCTATTGATAGTAACAAACCTACAGCTCATTCCTGACTTCCTCATCTCAACACGTCACGGCTTCTGGTTTTATAATTACCTTCAAAGCATTTATCTAACCACAGATTCACAGAGTACATGGGGTTCAAGGGTCCTGCACCTCTTAGAGTATCCTCTGGTCTAGTGCTTCTGCTCTAACACCTTCCTCTCCTTTACATTCTCCTATTGGCATTTTACAGAATAATTTATGAAGAAATCCTCTCCCTCTGCTGTTTGAGCAGATCTCCAAACAGCCCTGCAGCTCTTTGTGCCTCAGTCCCTCTTCCCTGATCCATGAGGTCTGCAGGACAAGCAAAGCTTCAGGGATCCTCTCCCATCTGGAATCTCATTTTAAAGCCAACCCTTCATTTGCCAGTTTTCTTTGGAAATCTACATCACAAATGTGGTTCTTTCTATTTCTGGTGACATCCCAGTAGAATAAATATTTTATTAACAAGCCTCCAGCAGGTCCTGTAAATACTGAAAGCACTGAGGCTGCATCATCTGGCAAGAACAACCTTCTGGATGAGGTTTGGATCAAACCAGCCACTGCAGCCAGCCCAGAGTCCCTATTATCTCATAGCAACAGGATCATTTGCTGAGGAAGCAGCACTGATCACCAGCTGGAGCATTTTTTGTTGTGGCTTATTCATGAGGCAAAGTCAGATGCATCCATGGCTCTGAAATATCTCTGGGACATGCCTTGAAATCCAATTTCATCCCCTGTGCCTGATGCTCACAACTCAGCAGCTACAAACAGGAAAAGGGTGCAGCTCTCTTCTTGTTTCCAACAGCAGTATTAGAAATATATTCAGGAATATTCATTGCTCTAAGCCACAAGGAGAAGCTGCAGCTCTTCACTGGTCTTTCTCAGGGCCACCTGATCCTATCAGAGCTTCTTTACTGCCCCCTTCCCAACAATTTCTGGAGCAAGGAAGATCTCACCATACTGGATTTGTGTTGTACTCTGTCCAGCAAGCAAAACTAAGTTTTTCCTTTAACATCTGCTTAAATCTAAAAGTAACAAACCCCCTCAAGGGAACAAATAAAGGGTAATCACAAGCACAGTCAGGCTTACAGAAGTATTTCTATACTAGACTGTTTGTTGGGTTTTGTGGGAAATTTTTTGTAGTATTTAAGCCCAGATTTTACTAAATTAAACTTTTTTGATGAGATATGATAAAATCTGAGTTTAGTGACCTTTTGAAAAATCGACGTGTGAGATTTGTTCACAAGATGAGGTTTGCAATTACAAACCATAACCCAAAGAGAGGCAAGTGGCAATATTCTCATCACAGACTTCTGAGAAACAAGGCAAGAAACCCCCAAAAGGGTGATTTTGTGAAGTCCATGGAGCTCTGCTGAGCTGTATTTGAGTGCAGCCTGCAAGAGAAGGATGTTTTCACCTCAGGCTGCAGGTATGACATGAGCATAACACAACTGTGCTAATGGAAAAGCAACTAATACATCAAATGTGATGTTTTGCCTGCGATTTGATGAGCCTGGAAATATCTGACAATGAAGGAATTTCTATGGTTTTAAAAAAACCTGGACAATCTATCCTTGTAACATCACATTCAGTGTCTTGTGAAAACAACCAAACAAGAGCTAAACCTCAGCTGAGATTTCCAATTGCTTTAAATGTTAAAATTGTTGCTGCATTATGGAAGGTGATAGCACTTTGATAAAAAAGATCTCACTTTGAACATATTTAAGGAATAGCTCTGCTAAGGAAGAGGCTGCTATTTCCCTTTGTTGATTTACAGAGTAAAACTGTGGTTCAGCAGATGGCTCATTAAATTTTTGCACTGTGACTTTAGCAGGAGAAGGAAAAAAAGAACAAAAAAAAAAACCCAAACCAAACCTCCTCACCACGACCACAGGAATAAGATGCACTGGCTGCTTGATGTGTAATAAGAACTTTTTTATTCATGTCCTGCTCAGCAGACAATATCTAAACCTGCTTTACAAGTGAGTTCTCCTCATGTTTACAATGCCCTGTTTCAAGTGGCTTTGTTTGTGGATAAGACATCCCTTTAGAGGAAAGACTGAAAATTTCATCTACCATTTCCTGCTGTAATTTCTTTTCCTTAAAAGCCTTTAAAAGGGAAGATTCCTGTTCATGATCTGTACACCTTCTGCTAAAACCTGAGTTCCAAGTTTGAACCTCTCAGCAACAATCTTTACTGCCATCTATTCCATGGCCTGCCCTTCCTGTTTTCCAAAAACAAAATGCTGTATTTATTTTGAAAATGGGATATCCTGTTGGAAGGCTTTGAGAAAAAAAAGAACATACTGAGCTTGGGACCTCAAGGATTCTTTCCGGTGCCTTAAGAGAAATAAAGAAATAGTTCTAGTCAAGAAAAGGAAATATGGCAGGAAAAAACACTCGGGAGTTAGAGACAGAGCTATCCTAGAGAAATAAATAGTACAGAAATAATTAGAGTTACATAAATGGTTCCTTTTCCATGTACACCCACAGTCCCATTCAGGAACTGCAAGGAAAGGGGACATGACAGGACATTGGGAAGGGATGTCCACACAGCAGTCACACACAGAGAATTACTGCCATTGAAACAACCAACATTATTAGAGAATTCTATGAACTGGAGCTTCTAATAATATATTTAATTAAATGTAGGATCCTACGCTCAGCAAACATTCAAATATACGTTGTTAACCATGACTCTTTATTCTCAGAATGTCCAAACTCCACATAATTATGTCAAGTGAGTTCTAATTACTTCCTAGAAGTACCTATACAGATAATCATCTACCCCCAGACTATCTCGTGCTCGGTTGAGCAGCCATAGAAGTCCCAGTGTAACAGATTAGATTTGAGCAGAAATATTTTTCCCATTGCTAGAAGTACAAAGATAGAAAATATCTGCTAAATACTTTGATCTTCTTGAATATCAGGCACTGCAAAAAGTATGAAATACCATTATACAGCTGTAAAAGTGGAAACAACGATTGTTATGCAAAACGAATGCAACGATGCATGTATTCAAGCATACTGTCTTCCAAATAATCAGAATTTAAACTCAGACACTTTAGAGAGAACTTCGGTAAACCACACTCTGCACAATCCCAGAAAACTACACCGACAATGTAGCTTGAAGCCCAAGGATTGAGATTCTTTAAACATTGAATTGCCTGTGACTCATGCAATTACCACATCTTTATCCAGCTCCTCCTGAGCTCTTTGTTCAGAATAACATCTCGCAGCAGTAAATTGCACACGCGTTTGTTCTGGGCTAAAAACAACTGCCCCTCCCACTCAGCACCTTGGCAAGAGGAGCAGGCAGAGGAGCATCTCTGCTTTTTTCCCTTCTGGAAAACGTTTGCCTCTGGATCTGATTGCTTTGAGTACCTTCACTCAGATTCTGAGGGACAGACCAGCACAGTGAGCTCCCATGGAAGGGGAACTCGCAGGTCCTGGCACTTCCCAAGTAAACAGATTAAATGCCCACACATTGCTATTTTAAGTCCCACTCTTGTTGCAGGTGCTGTGCACTTCAAGCTGTAGAGCCACAAATCTCCCACAGAGAGATTTCAGAGCTTCTCTCAGGGTGATGCTGGAAGTTTTGCTTATAACACCAAACTCTAATGGTTCCAGCTCATGACTTTTCATACCAGGAATTGCAGAAATACACTCAGCTAACCAGTACAAGTGAACCCAAAGTATTTGATTTATTTTTAATAATCTCATCTGGTTCATAATGAATTTTTAACAATGGCAATTGCGAGCCTACTACTTAGAGTAGCTTCCCTCAAAAGGGCAAAACCAACATAAATAGCTGAAAGGCTCTTTTTGAGTTTACTGAGAAATTTTTGAACCCTAGAAAGCACTCAGAGAGCTGTATGTAAGCTTAATGCTCACAAACCCCTATTTCAGCTGCTGAGCATGAATTTGTGTCCTTAACAGGACGCTGGAAGAGACTCAGTCCAGTTCTCTCATTAACTTGAGCTCCTCTGTTCATAAACCATGGTGAAGAACAGGATTTTGCCATTGTAGCCCTGAACCGCTTAAGATTCGTTGTCATAAATTCAAGATTAAATAACACAGCAACAGCAAAACAGAACTTGAGCTGTGCTAAAACCTGGCTCTGGGTTTCCTCAGCTGCTGTCCTGGATCTTTAGCATTTCTGCTCTCACCAAACAGCTGCACACTCCAAAGTCTGGGCTGAGGAGCACCATCAGTAGCAGTGAGCTGGTTATGAGGTGCTGTGTGATGCCCCCTGAGCCCAGGTCAGACAATGCAGAACCAAATATTCCCAATGCACCTTTTCCCTCTGCAGCTCCCGTTTTTCTCCACGTCTTTTATTTCTTTGACTGTTACTCCTGCAGTCACTTCTGTCCTTGTTTATGGCCTATTTTATTTGTGCAAACTCCTAATTCCTGCACCACACTGAGGAGAGCCTTGAATACCAATGGGCACAGAGCTTGGGGAGTTGACACTTACCTTCAAATAAAACCATAACATTCGGGTTTTTAAACAACAGTATTAAGTTTAATTTCCAGGGACATAAATGATTACTTGGTTGGTTGGGGGTTTTGGGTTTTTTGAGGTTTTTTGTTTGTTTCTTTTGGGTCTCAGGGTTTTTGGAGGGTTTGGTTTTTTGGTTGGTTTTTTTTTTTTGAAGTGAGAAATTGGTGGGGCAGCGGAGAAAGCTGGATGCAGGGATTCGGAGGGGGGTAATTTCTGCACTAATGCTCTTTCACACGGAGTTGGGGGTTGGGATTTAATCAATGTTGCTATTAAACGGAGCTGTGAAACTTGCTGCAGGCAGCACCACACCGATCCTTTTTTAGCTTGGTCAATCACTAAGCACAAATCCGAGCGGCCGCACACAGGTACTCCATCAGCCGGGGCTTTGCCGAGCGATGGATTCAAAGTGCCACCTAGTGGGAATTGTCACTTTGGAGACGCCATCGCGGTGACTTTCATTCAGGAGTGACTACACAGCTACAGGAAATGTACTTGTGGATCCCTCACCTGAGCTGAGACACTCTCATATCCAGGGATATTTTCCATACTAAAGCGGGGGGAAACACCCTTCCAAAAAGAAAAAAAAAACAAAAAAAAAATTGATGATAGTTAAGAATTCAATGAAAGTAATCCAACTACAGTCTGAAAATAATCCAAATACAGTCTGTGCTCAGCAGCCAAGTGCCCAAACCCAGAATGTGCTCCTAGAGCAAGGTGTTCACAGAGCTTTCAAAACCATCACCTAAGGTAAAGAATTTCCCCAGACAGGATTTAACAGCCATAATATTAAACTATAATACAGTTTCCTTCTCAATTTCAAAGTGCTGCAGACAGAGGGGTTCCCAGCAGCAGAGAAGCTTTAACCACACACATACACAAACACAAAATCCCTCGGATGGGAATGCTGGATCCCATTTTGCTGAACTCAGCTGCTCACTGAGCTGACAGCAGGAATTCCCCTCTGCCTGGGGCTGTGGGCAGGGACTGGCACCTCGCGTTGAGCACCAGGTGTGAAGTGACCAAAGGGAACTCTTTGTGGATCACTTTTTCTTCCATCCCTGTGGGCACTGAACAGAGGCTGTGATCTGTTTGCACTTCTGGGAAGGTTATGGAGCAGTGAATTATGGGGTTAAGGCTGCCACAGTGTCACCACTTTCAATCCCACTGCAGCAGGGCTGCAACTCACACAGCACAAGGAGATCCAGCCCATTGCAAGGCCTTACAATTCAAGGCACAGAGAACAAGAGTGAGGAAAGCAGATTCTTTTCTTCAGAGCAAGGAGTATTCTCAGAGTTCTTGTGAGACAGCTGTTTACTGTAGCTATCCTAAAAAGGCTACATTATGTCATAATATGTTAGCCGGAAGTTGGGGGCATTATTTTAAGAGCATATACACTGATTAACAAAGAAAATACATTTAAAGCACAGCTACTCTTTAGAGAATACAAGATTAAAATATCAGTCCTGCTCCTCACCGTCCTCACCTCCTGAGCCCGTTGCCTGGTGTGCAGTGGGTGTGACATTCCAGCCCTGTGGCTCGATGGCAGGAGCGTCCCAGCCCTGCCTGCTCACACCCCAGCTCTGTCACTGTTCAGCAATCCCACTCTGTATTGCAGCACCTTTCAGACCTTTTTAGCCCAAAAAATTCCTTTTAAAAGCGACTTTTTAAAAGCGTGGCACGTTCCATAATAGTCCACTTCAGGTTTCAAAGGAGAAATGTTACCATTAATCAAACAGCTGAACAAAAATCCCTACAACATATCCAGAATTCCAAGCCAGGAGCTTTGCTGCTTCCTGCAGGGGGACATGTGACAGACGCGAGTCTTGTTCCAAACAGAACTGAGCTAGCTGAGCACTTTGAAATCTGAATAAGGTCCCGGTCCCTGCCAGCCCGGAAAGATCTCCTTGCCATGCAGGCAGCTGACCACCAGCTGTCCCCATTGCTTCACCGGAGGCAGAGATCAGGCTTGGAACGGGAACACACCTCCAAAAATGGGTGCTACTATTCTTTGGAGACCAAAAAGAAAAATAAAAGCTGAGAAAAATAAAACAGAGATACTCGAGCTCTGTCAGTCCCTAGACAAGAAGATGGGATGTGTCGGAGAAGGTCTGCATTCCAGGACAGGGATGTGGTTAAAAGGTGAGACAGATCAGCTTGGGAACACAAGGATGGGACCTTAGCAGACCCATGGCTTTGAGACATGACAAAGGAAAGCTCTGGAGACTCGGTCATGTAGCAGAAGAGGAACAATCAAAGTGGACTGGACAATCCCAGTGCTGCTGCTTGGTCTCTGCCCACACCATCATCAACTGATAAAACCTCCTCCAGACATGTTTTCCCATCCAGGATCTCTGGTGGACATCACTTCCCAGCTCCAGAGGATGGAAACTATTCAAATTTAGAACTAGAAAAATGCATCTTGGAGAGGCCCAAGGGTGGAGGTGTTTTAGGATCATCTCAAAGTTTACCTTCATAAGAACTCAGGGCAATTCCCATTCACTTTGCATTTGAGAATTTTTGAAAATATTTAGTTTTAAATCAACATGGGATTATTCACATAGCACCAGCAATTACAGTCTAATGTGGTTTAACTAATGAAATGATATAAATTATAAAAGCTTGGACTAACCAAAGCTAAAGTACAGCTTGCTGGAGTCAGACCAGCTTAGGGTACTCAGGAATCCAAAGGAAGCAGTTTCCTGCTTTGTGGGCACAGCATGTGGTCAGAGGAGCAAAGCAGAGTCAGTTCAACCATCCCAGATTGTAAAGCCCTTTCTTTAGGCAGCATGGAGGAGGAAAAATCTCCTTCCATGTCATTATATCCATGTATTATTGAAAGCATCCAAAGGTATTTTATGAGATTTTTCTAATACACAGGAATAATCACCATTTTACTGCTTTCAGTAGCTCCATGAGATAAATTAAACCACTGTGAAACACAGATCAAAATGTTCCTCATGGAACAATGCTGCAGTGGGAGAGAATGAATCCATGACTGGAGCCTGCTGTATCCAACATTCCTGAACACTGAACAGGGCAGATCCAGCTCAGTCCTTCTACAGAGCTCTGTGTTTGGTATCAGGTAGATAAAGCCTGCAGGAAAAGTTTCACTGAATGAACATAATCAGAATATTTTGCAGACAGCTGGAGGGCTCCAGTAAAGGAGCAAATGCTGCTTCTTCCTCCGGCTGATTTATTGCTACACCTGCACTCAGGAGAGGCACTGAAATGCCTACAAGGATGAGGCTTCAACAGTTTTGAAGAGGAAGAAAGGAAATGAAATCAACTTACAACAAAAACATTTAAAGAATCTTTCTTTGTAACTAGTTCAACCACAGTGCTCTAAATCTGAGAAGGGAGAAAAACACTTGAGTTAAAAAATAGGAAGATCTCACTACATTAAAATCACACTTTAACTGCAGACAGGCTGTCCAGAGACACCTAATTCTGAACTAGACAAATGTGGTTTGTTTTGCTGCTGCAGCAGAATTAAGCAGTTCAGTTCCATGACCCACTGACTTCCCTGGATTTGAGAAGTCCTTCCCAGCAGCTCTGCTGGGTAATTTTGAGTGGCCAGCTGTCACAGATGTGCAAATTGCAAGCGAGTACGCTCACATATGCAAGCAGCAGAAACAGCTTCTGGCAACTTCCTGCCACCTAATGATTTTTAAAATACCTTTCAGCAATTACACTGGCAAAACATCAGCCCCCAAAAACAAGCAAACAAGCAAAACAGCACAAATTTTACCCAAGTGCACAGCAGGAAAATCAGAATTACTCCGAGCAGGCAGCTGTGCTTCTGAAATGATCAGTCAAAAAAGCTGTTTCCCACAACTCCAGCCCCAGGGCACGTTGTGAATGCAGCCTAAGGACACCGCTTTCTCACTAAAGGAAAAAATGCTCTTGTCAGGTGTGCAAAGTGATTCCTGCCTCCTGGGAACCTGGAAGTTTAAATGGTGTTAAAGTGCAAAGGACTCAGAGAAAAAATACACCTCTGAACAAAGAAAAAAACTCATTATACTTTGCACCTGTTTAAGGAAAAACTCCTTTTAACAAGTCGGATCATTAATAAAGGTGCAATTAAGTATCACATCATTAAAGGAAGAGGAATGAAAACAGGGTGAGCTCCCACTAAGAGACAATCCTAAGGTATCTATCTTGTTTAAAAAAGAAATCCACACTTTCTCTCCTTGTTCCCGGTTACAGATGATCTCAT
Organism: Thryothorus ludovicianus; assembly: GCA_013397245.1. NCBI lineage: Eukaryota > Metazoa > Chordata > Aves > Passeriformes > Certhiidae > Thryothorus > Thryothorus ludovicianus. Next base: position 319,267 of record VZTB01016209.1, on the reverse strand, counting down.
AGGGATTTGTTACTCATAAACATAAGATTGCTTCTGAAAGTTAGGAAGCTGCTTGCCTGAGCTAAAAAGCTATAATTTGTTGCCATATTTCCAAGAAAAGGTGTTACTTATTGTGAAGAAGCACTGCAATGAGAACAAAAAAAACCTTCAGGGAAAACTATCACTCATTTCAATATCACAACCAAGACATAAGCACAGGGAAAGTGACAAATTCTGCATTCTCTCAATAACAGATTCCCTTTCTGTGAACGTTGGAGGTTAGAATAGAGGAACTTCAATCGCTGTGGCAAGCAGCCAGCTCATGAATAGCTAGCTAACATCAACAAGACTATTCGTATGAACAAATGCTCAAAATGACTATGAGACTTCTTGTATATCCTTTGTAATGGTAAAATCACCAGGATTACTGTGGTTTCTAAGTGCTCTCCCACACAAATGAAGAGCTGAAGTCAAGAAGAGTGCTCATGTGAGGAGCTCAGTAAGAGCTGCAGTTAAACACTGAACTGCTCCTTTGGCTTTAGTTAAAAAAAAAATACAGCACATTGGAGCACAACTACTACTGGACCAGCAGACACCAGGCTTTGAGCAACTCTAACCAAGCTCCTGAAGTGAGATCCTGACATGCACTGCTCAAGAAAAATACAACTTCTACTGCCTGAACAATTATGGTTAACTACGTACTCAGCTCTGCTCGAAGACCACAAGATTTCAAACCACATTCTTAAAGTAAAGAAAGGGGCTGGCAATACATAAAGATCTGTGAGAAAGGAAGCACTGGAACTAGCAGCAAGGTGGGGTTGCCTGCATGGGCAGCCCTTCATTTGAATGCAAATGTAATTTTGGGGCAGGCAGTTATCTGTGACATCAGGCAGGACCATAGTAAACTGTTACCACCAGCACCTGGTAAAACCATTGTTAATCATATGTAGTAAAGGGACATCAGGGCTAGCAGGAGTCATTTATAGAGCCAGGCTGGGCTAGAAAAGAGAGAAAGAAAGAGGAGGGGAAGGGAGATCAAACAAACCCTGCGAGGAGCAGGATGTCCCAGCAAGACAAAGGCAGGCTGTGAGCATCATGTACGTGAGCTATCTGTTGGATAAAGACACCAGCATGTATCCGGGATCCGCAAGGTGCACCAGCAACAACCTGCCCGTGCAGAACTTCGTGCCTGCTCCAGCCTACCCCGACTACATGGGATACCACCCTGTGCCAGCCCTGGACACCCACGGGCAGCCGGCGCCGGCCTGGGGCTCCCACTACGGCCCCCAGCGCGAGGACTGGAGCTCCTACGGCCCAGGCCCTTCCAGCGCCGTGCCCGCTGCCCACATCAATGGCTCGTCCCCTGGCCAGGGCTCCTACAGCTCTGCTGATTACAGCTCCCTGCACCCCGCTGCTGCTGCGGCCTTACCTCCTGTAGATACAATTAATGCCCAGCAAATCTCTCCCAACAGCCAAAGGCACAGCTCTTATGAGTGGATGAGGAAAACGGTGCAATCCACTTCCACAGGTAGGAGGGCACGGAGGTTTTGTGCTGAGAAGAGATTTTTACTTCTTGTTGTATCATTGTGGGGGTTTTACCAGGTTCCCTGCTCAGAGGGAAGGATTCAGGTTCATAAAGAAAGATCCTGATTGCTCTGAAGGATTCTCTTGCTAGCAGTTAGTAAAGAATTGGTTCAATTATTGGATGTTGGGTTTGATCAACTGATTATTTCTTATATTTCTTGCTTGACCTTTAATCCTGTGGGACATGAAAAGCAATGTCCTTTCACTTCCCACTTCAGATGTGTTTTTAAAGTTTGTGATATCCAATAGTTGCTTTCAATAGGAGTCCTATGGACTGGGATAAAACAGAAAGTATTGTATTTGCAACCACCTAGTCTTTGCTTACTTTCCTCAAGTTTTGGAGTATCTAGGAAAAGTTCAAGTAAAATATGCACAGCAGGGGGTTGGCAGTCAGGCTTTCTACCAGAAACAACCCCTCCAAACCTCAGAACACTGAAATCAGATCTGCAAGATCAAACAGGGAGTCAATGCTTTAAAAACAGGGATGATAAGCAAAGGCTTGCTTCACTTTGTAGTCACAGCTTCAGAATATGCAGGAATACGAAGATCCATGGTAACACAGCCTGGTAATACAGCCACAGATCAGGCTCTGCTGCATGACAGTCAAGGAGTACAAAATAATTCTTCAATTGTATTTAAACAGTAAAAATAAGCCATGAAGCTTGAGGGAAAGGTTCTGTTTGATTGGGAAGGAGAACAAGAGAAAAAATATAAATATTGAGCATCTCTAAAACAAAAATCTGCACCCTGTATATGAAAAAAAAATTAAACTTGAAAGGGGAGAAGAAAAAGAGGGAAAACTGCCTGAAAAGAATGGAGGCATAATTTGCTGTATGAAAGTATTTGATCCTCTGATGTGCTGAGTAGCACTGACATGCACTGAGATCAGCAGAAATTAGAGATGCTCAATTCCTCCCCAAAAGAGGTGCTCCCAGTGTTGCAACCCAGGAGGGTTCCTTCTCTTTCCCTCTCTCCCTCCATATGTGCCTGTAAATAAAAGTCTTCAAAGCAGGGACTGAATGAATCTCTGGTGGAAAAGCAACTACTTAAAAGAGACATTAGAGAATTGAAAGCAATTGCATAGAAAAGTCATCTGTATTAAAATAATGCATTTAATTTGTATGGGCTGAGTCCTCCTCACTCCTGCTGAACCACTTTAGTTCATGGAGAGTCCACAGAATTCAACAGAACCATCAGAAGAGGCTGTTGCTCTGTGTGAACAAGAATTTGGGGGGATAAAAAAAGTTTGTATTTTTAAAATCGTATTTGTTCTTCACTGAATACTATCCAAGAAAAAACAAAAGAGGGCCTGTTTTGAAAAAAATTGCAGCTTACTTTTGAAGAGTCCTTAGAAGAGCAACAAAATTGCTCACAAATTGTGGAATTTACAGATGGCAGAACCCTTGCTCAAAAAAACACCGCTCCTCCTCCCTTCCTTACCTGCTTTGTGCTTCTGTGGATTCCAAGCACCCCACGGGAGCAAGGCCTGATTTGCTCTGTGCTGTCCCTTTGGTGGTGGGACACTGGCATAGATTGATACAGCACACACACACATAGATATATATATAACATAAAACAGCACATTCTGATTGCTGCTCAAGAAGCACTTAGAGATTTCTAACTTCCCACATTTCAAGCCTGCAAAGGTCAGAGCATTCACAGGAGAGCTGGGAGTGTCTCCTTTCTGGAGTGGTCTAACAAGATACTGAGCATATCTGTGTCCAGAACTGGAGAAATCAGCATGCCATAGGAATAGACCCTCCCAAAAGCCCATGGGCCAGTGGAAATCTACATTTAAAAGCTACTGAGTGCTTCTTTAGGGAAAAAAATCCAGAGAAGGAATTCTCCTCTGCTTCTTTCCCTCATATATATTAGCTTCTCTGCTAGGGCAGGCAGGCTTAGTGCCAGCAGATCAGCTTCATTGGAGCTGGTTCCTTTCTCTTCCTTCACTCCTTATCCTCTGTTTTTTTTCTGTTTAAAAGCAAGGGCGCTATTGTCCTTCACAGTTTCCCAAAAAATAAAACAATTTTTAAATAGTTTCCTTTCAGCAATGTCAGCTCTAGGAAAGCACCTGAGTTTGGTTCTGTACATGCAGGTGTTGCAGTGATTTCAGGTGTGTGACTAGGCTCATTGCAAATGTTTGCTGGATCATGATCAAACCCCTCATCATTTTCTCTAGATGGAATCCAATTCTTTCTACATCCTTAAAGCTGTCTCTGTTCACTGACCACTATCCTTCTGTCTTTTTACAAAATCTCTGGAGATTTCAGTAAAGGTTAAGTGTTGCAAGAATGAAGGAGTCACACTTATTATTTATTAGCTTTCCTTATTGCCTGTGAATAGATACAAACCACAATGATGAAAAAAATGAGGTTCAGATTTACCTGAGGTGACTACAACAGAAATCATTTGGACAAATTAATTTTGTTATTTATTCCTTACATGCTGCAAAGCACTAATTATCAGTACTAATACTACTAATAATATTTCACTATGAAAATAATAATCATTAAAGCAAGTAATTTTTGCAAGATATTCTGAGAAGTGTGCAAGAAATGTTCCTATAATCTTATGCCTTTAAGTCTGGAGGGATTTTTGCCAAAAGGTCACTCACTTTGAGTAGTCTGGCTTGGAGCAGCTACAGAAACAAAGCCCCAAATCCATGGCATTCCCATCTTGAGATTTCATGGTTATCTTCTCTTACTGGTGCTTTGTGGCTTCATGTCCTGATAGATAACAAACAAAATGCTTCATTGCAATTTCTACCATTGCCTCATGCCCTCCAGGTCTGTTGATACTGTTACCTACACAACTAACCTGAAACAAAGGAGGAAATGATTTCAAGTTTTACTCTGTAACTTTAAAAACAACATCAATGTAGAATCATGTGTTCAATTGATGTAAAGTGAAATTTGTGAGGTTACCTGAAACCTCTGGAAGATCTCATTATTTAATGTGAGATTATCATCCTAATTTAATACTACTAGAATGCATTTTCTGCAGAAAAATCCTGTTGAGGCTTTCATGCATCCTTCTTTCCCTAACTGAAGGATGGCTGAGTATCCACCTTGGCACTGCAGGGATTGGGGTTTGATCCTCAGTGCAGAGCACACAGAATCCAGTGCCCTGTGTGTACACTCCTCAGGGCATTGTGGATACAGGAAAAAGCCAATGTGTTTTGACTCAGAACACGTGAAGGAGAAAGCACTGAGTACTCAGGATTTTCAGCCACAAACACTGAGAGAAAAGACTGGACTCTAACCCTTACACTGCTCCTGTCTCCGCAGCTTCCTCTTGGAGAGGGTGAGCACAGCCAGCAAAAGAAACAATTGTAACACAGAATAGAACAAAGCCACAGCTAGAAATGTGAGCTGGTAATTCCACACACACACACACACACAAGACATAATTACAGGCAAATGCTTTGATGGGAAGTAGAATAAATCCACCTTAGAAGAAGCTACAAAACTTGTCCTGTTGATTTCAGGATTTTTATGGAGCTGTGTCATCATTCACACAGGAGCAGACTTGACTTTATGACTGTGTGAGAAAACAACACACACCTGTGGTAAAAGTGTGCCCAAAACACTGAGTTTGAGCAGTGAACTCCCAGGAGAATTTGCTCACAAAGCTGAAAGTGTACCTTAAGATCTGCACTTATGCTACCATAAAATAGGGAGGGACAAGTTTTGAAACAGGTGAACTGATTCAGAGTAGAGATTTTTCCTGTAGATGACAACTCTCCTAGCATTCTTCTCCAATAAAATTTCCTCTGCAGACATAAAGACAGTTTTCTGCGTCTGATGACAGAAGAACTAAGAGCATTATAACTAAAGGCACTGTAAATGTATCACAATTAGTATTTGAAGGAAGAAGTTATATTCCCTCAAATCTAAGGAAGAGCAACAAGGCTCTTTAGAGGTCATTCCTGTAAAATACTGAATGCTAAAGAACACCACTTGGGAAAATTTCAGTGAGTCACTTTCCTTTTAGTCTATACAGTCATCAGCAATGCCATTTCCCCTGGTTTGCCACTCAGAAATCCACCTACATTTTCTGCAGGTTGGGTGCTCCTGCCTGTCCAGTCATTGCTTAGAGAGTAAAAATGACTGCTTCGGATCCAGTTCCTTCTGTATGATGAAGATGAATAGAAAAGTTTATGCTACCAAAGGGAAGGACAGAATTTGGCCAATGAGCTTTATTCTAGAATAGTAGAACACATTCAAAATTGATGACAGAAGGGAAAATTTGAGTCTGTTGAAAGGTTTCAGTTTTAAGATTCTATTCTGGCTTTTTCAATGAACAATCTGAGCATGCATAAAAGAACAGATGAGCAACATGCAGCAGAAAATACAAACACAGAATTTCACCAAGTTTCATGAACCTTTAGCACCTAACTTTGCAGTAATGCACAGGACCCAGAAACTGACTTATCACACTGAGGTTTCTGGCAGGAATATTAAACAGCATTGGATCTATGTCACATTTTCTATAATACAGTGGTTGGTGGGTTTTTTTTTTAATTTAGCTTTACACAACATCATGTACAGCACAATGTTTGTCTTCAAAACTTATTTAAATTTAGTTTTGCTGCACAACTTCAATTAAGTCAGTGAAATTACTGACTTAAGTCAGGGAGAATTTGCCCCTTACTTTTCCTACACTTTTAAAGTACATAAGTAGTTAGAGTCCTAAACAAACTTCTGAGACTTGATCTCTGTCAGTCTATGCCTTTATAAACTCAAAAATTAACATCAGGCTTTTAACAGTAAAGTAATAGAGAGGTGCAGGTGGGAACTGAGCATATCCTCAGGCCAGAAGGTGTTTCACATTTCTGGGATGATTTAAGCTAACATCCAGCCTCCAAGGACAGACATAACTTCCTCTGAAACACTGTTAAACCCTGGAATCCAGGCTGCAATGCTTTGTCAGCAATCCCACAGTAATCCCACACTGTCCTATCCTATCCTAGGACATCTTCAGGTGGCTTCTGGATTTTATGAAAGATGCTGGTTTCAGTGCCTGCAAGTTTCCTGAAAAGTTGAGAGAGGAGGCTCTGAAAGGGCCTGGGGCTGGTTCTAATGCTAATTCATTTTGCTTTGTAAACTAGTTGTGAGGTCCGATGGTGGGTTGTTTTTTTTCCTTTCCTGGCCCACATTGTCTGAGGTTTTGAGGCCTATCTGTCATATTGAGGCAACAGACCCTTTTAACACTTCACTTTGCTTTGATATGCAGTCTTGTCTCTTCCTTCTCCCTCTTTCTTCAGGAGTTATATTGCCGGAAAGGGTGATGATTTTCACAGCAAATAAAGAGGCCTTCTCCCAGCTTTATTGTCTTCAGAAGAAATACTCTGTGAATTTTATGGCCAATGGGAAAGCTGTTCCCTTCCCCCAACTCAAAACTTGGCCAGTCACAAAAATTGCCAGAGTGGGTGTGATGGAACAGCGTTGTTAAACTGTATCCCACGGAAAGATTTCCAGCTCTGAAATGTCTGATTTCATACTGGTCCAAAGGCACTCCTCAGTAGTCACTAGTGCAAAAGAGTGTGTTTTGACACAACTCCCTCTTCTTACATAGCTCATTAAACCCAGGAAATCCACTCCCCCAGTACAAAGGCAGGCAGGCAGGCAGGCTGCAAAGGTAGCTCCTTCAAAGCCCTTTTGTTTCATTTCTCCTCCATCCAGGCACCAACAACCTCTCCAACAACCATTCCTGTCCATGCCAGAACATACTCCCAATAGAACTGACACAGTATTGCTGGTTATCATTTTAACCTGTCACTAACAAAAGATTAATTACATTCAAAGATGGTACAAAGTCAAATGCTGGCTATTTCACTCACTTAAGTGAGGAAAATATGCAGGATTTCACTAAAGAATTGGATTTATACAAGGATTTTTACCATTGCATCATTGAATTCTGCCACTATGTCCTGAAAAGTGAAGAACATCCTCCCACTGTCTATGGGGTGAATCCATCAGCCCACCTCAAATTTTACTCAGGTAATATTTCTCCTGGAAATAACATGCAATTTAAATTAAAACCAGTAGGTCTGCAGAACACAGTGGAGTGGATCTGCTCTATCACATGGAATTTAGAAGCTAAAGTCCCAAACTGTTTAGGGATGGGTTCTGTTGCTGCTGTTTGTTAACTCTGGCAAATAAAAGTGTGCTTTGCCTTTGAAAGGAAATGCCATGTGCAGACTAATTCCAGCCCAGCATCCAACAAAGGGAAGACCCTCATTGACATCATGGAGAGTAAAACATAGCTCTGCCAGAGCTAAAAGTGTCTCTTGGAAGACTCTGGCAGACCTTAGCTTCCAATGTCTCTTATCTCTCACAGACAGTATTACTCTACACAGAAAAAAAAAAATCAAATTATTAAAGACAAGATTTATAGGACACATCAGAGAATCATTCTCAGAGCATTTCTCAGAATTTCCTTACTTTTGCTTTTTTACTTTTTAAATTATTTTCTTAACTTTAAGAAAGTTAGATGTCAAAGTTCCCAATCTTCCTTCAAAAAGAATCCAGATATTTTCAATTCCACTAAAAAAACCTAAGAGTTACTCATACAGAAATAAAGAATCTTATGGGAGAAAGTTCTGTTTTCCATGTACATTTAATTTCTTCTTCAGCTTAAAAAGAAAAAAATAAACAAAACACAACCTTCTTCTATTCAGGTACTAAAGATTTAAGCACTCAAAACCAGAAACAGGAAGGGTTTTCTTGAAGTTTACCACCTTGTTTTGGCAATAGAGGAACATCCGATATTTGTCTGTGCCTTCTGAATGAGAATAGAGGTCAAGATAAGATCACCTTGTTGCTCTTTTGTGTACTCCATCTTAACAACACAAAGGACACTAAGGAAACATGTAAAACATTTTGTCCCGTAGAATGACCCCAAATTCTCATTTGAAGAGGAAAAAAAACCCTTAACCAAACCACCAGTTAGAGAGATCAAAAGTTGAAAAATATCAAGTGAGGCATTAAAGCACCACAGGTGACCATATGTTAAACAAACAATTTACACTTCTAGTGAAGGAAAACAAATGTCCTGGTATTTATGTGGACTGTACCGAATCGCTGCTGTTCCTTAGAGACTCTACAATTCTTACCTTAATGTTGTAAAATTAGGAGCACTTTTCACTTGATTATCAGTGTAAACATCACTGGGCTAATTCTGCTTCCACTGCAGTTTCACAGTGGTGGAAATGCCAGTGAATGAGAATGTCCTGTACATCTTCCTCAGCCAGGCAGCACCTTCACAGGCAGGTAAGAGATTTGAGACAAAGGAGTTTGGCTACATGGACTGAGCAGAACCCACAGCCTAAGGAGCTATCCCACACCTGTTTTCCCTGTTGGAATATTCCAAGTAATCAGGCTGATGGCCTTAAGAAGATTTGGATGATGCCCAGAGCATTGTAAAGGCACTATTGATGCTCCCCCAGGGTTGGAATATGGAAGCTGAAGGACTAAATTCCAATGAAGACTTGGTTCTACAAGCCTGGGGAGAGTCCTAGAGAACCCCTGTCTTGTAGGATGAACCAGAACCATCCCCATCCAGGCTATAAAAGGATTTATTTACAGCATTGCCCTGCCCAGGACTTCCCAGTGCTCATCAACTCTGGCTCTGGGATCTGTACATACAGTACAAAGAGGAGCAGAGCCTGAAGAAACTTCTAATGCAAGCAATAGGTTGGTGAGCCAAAAATTCTTAGAAATAGCAAAGTGCTGACTGTCAAGTAATGGAAGAGGCGAGAGTGACCCCTATACGGTGCATGGCAAGTGGAAGGCAATGCTGACTTTAAATAAGGTCCATAAAAAACAGACACCACATCTCCCTCCACAGATGGGGAGAAAACATTAACCTGAGATTCTGCTGTAGTCTTGTACCCTGAATTCTGATCTTTGGGTGCTATGAAAAGGGGAGTGGGAAAGAGAGGCTGGGAAGGAATCAGGCCTCTGGCCGCACTGAGATGACTCCTCCAGCTCCTCTCTCCAGCCAGGGAAAGCTGGTGACTCTGGGACTCTGTGCCATCGGGATCAACTCAAGACAATAAAATTTTACCAAATCTATGCCTGAGAATCTATTTCACCCCATTCAAAATTAACTGCTCTTAGTAGAGTATTATCATTAAGAGTTTGTGGCACCTGTTTTTTGAGGAGTTAGGCATCCCTACAACCTTGGTGGAAAAAGCACTGTAAGCAAGCAGGAGCTGCTGTGCAATGCCACACGACACCTGCAGCAATAGCAGATGGGTATAGGTACAAACACCTCGAGTTCTGTGCATCACCTGAGACACCCTGAACCTGAGGGGGCTCTTCTGCTGCAGTGACCACTGAGGACACAGATTCACAACCTCCAGCACCACAATGAAATACAGAGCAAAAAATTACTGAAAATATATTCCCTGTCCCAGGAAATTCACTGGCTAAATATGCACATGTGAAGGAATTTCCATATAAATACAGGTAAACAAAGAAGCATCCAAAAATTTTAAGATTGTGGTCAGCAAAGATATCACTGGTCTTAACAATAATCCAAGCTGTTAAAAAATGTGGGAAGACCTCAGGCTTTGGCTTTAAGCAAGTGCTGATCTCCAATATATTGATTGCCTAAACCACAGATGAAGGGAAGCAGCAGCAGCCTTTCCCATTCTCAGCTTTCTTTCAGAGCAGCCACACATTCTGTCCTCAGAAATGACCCCGTATGGAATCCATAAAATTTCAGCTCCTTGCATCTGTGTTCCCTGGCTCCTGTCATCTGCCTTTTAATGCCCTGCATGCTGCTGAGCAGTGTCTACTCCACTCAGCTGCAGCCACAGCTGAAGGGAGGCAGCAGTGCTGCTCCCAAAACAGCAGATGCTGCAGTTCCCTGCCCATTGTGAAGTATTATTGCCTGCCTTTTCTCTATTTTATGAACTGTCATCTGAAAATCTACGTTACTGTTCCCTGTGCTGTTATCAGGTTGTGGGTAGATTGTGCCAAACTTGATGGGAAAACACAACCCCAAATTGCAGTAACAATCACAATGTTGTAGGAATTTTTCTAGCAACAAGAAGCGAGGAACTTTGGAAGTTCTCAGTATCTTCTGGGCAGTAAAATGTTCTTCACAGTTTTCTCTGAGGCAGGTAAGAGTGTCAGCTCTAGGGACAGAGACAGGAGCAATTCAACACCAGGCAGGAAGCTTGTAGCAGAGCTGGGAATAGAACCCAGGTTTCCTGGCTCCTTATTCTTACCAGGAATGCCTTCTCTTTCCCAAATGATAACACAGGGCTGACAAAGAACATGAGAAGCAGTTTATTATCTATTTACTAAGGAGCAAACCTAATATCCAATGGTATGAAACTCTTGTGTTATAAATCAAGACCGAGTCAAGGGAGTTACTTTGGGTAAGTGCATAGAGAATCAGGCCTAAAATCCCCCTAGATATTAAGTGTAAAGCCAGATATTTTGTGTTACTAAAGTGAAAAAATTCTAGCTTGAAGCAATGTGTTCTTCTTTCAAAACAGGTAAAACAAGAACGAGAGAGAAGTACCGAGTGGTTTACACAGATCATCAGAGATTAGAATTAGAGAAGGAGTTTCATTACAACAGATACATTACAATCAGGAGGAAGTCTGAACTTGCTGCAAACCTAAGACTTTCCGAGAGACAGGTAGAGTATGGACCACCCATCCAGGCTTTCCTTTGAATTTATGTTTGCTGCTGAGGACATAACTGTATGGTAAAGAATACAGAAATGTTAATGCCTTGAGTAACCAAACACGAGGTTCCCTTTGCAGTACAGCCCAAAGCAGAGCTGTGCAATAACCCAGCAATTGCAAACACCAATTTTTCAATTCTGAGAAACACAAGTTAAACCACATCACTAAAATCCCGCCTGGATTTCTCTCTGAGCTGTGGGAACAAGAAGAATTTCATGCTGAACTTTCTCAAGCAGAAGTCCTGATTCTGCTGAGGTCAGTGGGAATTCCATAACCAAATCCAACAAGGTGGAGATGGAAGTGATGAGCTCAAGTATGTTCAGGACACTTGAAGGGTTTTGTTTCCTTGGCTGCCTTGTATCTTTTGTTAAAGATTTCCTACATACGTACAACTCCTTTCTCCTGCCCCATTTCCTCCCCTCCAAATTCCACTTCTGTTCCCAGAAGATAAATCAAAACACAATCCCGTGATTAGGTCTGATTCACTATTGTTTTATGGGCTCTGCCTAGCAGGAATAGTCCAGAGCCCATCCAGTTGTAGCACTGTCCATCCAACTTGAACCTGGCTCACACAGAAATGAAGAAGTAAACACCCATTTTGCAAATATTCTTCAATCTGCTGCTGAATGCCAGGATTATTGAAAATTAAATTCTTTTCCGCCAGGTATAAAAAATATACTCTGTGTCTTTTTACTGGCTGATTCATAATTTGACTTAATTATGCTGAATTTGAATATTATGGCCCTGATTCTGTAAACAACTAGTGATATTTACTTGAAACTTCCTAGTTCCGTGAGAAAGCCTAAAGAATGGTTTTGTTAGTGTATTTGAAGAGGTGAAACAAAAATATGTGATTTTTTTCTTTTTATATATTGGGGAAACTTGGCAGCAGCTTTTGCAATATTTGTTCTTCTTCATCATCATCAATATATCAAGAACAAAATGAATTCCAGTTCATACAACCTACATCCCAAAGTGTTTTCTAAAAATGGAAGATTAAGTAAAAAATACCTCCCTTTTGTACAAATTAAACAACTCCATCATATGAGCACAACTGAACACACACCACTGTTCTATCCCAAATTCCTCTACACACCACCTAAAACCTGAATTGTTTTTCTGGAAAAGCTTTTTTTCTGCTTCTGCCAAAATCCAAAATTTCCTAGAAGGAATATCTCAAAAGAACAAAGAACAATTGTTTAAACAAGGAAGGAAGGACGCAATATCTAATTAAGAAAAGAAAGGCAAAGTGAAGCGTTGTTAACATAGGGATATGTTAGAAATAAAGGAGATGGCAAGAATGAGAAAGAAGAGAGAAAACTAGACTTCAGGGGAAGAAAGATTTCCATTGAAAAAAGAATATGGAAAGGAAGGAGGGCAACAGGTAAAGAATAAGTCAGACAGATGCAACTGGCCCAGACAGCTTTTAGTCTGACATTACAGACCTGTTCTTATTTGGACTTATTTGATAATTGGCACACGACTCTGCAGTGCCTACTAATTTTTCTCTGCAGATCTGCTTCCCTAGTTTAACAACAAGCCAGAATAAAAACCTCAATTCACAGGCAGGTAAGAACACTGAAGCCAGAGGGTAACTCTGAAATGTTGGTTTAGTTTTCAGACTGTTTCATCTTTTCACACATTTTGGCAAATCTATGAGAGAAATTGGATTATCTCTGCACAGTCAGAATGCAAGAGATCTGAGAGGGCTTGAGACTGGTTTAATGGAACATAATTTGGTACTGAAATAATATTCCAGAACTAAGACAACAAAAGGAACTGCCAAACATTTTAGATGGTAGCCTGGGACTTAAGAGCTCTGGCTTAAATTTACATGGGCTTTGCATATATTTGAATTCTTCAGCTATAAAATGGAATAATAATGCCTCAAGGAGAAGCACCCTGAGACTGTCACAGAGAGTCCTTAAAAGGACCACTGGGCTTCACCAGTGGTTTTCTTTTAAAACACAGCCTGGCAGAAAGTGGTGTTATCATCTCTCACTGTTTTACCTCCTTTCCAATCATTATTCTCTTTCCCTTTCTAGTTTCTAGGAAAAAAATAACTGAGCAGACCAATATTTATCACCAAAACATTGATTTTTTTCTTTGGGTTATAGAAAACGGTGACAGAAGTGTTTCCTTTGCTGTCTGAACAAGAAAACACAACAAACCCGAATGAGGTGGCTTGACTTATATCACTGAGTTGACGTGATCCAGAGCCACTTCCAAGAATAAACAGCTGGAGGGCAGAGCTTTAAATCCAACCCTGGGGATTCACACCCAAAGCCAGTCCAGTTACCACAGAACATTTCACACCTCAACAAGTACTGCAGTATTTTCAGCTGACCATTACTCACCTTCAGCTCACCCCCTCCCTTGTGCCACTCCAATCAACATCCACCTTCAGCAGGTCCTTCATTCCTTCCCAAAGGTGGCTGTGTGCCTGTGACAGGGCAGGGATGCTGGTGGCACTGGATTGTGTGGGAAGCAGCAGCAGCAGATTTTGGCTCCATCTACAAATGAAGTAGAAGGCACTCAGCTGTTCAGGCACTGCTAAGAAAGTATTTTGAATTAATCTTGTGTATTGCTGGTGAAATTCTGCTCAGAAGTGAATTTCCACTGGCTTCCACACTGGAACTCACTAATTAACGTGCACCATCCAATCAGGAAAGCTTTTGTGCCTCAGTTTATAGGACGGTAGCAGATCTTGGCTTGCCCTGACTAGGGCATACAGTTTTCAATGTAACAATACTCTTGCATAATTTTGGCAATCTCTAGGACACACGAGATTCTGTTCTGTTAGATTTTGTTTCAAAAAATTAAATGAAACCTCATTTCATAAAGAAATAACTGAAGTAACAACAAAATTCACTTCTTATCAAGCTATTAATAATTATTTTATTACTGCATAGGAAAGATTACCTATCTGAAAAACAAGCAAACAGCTCTAATGCCTCAGTTTTTCATTGCCTTTCTCAGTTGTCCTCATGCCACTGATTTTCCCTATGATTCTATGACTAAATACACAAAGGACCACATTCAGTCTGGTAGCAACTGAAAACAATTTTCCTCTGCTCCTCTGCAGGTGAAAATCTGGTTCCAGAACCGCAGAGCCAAAGAGAGAAAATTAATGAAGAAGAAAATGACTCACTTCGATGGCAGCAGTCTCGGCTCTCTGCAGAGTGACTCTGGCTCCGTGAGCCCGATGCCAGTTCCGGACGCACAGACTCATTCGGAAATGCCCGGCTCTCTATTCCCAGCGCCGCCTGCCCCCGCCGCTCTCCCCATGAGCGGCTTGCAGCACGGAGGGAGCCTGCAGCAGGTGGTGGCCTCGCAGTGAGGCTGCGGGGCAGCCGCGGTGGCACTGAGCCCACGGACCGGTACCGGAGCACTACAGGACCCGGGGGGGGTCCCCAGCAGGACACAGCCTGGGGCACACAAGCTTCAAGGACAGCAAACCACGAGCCACCTGCCAGGTGTGCGGCACAGCACGAGCTCCCGAGGGCCATGGACTGCAGGAGGCTCTCGGGAAGAGGATGCCAGTGCCACAAGGCAGGGAGCCCTCCGGCCTGGGAGCAGCTGGGGAGGCACGGGGGAGGGAGAGCCCAGCAGCAGCCACAGCTCCTTGTTCCACTGCAGACACAAAAAAGCACAAAACTTGCCCCAGGCAATGGATCCCACACTGCTGAGGCAGCCGTGCCGGAGCGCCTGTCCCTCGGCCCCGGGGAAAGAGAATATTCCTGCTCCTTTGGTCTCCACGCAGGTTCCACATACTCGATCCCACTTGTGGATTTTACACACGCATCTTGAGAAATGCAAACCTGGCTGATGTGTTTTGTTTGAGCCACTTGATGGAAAGCCTGGAGCCGGGTGGTTGCACTCGCTACATGTTAAGGGCAAAGGTCAGGGATGAGCTTTCTGGAATTTTGGGGGGTTTCACAGGTATGATTTCCAATGCTCCATACACTGGTATAAACAGGCACTCTTCGATCTTACTATAAATGTTTTGAAAGTATTCTGGAATTGTGAATCTTGGCTCAAGTTAATTTTTGGACAAAGAAAATTCATGTCAGATTCATTCTGGATCCTAAAAGAAAGAACAAAGCAGGGCAGAAATCCTTTTAAAAAAAGTAAGTGTTTTGAAAAGTGACTGCATTTCCTAAGACAGCAGAGCCCATGGATAAAGATGCAATAATTGCATTCAACCAATTTTAAATCTGGTCCAGTTTTATGAGCTATTGTGACACAATAAAATATGAGAAGCCAAATTAATAGAAGGAAAAGCAAACAAAATACTTCACTTAAATAAAGCTCTCAGCATTTTTCATGTGGGTCTCAATTCCCAAAGGGCTGATCCCTTCCATACTAAGCAGAATTTGGTAGGTAATCAGTATTTAAGAATAATCTGGATACTTATTTCCCCAATATGATTCCAAATTGCATGTGCAAAACTTTTGTCTGCAAAGGGAACATTTTTAGTGCATGTGAGTGATTTGGGAAGTTATAACCTCATTGTCCAAAGCAGTTTAGAAATTTAGGATGCCTATCCTCAGTAATTTCCATCAAGGTATCCCCTGAAATCTCTCTGTCAAAAAAGACTTAGGAGCATTAAGTCATTTAGGCACTACATTCTTGGGTTTGTTCTTTAATTACAACAAATAGTACTATCAAAAAAAAAGTAGTATCAAAATGTTGGTGATGTGAAATTACTTTGTATATAAAGAACATTAAAATAAATGCCTTTTTGATAACCATTTTGTAATGTGTATCACCTACTGCAGCAAGTGAGCCTGTAGATTTTCATGCATAGTCTGTTCTTGAATCACAATATCAAATTTAAAAGAAGAGTGATGGTAAAAGAGTTTAGAGAAATTAGAGGAGCACGGGAAGAGCAGGATGGTTCAGGGAGCTGGCAGCTTTCACTACGTAGTAATTTGATTTAACATTTTGTTTGCAAGAAGGGCAGTGCTAAACAAAGGTAGAGTTCAGTGAAATGGAAAAGGTGCATTGTAAAATTCCCACTCACTCCTGGTGTTCCATTTGCTGCCAAAGCACAGGTAGCAGAGGGGAGAGGAAGAAGCTGCAACTCAAAGTTCAGCAACAGAAAGTCTCCAACTGATTTCCACATGGTAGAAAAAGAGGAACCTGACAAAGAGCACATGGGAACAAAAGGGATTTCCCATCCTCACCAGTGAGTGTTGCAACCAAACTGCTCTTCCAAAACAGAGCCATTGGATCTACTCAAAAGAGGAACCCACTGGAAATCCACAGCACAGCCATTGTGCTGGCAGAGGGAAGTGTTAGAGATTTTATTCACATATACACAGAGATTTAACTTAACAGAGACTGGAAAAGCTTCAACAGGAAAAGCATCCTCACATTGGCCCAATTAAATGGAACCGTGCTTGCAGACTAGAGAAAAAACAATAAGAAAATCCAGATTTAGACTTTCAAAAGGTAAGAATACAGAGGGAAACTTTGTCTTTTGCATTGATATACAATATATAAAGACCTACTTCTAGCTAAGTGATGAGAAGCCTGGCCCCAGGGTTCTGCAGAATCAAGTACACAGCTCCCTATTTTAGTCACATTTTCATGACACAGCTTAATTTCACATTAACATTTCCAAAAGGAAAAAAGAACTTCAAGGAGGAACTTTAAGAAATGTGCCTGAACACAACTTCTTTCTCTTTAAAATTACTTAAACATCATTCAAAGAGAGTGGGGTCTGGCAGAACGACCTGGTTTATCTTGTTTACATGTAGAAGAGTTATTGAGGAAGATAAGTGACCACTTTGAAGATCTGCTTCATTTCTGCTCCAGTTTGCTGAAAGCATGCTTGCTAAAGGTTGCTATGTGTTTCCAATCAGAAGTTGTTAAGTACACAAAATAAGGTTGGATTTTATTTGCAGAAGCACACGTTCAAAGGTTAAAATTTATTGCTCCAAAAGCAGTATCTATAAACCAGGGCAATACCTTAGAGATTATTAACCTTCTAGTTATGCCAGTGGCTGTTTTAAGTAGTTTGATTTTTTTTTGGTAAGAATTCCCAGCAATCTTTCCAGTTAAGTACTTCCAATGGGCTCTAATCCTTTAAACAGTTGCCCACCAAACCCCAAAGGAAGTGATTTTTCTCTAAGAAGCTTGTGCAGTGCTGTTAACTTGCTGTACTCTGTCCAAATAAAAATAAGAGAGACAGAAAATTGCAGACAAATCAGTTTAAATTATTTGGGTGCAGCACTGTGGGCTATGAAATACTGGTGCCATCCTCAGGCTAATATTCACTTTCTTCCTGACTTTGGCTATATCAAATAACTCATCACTTCTATCACATCTGAAAACTCAGGACCCTAAAGCAGGGTACTGTGAAGATTGATTGGTTGTTAGAGAAGTGCCTTGAAGAAGAAAAGCATACCTTAGGCTACATCACAGGAGTATCTAAGCCCTTAATCCTAATTGTGATTTAAAGAACTATCAAGGAATATCCAATTTTCAGAGGAATTCACTAAATTTTAAACCCTGTTTCCCAGCTAGAATTGTGATCTAGATGGTATAAAAAAATCAAGCAAACAGCACCTTCTACCAAATCTTCTTTGCAACTAAGCAAAATATGCAATTCAAACTTGTATTTCTAAACCAAAATCTTCAATTCTTGCTTAGGGGTCATGCAACCATTAAGGGACATAGGAGAGAGTATCAAGTATGTGTCACCTTCTACCCAAGGAGGAGATTAAAAAATATATTAATTGTGAATGTTACCATAAAAATTAAAAAGCAGATTTCTTTGGTTTGCTGGGGCAGTCCAGTGGCACTGAATGACATATCCCTGAAAATTACTCACAATCACATTTCAGATGGCACTGAATGTTAGTTGGACACAATATTGTGCAAAATACACCAGGTAAAGAAATAGACACAGGTTTTATGATGAAAATGTTTGCCAGCTGTTTTCATACCCAAAGAGCACAAATTCTTTCAAGTCTCTAAAAAAAATCTCTTCATAAACGTCTCACAATAAATGGAGAGGATTAATTGAGATACACCTGGATGCTCTTGGTCATCTAAGCCACAACAGAGTCCCTCTAAGGCAGGAGAGACTTCACATAGACAATAATCTCAGAGTTAAATGTGTGGGGCAGAAATGCCAGGCTGCCAGCACCAGAAAGCTGCAGGTGGCAGGCAAACAGGGAAGGCAATCGATTCCTTTGTTAACTCCTGCAAGAACCCCCACACCAATTAATGCCTGCAGGGTTCACGGGGAGCACCCAACAGTCCCACACCCGGGCAGGAGGGATCAGCTCAGTCCCTGGGAGCCCTGCTCTGCTCAGGAAGGAACCAAATCAATGGCAATCGAGGATTTGTTCATGGTTCTGCTAAAGAATTGATTTACCCTGGGGTTCACACACAGGCTCTGTAACTCCTGCTCGATTCATGCTGCTTGTGGAACAGTAAGGAATGCTCTTATTTCTGTCAGTATTGATTTTGAAGCAGAAGTTAAATCATTTCAATTTCAGAATAGTAAGACCCTCCTTTAGCTTCAGGCCATTCCTTCCTGGCAAAACTGATGCAGTTTATCCATGAAATATATTAATAAAACACATTTTAACATTTAGAAATTAAAGATAAGTCATTAGCAGCAGTTAGAAAAACAGAGGTGGGGTAAACAGAAGGGTAAATACAAGCAGCTCTCTACCAGCCACTTTTCATCATTTTTCAAAAGGATTTGTTAACAACCAAAACTTTAGAGCATGAAATTAAACTGAAATTAAACCAAATACCACTGAGAAAGGCTTCACAGACAGCCAGCATCTTTATTTCTTCTGTTGCTCTCTTATGTAAAACAAATCCCCAGCAGTAATCAGAGACATGGGGCAGAACTGAAATTGTGCTTTATCCCTTCTTCCTTTTCCCCAGAAGATTCAGCTCAGCAAGTGAGAACAGCTCAGTCAGCACTGCTCATTCAGCTCTCTGGGCTGTGCCACATCTGCCATGTGCACATGCTTGCATTTCAAGTTGTGAAAATGAGACCTAAGTAGGGTTCTGTATATTAAAAAAGCCCAGTTAAAAAGGGCAAATAAAATTATCAGCAGCTTTGTGTATGTTGAAGCTTCAGTAAAAGAAAAAGCCACCTCTTTAGCTGTGTTTTAAGATTTTAAATGCATCTGCCTTCCTTCATCACTAGTTGGGCTTTTTACCGACAGAACTGCCCTCAGCTGACAGCAAACCATGTCCTGACTGACCTTTGCTAAAGATTCCTACAGCTGCCTAAGAATTTTAGGAAGAATGAAAGTGCACGCAAACCCAGGTCGAATACAGGGTCAGTAACACCTCCAACAAACTGCATTAGAACAATCAGCAACACAGAGTTCCCTAACAAAGTCCTGAGCATGAAATTCCAAGCATGCAGCTCTAAAAGTATGGGCAAGGAGCATTCCTAAGCCTGCAGTGTTACTGGAGTGGTCATCTGGAGGCAAGAAAACAAACATCTATTCCTATCACCTGAGCCTCAAAGGGGCACGTTCAGCTCACCTGCTTTTTGATTCTTCAAAACAAGAGAGATTTCACATCATTTCCACGCTTCAAAGACAGACAGATTATTGTCTTCTTATCTCCATATAAAAGGAAGAATAATTTTATGAGTAAGGGTTCCTAATAAAAACTATCAGAGTTGTAAACACCTTTAATGTAAGTTATCGTTCTACAGGCAAGTTTTAAAGTACCAGTAGCTCTGAAATTGCAGTTTTAATAGCTGTCATTAAAACACTTAATTGTACATTTGTGATTATGTTATTATTACTGGGGTGGAATTGCTCTTTAGAACAGCTCATATACAATAGTGCACCATCTCCACTGCCTGTACAAACAAACCCTTTAGAGTTCCAATGGTGAGCACCACACTTGTTATTATTGATAGTTTTTCATCAACCACTTGTTAGAAAACTAGAAAATTTTCTTTCCCAAAGATCTCAAAGTACATTTGATTTAACACACATAAAACTTCACTTTAACAACCACTGAGACAACTCCCATGGCCGCTGGTTTAGTCGATAAATTACACCTGGCATTTGAAGAGGTGAAGAAAAAAAACAACCTTGGAGTTCAGTTTTCCTGGCAATCCATCTCTGAATTCTGCCAAGGAGCACAGCACTGCTGCTGCTGGTGGCACACAGATCTGTCCTGTTCTGCCTTTATCACTGTCCTGGGCTGATCCTGAATTGTATTCCCATTCGTCTGTTTAGCTCAGAAGTAAGTTTTGCACCTTTCTAGAGAGACCCCATCCAGAGATTTCCTCCCAAATTTGCCCTAAACCAGGACAATCACCCACTGCAGAAAATGGTGCAAATACAAGGCTCCCCATGGCTGGGATTTCTGGATGTCCAGCTCACTGCCTCAGAACTGTTTTCACATTCCCACCACACCAGAGCGGGCTCATGTTCCACAAGCACTTTACACAGGCAGCACACCAAACCCTTACTCCACTCACTACCATCCCCCACACAATCCAAGGCAATGGCAGTTCACATTTTCCCCTCTTTTTTGTGTTCCCTGAAAGCCATGCCCACCAGAAACGTCCATGGAGCTGCAGCCTAAGTTACTGCACTGAAGGTTCCGTGGTTTTGTGGCTCTGAAGCTGCTGAGAGGCTGGGCCTGAGCAGGAAGGAGCTGAGCATGGCCAAAAAATGATCCTTGGGAAGGCAGACTTGGATTAATAGTCAATCACCCCTCAGAAAACAGAGAGCTACCCCAAAATTTTGGTAGCATCAAACTACAAGACAACATGCAAAGGTACGGCTCCTTTTTAGTATCTCCACCCTGTTCTGTTACACAAAATAGGAGATATCAGACCCAGGGTGCAGATCATTTATACATTGCCATTTTAGTTATCTTATTCTCACTTTGGTGTTAAAAATCTGCAGTCCTCCCCAGCAATCTTATCCTGCTATGTAAATCTTTTTAAACAAAGTGCCTTACTCAAAGCTTACTATTGTTAGCTGATATCAAATCAGTGTAGCAAATTGCCATCAGAGTATCTTGATCTAATTATGTTCTGGAAAGAATCGAAATAGATCTGAAGAAAATTCAGATAATGGAACAGACAAAACAAGAAAGGGAAAGGAGGAGCATAAACAAAAGATAAAAGAAGAACAGAAAATAAAGGATAACGCTCTGAGATACAAAAAAATTAAGTGATACTGAAATTGTGGTTTGTATGTGCAGAGACATCTCATAAAGCAAGAGGAACCCCAGGGATTAAAAATGTTCCCATCATCTACTGCAGAATATGAAATCACATCATTCAGTGGGATGTGCAAATGGTGTGCTGGGGGGAGGTCAAACAAAGGGGCTGAGCTGAAATCTCTGAGCAGCCAATGTTCATGGATAACCTGTCAGTGGATGCAGATGCAGTCAACACAGACAAAACCTTCCCCTCCTATGGATCTGCCTATGACTGCACAACACTCAGCACTACAGGGGAATTTAACTGGGGGATAGTGCTCACAAACAGGATAAATATTCCAAGGATTAATTCGGATTATATTCAGTAATAATTCTGTGGGGTCTCGAAAATTGTGTTACAATTCCGTGTCTTTCATGATAAAGGGAATCGGTCTCTTTCCATTTATTCTTAATGTCTATTTTTATAAGGGTACACCAATTACAGAATATCTTATTTTTTCCATGCCCTATCTCATGCAACTTGTCTCAACACTCTGAGGATTCCCAAAGCTTAATGTAGAATTCCGTAAATACACCAAAATTAATTGCAAAGATTTTGCTGCACTTCTCAGTACAAATTCTTTCCCCAAAAGCCTGGTCCTAAAGAGAAGAGGAATATCTTTCCTGTCTGTAAGTACACACCTAGAATCCTTTAATGCTGGAATTAGAAGGGATATGTGAATACGAGCAGTGTCAAAACACAAAGGATGCTGAATGAAAACCCACACCTCCGTAAAGAGAAACAACTCATTGTAATTTGCACCTCTTTTGCAAGCATAGCCCTTACAGATAGCTCATTGCAAAGAAATCCATCCAAAATAAAAATACAGCGAATTCCCTCCACAAATTGCAGCTACACAGCCCAGAGAGGCAATTCTAAAGTCCTAGGGTGTGGTTTAGTTCTCCTGTTAATAATAAGCTGTTAGTAACAGGATATAAAGCCACTTTCAGAATCATTTTTCTCAGAGGGACACGAACATTGACCCAGGGAGCACCCGTGTGTCACAGAGCAGCATCAGGGCACTTCTGATCCACAAACTTAACAACCCAGATGTCTCTCCCAGCTGATTTCCCTGGCCCAAGCTGCCAAGGAAAGCAGACTATAGCCAGCAGCCTCAGAAGAAGGAATCAGCCTCCTTTCAGGCAGATAAAGGTTAGCTTGAAACAGAAGCCAACAATATTCCTGCGCCTAATCAAAGACCTTTTTCACTACTTTTTACAGTCATTTTCTTTGTACTTCTGGCACCATCTTTGTTAGGAAGATTTATTGTCTGCTTTTTAAAATTTATCAGTTTGCAAGAGCTACCAGATGAAGGGATCTCTTAAATCACTCTGTATGGGAAGACTGTGAACACATCTTATGGTCAGAGCGTTAAACTTTCCCATTCTGGAAAACCTCTTACAAACATCAACAATGAGAGGAACATTTTTGAGACAGTTATACTCAAGACATGCTGTATACAAGATGCTTTATATTTTGAAGTTATTGAATTACAATTACTCAAATTGACTGTAGCCATTACAGACTAAAAAGGAGATTTTTTTTTTAAATTATATGATAAATTAAGAGAGTAACAGATTTATATGTTGATTGATAATACCAGACAAAATAAAGGTTGCAGACAAGAAGAATGTTAAACATTGCTATTATAGTTACCACTCTAATTTATTTTATAAAGCTCTATTTACTTAACTATTCAAGTTACAAATCCAAGCAACTGTTGCATCTGGGATGGATCGCTGTTGAATATCAGGGCAGGATAATAGGATAGATAAAAGTTCTCTGAAAGAGAAAACACCAGAACCAGCAGCAAGGTGGGGTTGGTCAGCCCTTCATTTGAATGTAAATGTAATTATGAGGCAGGCAGTTGGGCTGACGTCAGACAAGATCTTGGTAAACCATTACCACCAGCACCTGGTAACACAGTTGATAATAAAAGAGGATGAAGTAGAAGATTCCGAGCAGAGTGGCATTATTAGAGAAAACCAAACACAAATATTTTTGAGCAGTGAAAGAAGACACTGAGGAACAAGATGTTGTGATGCCGTGTATCCAGCCTGGGACAGCCATGTACGTGAGCTCGCTCTTGGAGAAGGAGCCCAGCATGTACCCAGGATCCGCCAGGGCCAGCAACAACCTGCCCGTGCAGAACTTCGTGCCTGCTCCAGCCTACCCCGACTACATGGGATACCACCCTGTGCCAGCCCTGGACACCCACGGGCAGCCGGCGCCGGCCTGGGGCTCCCACTACGGCCCCCAGCGCGAGGACTGGAGCTCCTACGGCCCAGGCCCTTCCAGCGCCGTGCCCGCTGCCCACATCAATGGCTCGTCCCCTGGCCAGGGCTCCTACAGCTCTGCTGATTACAGCTCCCTGCACCCCGCTGCTGCTGCGGCCTTACCTCCTGTAGATACAATTAATGCCCAGCAAATCTCTCCCAACAGCCAAAGGCACAGCTCTTATGAGTGGATGAGGAAAACGGTGCAGACCAACACTGCTGGTGAGTGCAAATTCAGCTTCCAACCTCAGAGAGCATCTTCTGCTATCACTGAGCTTAGAAATAATTAACTTTACTTGAAGCACATAGGTTGGTGGGTCATTTATGACATTTATTTAACCTACTGCTGTTTAATGCAGTTTTAACTAAATTTGTGCTAGTTTCACTTTCTCTCATAAAGGCTTTATGTGGTTGGTGTAGTGGAATGGCTGATGTGGTCATACATGGCTGGAGCTCAGCTCCAGGAATCCCTGTTGGAACATTCTGTAAAGCACTCTGTGTGATAAACATGATAATCATGAAAGTGTTACGGAGCAATGCAGCAACATTTAACAGTTACAGACAGAAATACTACATAGCTATTTTGTACTGCAGGGGAGATATCAATGTAGAATCAGGCTGATCTTTTTAAACCTTACAGACTTTTCAATAATTATAAAGAAAACTATGTGCTCTGATCTAAATGCAGTGATTATGCAATTTTCTGCAATTTTCCCATGTCTCTCATTTTTCTGCCCAGATATATTAGGTGAGCACAAATATTCCTAGAGAAGCAATCTGACTCAAGCAATCAGCATAGACTACTTTGTTCACAGATCACATAATTCCTTAGTTAAGCTTCCCTTTCATTTAATTTCACATCGGTTTTACTTTCTTTACATGCCAGAATTTTTCAGCTTCCACAATTACACAATTAAAAATCTCCTTCCTGCAAGTGCCACTCACGGATGTGTCTGTTCTTGCCACAAGCTGCCTGCCAGATGAACCTTTCCATGTATATTTCCAAAGTGGAAACTGGGTATAGCAAGGTTTGCTAAATCTGTTGTTAAGGTTAAAAGTAGTAAGTGTGTGTTAGGGAGCATCAAAGAAATGCTTGGAAGAAAGCAAACCAATTACAATTGGAGCAATCTTAGAAAATACAGAAAATCTGCACTGCTGCTTCAGACAGAATCCTCTTTCAAATGGTTATTACTCAGAAGCAAAATTAGCCTGGTAATTGTTTCTTAATTATCAGGCACGCATTGTTTTGCCTCTGTTACTAAATATAAAATGCCTTGTGAACGCTGGGATATCACAATGCTCTCCTGCCACTTGGAGCCTCTACAAAGGCCTTCAAAGCCAGGCAGATTCAGTCTGCTTTCCCCCCCTTCTGTATACTCATGTAAATCCCAGGAACTTCATTAACATCATTGGAGATTGCCAGGTGTAGAAGTGATGCAAGACTTGAGTGTAGATCAAATTCAGCTGAGACTGCTGAATGTCAATGAGGCAGCCCTGGCTGTGTCATATTGGCACTGAATTTTCAATGCGCAGCATTCTTGAAGAACAACATTCTTAAACACACTTGAAAATTTAAATCCTTGCTTTACACTTACTGAACAGTCTTGGATGACCCTGAAAGGTTGTGCTTGTCCAAATTTATAAAATATTTTTTTGGATTTGCAATTCAGAGACGCAGTTTTGGGCCTAAATTCATCTGTAGTCTGAAAAGTGCTTACACAGGATTTACATACATTCTGAAATACTTTATGAACCATTCGGGACAGGTGGAACAGGGCCCATCAATAGCTGCATGTCCTGAGGCTGTGCATTCCTAGAACCCAACCCTTTGAAGTGTTAAAAACAGCCAAGGACTTCAGAGAAGTGAGCTCAAGGCATCAACCCACCTTAGAAAAAGAGATCGTGAGAGTAAAGCACAAATGTGGTAATTGTGGAAAACAAGAAAAGTACCAAAGAGATTTGGCTTTTCATTGGTGTTAAAAAAACACCAAAACAAACCAGAAAATTTTAATCCTGACACAGAAAAAATTATGATAAATGGAAGAAAATTCAAATAAATTGCAGGGCTACAATTATGAATGTAACTGCTCTGTATCACCTTATCAATGTTTTCTCTAGGAGAAAACTGACTTGATGCCATTATAAGCCCTCTTTGAAACACACTTGCTGTTTTTCCTCATTGCTGTAATATTATTTGGGTTATCAAAGTAGCTACTGGTTCCTCTCCTTCAATGTTATCACTGCTTAATAAAGTTCATTGCCTTAAAATCCCAGAATTACAGCCCTAAACTCTACCAATACATTTTTATGCATAAACATGTATGTCCTTAACTCACCAGTGTGTGCACACATCAATGTACGTGAGCAGAACGGAGTAACAGAAACCACAACACATCTGAATAGATGGGGGAGCCTCCTGAAATTCTGTCCTAAGGAGAGTGGGAATTATTTTGAGGGGATGTCAGTGGGAATGGTTTCCTCTCTGTTTAGACTCTATTAAACATACCACATTCTGATTCAATAGTCTTATTTAGAATTTGATACAAAAAAAATTCGATGCAGGTAAAGTGAAATGAAAATTTACCTGATCAAGTCAATCTTCAGGATGAAACAAGATCACAAAGACAGAAGTACTGTCTTTTCAACAGATAAGAAGTGATTTGAAATTATCCATCCTCTGACTAAAAGACTGAAACTGTATATTTAGAACCAACCCTTGTTTTACTTTAGACACACAAAGACTGCAAATATACAAGGCAGAAATTTTTAAAAAACCCAACATGCAAAGTGGGCTTGGTAAAGAGATCTTCCCAGTCAGGCCCTCCAAGTGAGGAAAAGAACATCTAAAGAATTCCTGACAGTCTGATCCTCATTTTACTGAAAATCTATGATAAAATCTGCCATCGACTTCAGTTATGCTGGAGCAGAACTTCCAATTATTTTAAACCCTGAGTAGTCAACAAGATAAGATATGTATTTTCAAAAAGCAAGAGAACCTTCCAAGTGTAAAACTTACTGAAATGCTCTCTAAAGGGCCTAGAAAAAGGTTTCAAAACTTCATCTGGGAGTAACCATTCTCAGAAAGAGAAGGGACTTTAAAAGGACTAAACAAAAGATCAACATGATTTTCATACGTTACAAGCTCAGCCACAGGATTTTTTTTTAAACTATAGCCAACACATTTTATGTCTTTGTTTAAACAAGGAATGATGTACAAGTAATTCAGATTACAGAACAGCAGAAGCAAAGCCAGAAAGCAAAACAGAAAAGCAGGAAAAAAGGCCAGGCTCCTGCTTAAATGCTAATTTATTTTTCTTTGTAAATTAGTTGTGACATCTATTTTCCACTGGCCTACATTGTCTGAGGTTTTGAGGCCTATCTGTCATATTGAGGCAACAGACCCTTTTAACACTTCACTTTGCTTTGATATGCAGTCTTGTCTCTTCCTTCTCCCTCTTTCTTCAGGAGTTATATTGCCGGAAAGGGTGATGATTTTCACAGCAAATAAAGAGGCCTTCTCCCAGCTTTATTGTCTTCAGAAGAAATACTCTGTGAATTTTATGACCAAGGGGAATGGGGAAAACTACTCCTTTTCTCCACCCCCTCAAATCATGGTTATATTTGCTGATTATAGTGAGGCCGGAATAACCTTGTTGAATTTTAACTTGTTTTCAAAGATTCCCTCTAAGCCCTCAGTTTGCAAGGAACCTGAATATCTATACTATTGTTAGCATTAGAACTATCACTGCAGGCAAATATTTCAAAGCCAACGATTTGTACCATGAAAAAAGTAAACTTAGGTGGATGATTTAGTCCTGCAAATTTAGGCAGGAAAATCTTCTATGATGGAAGTTGAAGTGGCACAGGATTTGGGAAAATATCCCTAATTGAGTGTATTTCAGCTATGCCTACCTTCAGATAAAAATATCCCAGTCTGTCCTTAGTGCCGGTCCAAAATTAAAGAGAACTGAGGGAAAAATATTCCTTCATCTATTTCTGTCCCTTTTTGCTCTGCTAAGATGAAAGCGTCTGACATTTGTTTAGGGCTTGTAAATTCCAAACCAATTGGCTTGTGTTTCTGAATGTGAAAGGGGTTCTTGATAAGATCTCCTTGTCGCTCCTTTGTGTGGCGTGTGCTTCATCTTAACACCTCAATGGATTTTAGGGAACCACTTTAAAGGAATCTTTGTCCTACAGTTTGTCCCAGAAAACTCACATCAAAAAAACCTGGGAAGATCAGAAGAAAAAAGGAAAACTATCTAGCTGGCTGTTGAAAGTGCAAAGGAGAACAAATAAGTTGAAAACTGATCTCTCTGGACTATTATTACATAGAGAATTGCTTAAAAATTATATGAAATGAGAGATGCATTCTAAACATTTAGTAATGCTTCTCTTAACAGTATTTATCCAATATACCTTTCTTTCATACATTAGAGAGGATGACCCTGAAATCATTTTACAAGATTTTATTGCCTCGTCATAAAAATTGTCAAGTACCTCCAATTGTAAAGGGAAGCCCAGCACAGATTACCCTCAGGAATATCCTACAGGCACCCAGCACCTCACAAGAATGGACCTTATTGAAAAAGTAAATGAAATTATTATTGAACTTCTAATTTTGTCCTCTGGCCACACAAGAAAGGAAAAGCATTTCTAATAGGACATATCTTCATGCTAGAGAAACACAGATAAAGAATTAGGCCACAGTACCACTGCACAAATTGTGACTGAAGCTCAGTCTTGAAATCTTGGGTATTTATGTCCTCATAGACACAGAAGTCACTTCACTGAGCACTGAAATGAAACCCCTTTGAGATTAATATAGCCAACACCAATTATGTACTGCTGTGAATTATTTAAGATGCTTCTGGGTGTTTATTACTTAAGAGCTTCACATTTAAATGTATGTTTACAGAGAGAGAGAAATAAAGGTGGAAAGACAGTTATGGTAACCAATACTCTGTTACTTCACCCTGCACCTCTATTCCTCCTCTGTACCACAGCAAACAATCCCATACAACTATTCTGGAGCTTAATGAATGTCTGTGAATGCCTGAGATGTTTGTAAGCTGCTACAGAAAATCCAATTCAATGTATGAATAATCTTTCTTTCCTAACCAGGTAAAACAAGAACAAAAGAAAAGTACCGGGTTGTTTACACAGATCACCAGAGACTGGAATTAGAGAAGGAATTTCACTGCAACAGATACATTACAATCAGGAGGAAGTCTGAACTCGCAGCAAACCTGGGTATCTTCATGCTACAGGTACAGGGAGCACCTCTCAGGTGTGCCCACAGTGCCCAGGCACTGCCACTGCCAGGGGACACAGCAGCAGCCACCTCCTGCCTCTCTGCATTTGACACACAGAAAACCCACAACACAACCCCACAGTTATTAACAGGCTCATTTGACAGAACCCTCCAGTCATATGGAACTCAACATTAGGAATTAACTTCTGTTTTAAAAAGTAGTTATTCTTTCTACCTTGCTAGCCAGCTGGAAATTAAACACTTCAGCTTAACAGGATCTTAGCTATAGTCCCAATAGTTACAACATTCATAATTTTATTTCTTCTTGAAATCACACCAAATAATGGCCAGAAAAAAATCCAAAGCATTTGATATATTTCAGCTGGAAGACAGGAAAGTTTAAACTCAATCCAACCAGATATCTATGGGGTTTTTGGTTACAAATATATTGCCACAATTTCCACAGGCCACATTCTTCCTCTGTCAGATTTCAGTATATTTAGGGGGGGTTTACAGCCTTGGATTTTCAAGTCAGGACCTCCTTTTATCACACGTATAAGTAGCCAAGATTATCCAGGGAATGTTCAAGTGCATACTTGGATCCTTGCTCCCTTGGGGAGCAGCTCTGCCTTTACTCACATCTAGTATATATTTAATCTCTGCTCTGAATAAAGGCAGGCTCCTGAGCAGGGCACAACTACATTAGCTATGTTCATTCAGACACTAGAGGAATTCTGGAGGAGAATTCTCTAAAATCCCTGTGTTGGAGAGCATCTTTCCCAAGCACAGCTCTGCAGTGTGTGGATATAATAGCTGCTGGATCCAAGCCTCTAGAATTGCAATGGTTCTGCTACAGCTGGAGGAAAAGGGCAGATTTGGTGATACTGAATTAGTCATCTCATTTAAAAACCAGATTATTGCCCCGAGGAAAATATAAACTAGAGATCTTTCTTTTTAGAATTGTACAGGCTTTTGTTCTTTCTAAATATATGCATTCAGGTCTCTTAAAATGTTCCTCTTTCAGTGGCCTCCTCTGATTCTGCACTCAGTCTGTGGAAGAGCATGGAATAGAGAGGGTCCAATGGAGGCTGGAAGCATAGGAATGCAGAGATAATCAATACTGTTTTAGGATCAAGCACTGCAATTTTATAAACGTATTTTAGTGCCATGATGTTCAGTCTGAGTTTATCATGGATGGACTAAAGTTTGTCACACAGTAGGACAGAGCTGCACTGGGAAATTTTCAGAGAACTGCAATTATGAGAGATTTGCAACCTCCACCTTAATGTTATGCAAGCTGGCTGATTTAGAATACAGACATGCCTGGAGTCAACAGTGATCCTGCAGAAAATCAGCAGTTTCCTTTTACAGAGCTGATGCTCCTAATGCCACCCCATTTTTAACTGGTAAAATTCCTTGAAGTATATTATAGACAAAATAAATAATTGATCTGCATTTCCACAGGACAGATAAAGCTAAATGCTTCTTCATTCCAATACCAGCAAGGTAATAAAAATAAATATAAAACACTGAGAGTTTTAATACAAAGCAAGGGTATAACTTTCTATATTGTATTGCATTCAACACCCCTTAAAGGCTGTAACAAATACCGTGAATTAAGAACACAGTTAGCAAGAAGGAAAACACAAACAGAAGTTCCTCATTCACACTTTCACATAAGAAAATAGAGATACTTAAAACAGATTTTAAACAGATAAGATTTTCACCTGCACAATGAGCCTGGGAAATTGACTGTCTTTAAGGAATGCAGATATATATATTTATACATGTAACAGTACATATGTATCTTTGAAATACATGTTTAAATATATATTTCAGTAGTAAAAAAAAATACATAAGAACATATGCACACAAAAAAATCATTCACAACATAAACGAAGAAAAAGAACCTTCACTACTTGGCTTTGAATTAATCTATAACATAGATAATAAATCTTCATAATTAATCCATAATTGCATCTGCCTAAATTATGACACTGGCAAAGCTGAAATGAACTCTGTGGCCTCTGAGTTTCAATGAGTTCACTGATTTCTGTGTTCCTAAATATAACAGTGTGTTCACTTCACAGGCCCAAGAAAAAAAGAAATCAAGAAAGAATCAATTTTCCATTAATGATTATGCCAAAAATTAATACAGAATAATGCAAAAACTTTTCACTGCACCAATTCAGTATTTTGGTTTTTGGAGGGTTTTTTGTTTTAGTTTTAGCTTTGGAGCTTTTTTTCCTCGTGGCTTTTTGTTTGCTTGCTTTGGGTTTTTTTACATAGTGGTTTTGAACTTACCTACATTTCCATTGCTATAATTACTGTAAAAGGTTGAGCAGCACTTTGAATTAATCAGGTATCATTTATAATGCCCCAGGTGAAAATCTGGTTCCAGAATCGCCGAGCAAAAGAGAGAAAAATGATGAAGAAGAAAATTTCGCAATTTGACGGCAGCGGGGGCTCAGCTCAGAGTGACTCTGGTTCACTCAGTCCAAATGAACTGTCAAATTCTCTGTTCCCTCCACCACATGGAATAAATGGATTACAGCCTAATGACATTCATCAAGTCATAGTTTCAGAATGAACTAACAGAGAAAAAAAAAAAACAGGAAAAAAAGTAAAAGCAAGAATGGATTTCTCCACCACTGCCACCCCCCACCTTGGAAACTCTACTTTGCAAGGGACCATTTTCATTTATCTGCCTTCAGGATGCTGATTTCTAAGCAGGGAAACTGAGCCTATAACCAAAATATCTTAATTATTGCAAAAATCTCAGGGACTTTGTGCTGCTAAGATTCATCTCTCAGTATCTTTGCTAGCAGGTAATTTGCTTCAGACACTGACATGAAGAATGATACAGCTGAAGTTTCAGTATGGGTAATTCTAGTCTGATCATATACACAAAAAACTAAGAGAACTGATTATAAAATATAGAGTCCTATTGCAGAAAATATAAAAATCTGGGTGTGTTTGGTTTGTTCCATTTATATACTTAGAGGAAACCGTAGATGTTAATAAATATTTACACTTAAATGGACTGAGAAGAATGCTACTTATTGAAAAGAGCACAACCTTTTAAAACACTTTTAAATGCTCAAGGAACATAATAACGTTGCTATACCAACATATTGCATTTAATTAAATAACACAGATCATCTCTGCCCTATGGAAGTGCATTCAAGCAATAGTTACAGAATATACCAAACCTGCCAAGATTTGTTCCAGTGTAAGAAATACAGCAATTTCTCACGTACTTTAGGAAATGCCAGATAATTTAGAAGATAAGTACTACCCCAACCTTCTAAGACTGCACGTTTTGTTGCTCAAAAATCCAAGCACAAATGGAAAGGAAACAGAACTGTTACTACAAGCAAACCACCAAAAAGTAAATCAAGAATTTGCTTGACATCTTTAAACATCTGAAGTGAAACAGGAGCAGACTCAGGCCACTGATTTTATCCCTGACACTTATTTGGGGCTGAAGGCAACAACTCTCTCAAAGTAGCTGAGAGGGTATTTTGAAGTTGTCACCTGCAGCCGTGCAATCACAAAAGAAATGTTCACTTCACAGGCACTCCTGAAAGAGCACAATTTAAGGACTTGATCACAGTGGGGTTTGCTTAAATTACTCCTCCATGTTGGCAGGTGAGAAGGTAGCAACAGTATCTGAAAGACAAGTGATGAGTCTGGAAAAAAAGTAGTAAGAAAACCCAAAGCACTGAAAAAATCCCCACGCCCTTTAGTAGTACTGTTCTTTGGAATTTCCTAATATGACCTTTTTGCTAGTAAACAAGCAAACAGCTCTATTGGGAAAATTTAATATTCCTGAAAATGTCAAGGGGAGCAAAGGTAATAAAAAGGGAAAAAAGTAGAACACAAACAGTAGACACCATTATGAAAATCACGCATCACTTATTTCAGCAACATCAAACTCCTGCTCTCAGAAACAGCAGAATAAATTCTGCTTCTCTTCATGTCAATGAGCATTGATAATGCACTGAACACCATGGACAGAACATGTCAAAGCTCTCCTCATCTGGATTCAAAACACTAGATAACAAATTTGAGGATATGCTTCACTAGTCCTCATTTATTTAAAAAAAAACAACTCTGTTAGAGTAACTTCATGAAAGCAATTCTGTTGGAATTTACAAGAATAACATTCATCAGAACTAAATTCTGAATTGTATCTTTGTAGACCTGTCTCAAACTAGGAAGAAATCCTGTAACACAGATTAAGACCTTACTCACTGTAAACATTTTGTGGGTGGTTCCCCAATATATTTTGATGTCATCTCCTATCATGTGGTTCAAAGAAATGGGTGTATTCTTATGCAAACAAACTGTAAACAGAAAATCTTGTGTATATAAATAGTTATAAAACTCAGCCCAACGAGAAAATCCCACTCCATCTGCATGGCTTTAACACGGGATCTCCTAAATCTGCCCACTGATGTTCCAGTGGCATCACAGGGACATTTTGGGAGCCAGAGCACATTGTGGAACATGCACACACAGAGCTGGCTCTGTTCAGATTCACAGAAATGCACATGTGACACACACATGCCTTTCTTCTCTGCTCTCTGGTCAAATAAATCTGGATATTTTTTCTTGGGAGAGGAAATTTCCCCAGTTCTATCAGCCCCTCTACCTGGCTCGTCCTTCTATACATGAAGGATGTAGAAGATAAAATAATCTCTCAGGAAATTCAGATTTTAGATATACAAGAAAAAAGGGAAGTGAACCTTTACCTCAAATCAGCAGAAGGGCCATTTCCATGGAAACCAGGAGAGGGCCTTTGTGAGGCTTAGCAGTGCACAGAAACGGAGAGAGAGAAAACTAGTTTTCAGATTTTTTTTTCTCTGATCAGTTTTCATATCAACACGGAGGAATGGCAAGTACAGCTATAACACACACCATTCATTATATTTGTGCATTAGAAATGCACTGCTTCAGATTTCCCTCCTCATTTATGACAAAATTATAATGAAACACAATTATTTACCAGGTTCACATTCAACATATTCAAATCACCATCTTGCAGTTTCTATCCAAGCTCCAGTATGTCAGGAAACACCACCTGACACACTGCTCAGAGGAGCCACTGAAACCACTGACTGCACTCACAATAACCACAGCTGATAAAGGAATCACTTTAAACGAGCCCATTTTAGATGTTTTTACAGTTGGAATGGGATACAAAGCACCTCCTCTGGCATGTTTAATGTCAGTACAGTCAATAAAAACTGTTTTTCTTTTTCATGATCTTTATCCCAAATTTGATCCATCAGATGTGATTTAAATGTATCCCAAGCATATGTTAATAAATACTTAGGGAAGTCTCTTTCATCCACTAGATAATGATCTCAAAGCCTACAGAGTGGATCGGATTATCTTCTCTGACTACACTTAAGTCAAGAAGTTATTCCCCTTATCTGCTGCTCTGCATAGCTACCCCCAATATGGATCATAACATCCCTTTCAACCTAAGTGCAGTGGCACAGCTGTTTCTCAAAAAAAATCTCAGGAAAAAAACATTAAACTCTCTTAGACTAATCAGGATATTTTTTAGTAAACTCCTTCAAAGAGCGATTAACTGCAGTCAGAGTATCAGCTCAGGAGGCTGCAAAGCCAGAGAGAGGAAAATGGCAAGGAGCTCAAAGAAAATCCTAACTCTGCCTCTCGCAGGCCTTAGGCACTTTATCAGACTGCAGCTATGCCATGAGGCAGAAAACATCATCCAAACCAAAAGAAAAATTGAGCACTTCATGCTGGCACATTCCAAAGGCCCACTAAGCCTGACAGGAGCCCATCCATAGTCATGCTCTGCCAGCATGGGAACACAAGATCAGGATGTGCTCTTGGATGGAGGCACCACAGTCAGAGTCCTTGTATTCCATCATTTTCTAGGCAGCCGTGTTTGACTCTTCAGCATTGCTTCTGTGAAGGAGAAACTTCAGCAGATGTGATCAAGCCTTTGTATTTAAACTGTATTTACATGGATGAAACACTAAAGGCTATTTATCCTTCTTCCTTTGAAGACTTCTGCAGGGACTTTAGTTATACTCTCTCTTAGCACTGTTAAGCAATTATAATAATAAATCAAATGCCATTCTTTGCACCCAATGGGTCTCCTCCCCAAGCTCTCCAAGACTCCTGTTTTTCACTGTATGTAAATAAAAAACCACCACACTGTTGAATTCAGCTGATTGACTGGTGCTTCCAGTTTGCAAGGTAGTGAGCCCCCTTAACACCATGCTGATATCAAAACTCTGCATCACACAACTGATTCCAGCAGCCAGCAAATCCCTTCTGACATTTATCTGAATCATCTCAATTCTTATGAGAATCCTGAGAGGTGCCAAAGCTTTGGCAGAACTGCCCTCCTCAGACCCAGAAATACTTCATCAAGAAGGGCCTCTGGCACAAACTGCTCCTGCTGACACTCAGTGTAGCACCACAGTGAATTTGCTTTATTAATTAACTTCTAAATATTGATCAGTGGGAGAAAATAAAGAAAAATACAGATGTACCCTTAGTTACAGACAGGTTAGACTAGAAATGGGAAAGTACCTCATTATAAGATGTTCACAATATCAGTTTACGAAGACAGCATAATTTAAATCCCTAATTGGCTGTTTGTAGTAGTCATCCTAGTCAAAAAAAAAAACCTGGATCAGAAAATTGACAACCTCTTGAAGCTCAGATTATTTTTGAAAATTGATCCACATCAGGCATTTTCAGCATAGGCAGCACAGAGCTGCAGACCCCTGCACAAAGCCAAAACCCTTCTAGACATTACATAATATTTGTATCACAAAATCAATTAAAAATCAATTCATTGAACCTCACACACAACTTTTGACTTGCCTTTCTTCAACAAATGAACACATCCACAATTGCCTAATGAGTTCCACATTTCTACTTCTGAACAAAAGAATGGGAACTTGCAGTGAGATGCAAATCCCCTTGGGAAAAGTTTGCATTAGCTGATCAAGAAGAATCCAATATTCCCATTATCCAACCCCTTCTGTCTGAAATGTGGGAATTCTGAGAGCCAACCTGACATCACTTGTTGTATATTCTTCCTCCTGAGGAATGCCTGTGTGGTGGTGACTTGTGAGGAACAAACAAGGGAAAAGTACATTGGAAGAAGACTCAGAATCTCTTAGGCCCACATTAACATTCCCTTTCCATGTTCTCCCAACAGTGCCTTTATTTAATAACATGCTTTGGTTTAACTCCTGGCTTTTCTGATCACTGTGTTTCATGCTTTATATAAGAACACTTCTGATTCCAATAAAGGAAGTGATTTTTGTGGATA
Organism: Thryothorus ludovicianus; assembly: GCA_013397245.1. Lineage (NCBI taxonomy): Eukaryota > Metazoa > Chordata > Aves > Passeriformes > Certhiidae > Thryothorus > Thryothorus ludovicianus. Next base: position 282,919 of record VZTB01016209.1, on the reverse strand, counting down.
AACATTGCCAGAGACCATCATCCTCCCACAAATCTTTCAGTTTTTATGGCATAATAGTTTCATCAAATAAACAGCATCCTAAAGAAGTACTGTAAATGAAGCTTCTATTTCTTCCTGTGAAGCCATAAAGTTTGATAAGTCATGCTGAAAAAATTCCCTGTAGAATTTACTCCTCAAACTCAATCCTAAACAGATGTTCTTTAAATACAGATATGGGACACAAAGGTATTTTTTCTAAAATAGTCTATTTTTACCCAGATGGTCATTGTTCCTATGGGAGAGAAAACATCCACATAAAAAAAGTCTACTGAAACTTCAGCTGAACTTTGACTTCAATCTATTATTTGAAAGCATAAGATGTTAAATATGAAGCAGCTACAGCAAAGTACCTTTTCCAATTAAAACCACTTCTTTTCTTGGTTTGTTAACACCTCAGACCCTCATTATAAAGAGGTAACACAGTAAGTTATGCTTCATTTTACACTCAATTCAGCAAATTATTGCACCACCTGCTTTGGAGCTCATGCCTTAATGCCATCACATGTGTCCTTCTGGCACAATGTCCATTTAAATGACTGTAACATTGCCTTGCTTAGTAATCAAAACATGGGTTGCATTAAATGGAGGTTTTTCAATTAAACACAAGGCTGTACTGAACATGTTCCTGCTTGGCACACCTTGCCCTAACACCTGTCACCATTGTCATCTTGAATGTGACAGCTGTACATCCTTGCAGACAAGTCCACAGGATTTATTTCAATTTCCAGCACATATTCTGCTTGTCCCTTGCTCTTTCATCCTTGTGAAATTTTCAAGACATTTCTACTGGACAAACACTGAACATGCAAGCCCTGGGAGCATCCAAGGCCAGGCTGGACAGGGCTTGGAGCAGCCTGGGACAGAGGAAGGTGTCCCTGCCCATGGCTTGAAGTCCCCTTTCAATCCAGACCATTCTATGGCTGCATGACCTTTCCCAAGGACAGTTCACCAAAGCAGCCATGAACCAAGACAATCTCAACTGATTATTAAAGCCCATAATGTAAATGCACAGCATCAGAACTATCATTTCTTCCAGTGCTCTCAGTTACAATATTCACCTTTTTGGTTTTTCACACCAGCTAAAGCAAACATCCAGAATTTAACCGAGAGTAAAATAAAGACCAGTACCTTATTAACACCCCTATATATAACTTTATTTCAGTTGTTTCAACACTTTCTTTCCATAGGTTATGAATCTATATAATGATGAAGATGAGTAGGAAAAAATATTGCCGACTTAAGTATAGAATAATCTTCTCTTTTTTTATAATGTTTCTAAATAGGATGCATTTTCAGTATTTGGTCAATTCTCTGCAGTTTACTGCAACATTCAACACTAAATAAGAAATAAGTACTTTGACAAAAACAGGAGAACAAAATTTCATTTCATAACAATTTGCCTCTTAATCTTTTTCCCTAGCTTAGAGTGTGATTTACCTGCAGGTCCACATAAGATGGATAATGTGCTGAAGTAAGAGCACGCAGCACTGATACAACTGTAGCTCATAAAATGTTATTTTTAGAGGCAACAAAAATTTTCACTGTGGAGTCATCTGGGTTTTGCTGCAGTCCAGAAACTCCTGAAAAACAATAAAGATGATTTATGAGGAAATTATTTCCTGGAAACAGACAGGGAAGAAGGTCCGTTTATATCTCATACAGGAGGAGGTGAGCTCATTCCTTAGAGTACCTGCAGGTCAGGAATTCTGATTTGGATACATACCAGAGCCAACACTTATAGGAGCTATGCTAATACTGAAAAGGACCAACATTGCCCTCAGAATTTAGTTTGTCATTCTTCTATTGCAATTACAAACACCAATAGTTTTTGGATTATTTCCCATTTCAGCAGGAGAGTAATTAAGTGCTTACTACCTCATTAATAGCTTACACCTGGGCGCCAATGACGGCATTCCCCTGAAGTATCCTAAGAGAATTTTTTTCCGCAGTTTTGCTATTCCTGTGCGGATTTTCTTCCCTCTCACCACCCCATTAAGCTGCACATAACTCACTTTCCAAACCCACCAACAAATCCCCAGAACTCCCGGAAAACCCCACAACCTCTGCCCTCCTTTATCTTCACCTCAGGTGCCCCGGGGAGCGCCACAACGGGCAAAAACAGGAGGGGAAGGGCGGAAAGCACTACCCTGCTGTTTTTATTAAAACCGTAACAAAAACACACCTGGAAAAGAGGCCAAAAAAAAGGAGGATCCGTATCGGCCCCCGCCTTCCCTCAGGAGCCGCTGGCGCCGGCTCGGGTCTGTCGCGCCCCTCAGGGAGGCGCGAGGGGGCTCTAAACGCGGTAACCGTAGTACAGACAGTCAGGTCCCTCGTACACCGAAGGTTTAGGGGCGACTAATTTT
>VZTB01016209.1:257690-280106 GCA_013397245.1 Thryothorus ludovicianus | reverse complement strand
GCGGCCGCCTCCGGTCACCGACACTGGCGGCAACCCGCTTCCCACTCGGCAGCGCCCCAGGACAGCCCGGCGCCGTTTGCGGCTCGGCTGGGCTCGGCANTATGGCGGACTTCGACACGATCTACGAGCTGGAGGAGGAGGACGACGAGGAGCAGGATGAGCCCGAGCCCGTGGTGCGGAGCCAGGAGCTGCCCCGGCCCCGCGACGCGCCCGATCCCGTAGCGGTACGGGGCGCCGGGCACATCACCGTGTAAGGAAGGAGCGGGGGCAGCGTGAGGGGCCGGTGTGGCGGGGCGGGGGAGCCGGGCGGGAGCGCCGGGCGGGGTGAGGGCAGCGGGGCTCCGTGCCCCGGCCCTGTCGGCCCCAGCCTCCCGCCCCGCGGAGCCGAGAGCCGCAGCCCTGCGCCCCCCTCCCCTGCTCTGTGAGGGGAACTGTGCTTTTAACGTGGCTATTTTCCGGTAGCTCGAGGAAACCCCCAGCCGTGAATGAACAGCCGGAGTTGGCTGTTGGGTGCAGAGGCTGCAGCGCAGCCCTGGCAGCCCTCCCTGGTTGCTCCTGTTTATCCAAACAATTTGTTAGATAAAAAGCAAAGTCCACGAGATGCGGGGACGAACAGCCTGCTCACACCGTTTCGCTGTGACCCTTGTGTGCCACAGCTGAGCCAGGGAACCCCCACGCTGCACTGCAGAGGAGCCTCCTGCCTGTGCAGTACTTTATCTGCTCCGAACTTAGTTGTGAGTTTGGTTCAGATTGAGTGTTTTTATCACTGGAACACAGCGTGAGCCAGAATGTTTGCTGCTCATTTAAACAGCTGAACAGAAGACAAGCAAGCTGTGTTTCCTTATATGTAATGTTTACTCGTAGGGATTTTCTTAGTATTCCTGCTCCAGCAAGCTGAAGAATTAATAGAACCAAATGCATCCTTAACAAGTTGTTGGTTGTCACATTAATTTTTGTAGTAGGAAGGGAGGTATTGAAATTTATATATTGCAGAGAACCACCAAGCTTGTGTTGCTTTGGCTATGTCTTTGGATGGCATAAAATTCACATTTCTCTCTGTAAATAGGTGCAGTGTGATCTAACTCCCTGCAGCAAAAGCACCGGGTGGGGAAGGCTCTCCCATCCCATGGGAAGTGCTGTTGAATCTGTGTCCTCTTGGAAGCCTGGATCAGGGTTGCATTGAGCTGCTGCCAGTGGGGAGTTGCTCTGCTGCACCGCAGCGCATTTGCTCGTGCAGATGGAATTTCTTTGTGTCCTCACCCCAAATGTCTGCTGGCCTGACTAAAGGAGAGGTGGAACACGAGCAAGATGCTCAGAATACCAAGTAGCCATCTTAGGAGTTACCTCATTTGAAGTGCTAAACTGGAAAAAAAATATTACACGTTCATCTGCTTTACTTTCCTTGCTGCTTTTTGTGTATTAGTGATGCTACAGTTCCTTCTTGGCTCCAGCATCTTTTTGGGATGGGCAGGAGCATCTCCAAGAACTAGTGGTGTCTACATCAAAAAACAGCAGTCTTGTCATTGAAGTGGAAATCCTTAGCTAGCTATATTCCCTTGTAACCACCTGAGCTGAATCCCCATCCAACTTATTTTCCCTTTCTCCCACCCCTCTCAGCTTTCTTCCTGTAACAGGACCTACCTGCATGGTAGGAGGCAGCTTTTATCAGCTCATGCTGTATTTTTAAATCTCCTTATACTGATAAAAACAGTTACTGGATGTTACCAATAAAATGCAAGTAAACTCTGGACACTGGATTTCATAATCTTAACCTCCTATTAAATGGGAACTGGTTTGCTTCCCAAAGAGTTTGTGTGTTGGAACTCTGTCACTTTTTGATCACACAGATGCTGCTGCTTTTGAAATCAGTTGGCTGCAGAAGCAGCCTGCTCCAGTTACTGAAGGGAGAGACGTCATCCAGAAAAACCTGGGTTTGTTTTCTGAGCCTGTCTGGAGTACTGCTAATGAAAATGTTTGTCCCGACAAGTCAGACATTAATAGAAAAAGAAAACTAGTTATCTTTATAGAGCCATTGTTTTCCTCGGGATTTTGTTTCAGCTGTCTTCTGTTCCTCAACTGACTCTGGCCTTCTTGAATATTTTTGGTGTATAGAGAAGGGATAATTCTCAAATTCCAGAGTCATCTGCTTCAGCTTTTCATGTCCAGTTCTCTTATGAAACTCCCAAATTGGAGGATTCAAACATTCTTTTAGTTTCTTGCAAGAGACTTTTTTGTTCTCAGGACCTTGTCAGCAAACTGCTCACTCTAACAGAGTAGTTATTCTGCAGTATCCAACAGTACTGAATATAAATTCCAAGAGTTTTCTGAGGCTACTTAGCAGGATCTTGCTTTTCCCACTTTACTTTTGCTAGCCCTTCTACCCCATGCATGGTGAGAGTGGCCATATAAAGTGTATTTGTTTTATTCTAGTCAGAGAGGATGTGTGTAAAAATGGTTGGCAGAATCTATGATCATCTTGTCCTGGATTCTTTGGAAAAAAAATCTGTCATATTTATTGTTTTTGAAAGCTTTTGAATTTTAGCACAGATAAATTACTAGGTCCTAGTGAATGCCTTTTGTTCTGCAATTCCATTTGGAGGAGTTTTAAACACCTTGTTTGCTGTTTCTCCCATAGTGTGACTCTGCTTGGTGTATCCAAGTATCTTCACACAGACATTTCTAGTGGAGACTGAGTCATGCCTAGCAAAGCAAAGGCAATAACTTCCAAAAACAGAGCAGGAACCAGACTGTAACCTGGTTATAGAGTTGTATTTATCTGCTGTAATTTTTCCATATCATTAAGTCCATGTGGATGGATGATAATGAGGTAATGAAATAGCCATTAAACATATTTTTACCATTAGTGTGCAGCTTCCTGCTGAAGTCTGCAAACCTCCTGCTTTTGGCTAGAAATTAACTTTTGATATTCTGTCCTGTTTTTCTGTAGGAGTGCCCCAAGGACCTATAGTCCAGGTGCTGATGCAAAGTTGATTTTCATCAGCTGGGGGAAGGGAGGGAAGAGCCAGTTGAGATAGCATTTGATTATTATCTGGTATTGTTCCACCTTCCACAGGTTTAAAATAGCAAATTACCTCAGCTTTTCACTCGTTACCAAAACACTTCATTTTCCAAAACATCATCCATGGGTGAGGATTCTTAGGTAGTTCTGTTGGTTTCACAGGGAAATTTTCTGAACAGGGGAATGTTAAATGTTCAAGGAGATTTCAGCTCAGGGCTCTTGAGGAATGTCATCTTTACCCTCTAGTGCTGGTGCAGGTTTCTCAGAGCTGTGCTTGAAGGGGGTTGCAGAGCTTCACTAGACAGGTTTAACTTGTGCAGTCTAGTAAGGGTGATTGCTATCTATAAATACAGGAGAGGGAGAAATGAGAATGAGGTGAGGTTTAAGTCAAACAAAAAGGCAAAGGACCTGTAAATATTTCTCCTCTAGGTGTAAGAAAGTGTTTGTAAAATCCTCCTGTGTCAGTTCTGGGGACAGAAAAACCGAGCTCCTGCTTTGTAAACTTAATAAACGTTATCTTGTGGTACCTGTTGCAGGTGAGGTTTGCAACTGGTGGTTCAAGATGTTCATTCCAGCCTTTAACTGAGGGCTTCATACATTTCTCTTATTATAGCTCCCTAGGACAAGCTGTGCTCTCACCACTCTACAGATGGGGGAAAATGAGGTGATGGGATTTGCCTGATGCCATCCATGAAAATAGGGAAAGAACTGGCAAGTGAGGTCATCCTAGTTCTACTGCAGCCTGTAGGAAACAGTGCCTGGCTTTTAGAAGTACTCATCATGCAGTGAGAAAAGTGCAACCAAAGGATGTGGGTGACTGATCTGAATTTCTAAATGTTACACTTTGGGCAGCTTGCACTGAGGAGTCACAGAACTGGCCCAGTTGTTTGCTGTTTCTCCCATCTGTTTTAAATGACTTAAAGGACAGCTACTGGAATTGATGTTATAGTGATTTTTAAATATGCTGAATTTTAGAAGATTTCATAGTTCTGCTCATGCTGGATCACTAGTTTGTTGTAGAAAGTCTAATTAAGTTAATTACCTCTTGATCAAGACTTTAGATTTTAACTACTTTACATGGAAGATTCTAATAACACTTCAGTACTTTTACAAAGGTGACTATAAAGCTGTACAACTGTATAACATCCTGCTTCAGTCTTTTTATTTGGTTGAGTCAGCTCTCTTCTCCACCTAACAGGAGTTTAATGTTTCTAAACCTTGTAGTAAATGAGCACAGAACAGTCTGTAAAACTTCTAGAGATATTTTAGTAAAACTGTGCTAAAGGCCATCAGTGATTCTAACTAAATGTAGTATTTAAAGTATAGTCAAAACATGAAGTTGTATTCTTTAGCCACTCTCTGGTATCAGTGTGAGAAATGCCTTTCTGTAACTGAGGTTTCCTGGATGTGCTGCTGCTGAAGGGAGTGTTTTGGCAACTATTAAAAATTTGGGGGTTTTTATATGTTTCATGACATCAACTTTGAGATTTAACCCAAAACATACTGTGATCTTGCATTCCTAGTCAGATTTATTCATCAGAAAGCACTAATTTATCTTTAATTTTAATGAGTGTACGTGATCAGTGAGATAAAAGACACTACCTGTGGCTAGGAAGTGTTTGAACTCAGAATTGTTGAAGGTCAGAGGAGGGTTCTGAGGAGCAGCTGGTACATGTTTGCTCATTTTTTTTTCATTTCTTTTGCTGTTTCCTAAGCTTCTGCTCCTGGCCACTGTAAGAATCAGTGTTGTGGACAAAATGGACCTTTGGCATGATTTAGTGGAATTGATCTGTTATATGGGTAGAGTAATTCTTGACTTTTCCAGTAGTTCTTTTATTGTGTTGTCTGCTCCTACTTTGTGATCATTTCAGGTCGTTCCATTGATGATGCACAGAAAAGTCTGTTCCTCAAAGCAAGCTTATGAATGTGCTTTATAATTTTAGTCTTTTTTTTTTTTTTAAGACTGAAAAGACTACTTCATTGCTCTCCAAGCTTAAAACTAAATATATAACATTACAAAACCTGGAAGATTTCAGCTTAAAAAGAAAAGGTACAGAATGTGAAAGCTGACTTGCCAGATTACAAAGAGAATGGAAATGTGCTCTATCAGTAACCTTTGTGCTTGCCTAAAATCTTACTGGTTTTACTGTTTGAGGGTTTTTTGTAATGTTTTACACAATTACTGCTCTTTACAAGAGGCTTTAACTTAAATTATTCATTGGAGGACTGGATTGAGCTCCAGCAGTGTTGCCAAACATTTCAGTTACCAGATTTCCAGAGACAGCACAAGTTCTCTTCTGCCTCTCTCCTCTTTAAGGTTGATGTGACTTTTTGTTACTTCTGAACAATTTCCATTGTCAGTTTTGGATATCTGGGTTATTACACAGTGCACAGGAGTGGATGTGTGAGATCATGATGTGCACTGATGTCCAGGGAAAAGTATTGGAAGCTTTCAGGTCCCTTCCAACCCAAACCATTCCACAACTCTGTGATATTTCAGCAATGCTGGTATTGGTACGTGGGCCCAGGTGTCAGGTTGACTCAAAGCAAAGTTTGTTTCTTCAATAACTCCTACAATACCAAATGTATCTGTGCTCTTCTTTTTGGCAGTGATTCTTTCAGGTATTTTGATTTTTTGAACACAGATACTCAGGAGATAGTTTAGCGGAGCTGACTTGATGTATAATGTATTTAACTTTCATCAAACATACAGATTGTAGCTGAGGGCCAGCTGCTGCTGTATTTTGTTAAATTATTGAATTTTAGATGTTTAGGAGTTTTGTAATAAGTGATACCAGGTTTACAAGCCAACATCAGCTCCCTGGAGCATTCATTAGTTATAATGAAAACCTTTTGCTCAAACCCCAGAACACTTCAGTGAAGAGTAGTCACAGTGGTACCCAAAATTTAATTTTCTTGAAGTTCATAGTTATTGCAAAAGTGTCCTTTGTGTAGGCTCTTACACATTTTGCATGAGGTACCTTAAGTCATCCCAAAGGAAGTTTTTAAAACCACATGGTTATACATTTCTAAGATGATGATGAATGGGTTTCTTAAACTTCATCTGTTGCATGTGGAACAATTGCATGTGTAAGAAAGTAAAAGGATGGTTGAACCAGGGATTTCATAGCTGGAGGGTTTTTTTTTTACAGAAACCAAAGGTTGAAACTTGCTGCTATCTAATTGAAAAAGAATTTTTGCACTTCTGGAGGTACTGGAGTAAGGCACCAAGCTGTGTTTGCCTGGAAATGACTGAATGGTACACGAGACCTTTATTAACTTAGATCAAAAGCTTGTGAAATAATGCAAATGTAAGGGCAAAAGAAATTGATAGTGATTTCTTTTTAAAGTAAAAACTCTTATTATATTTTTTATCAAGGGAAACAAAAGTTAGGTGGAATATATTTTGTTTGTCTTTTTTTGTTTTCAAGGTTTGGCTTGAGCAACAAGTTTGATACAGAATTTCCTTCTGTTCTGACAGGGAAGGTAAGTGTGAGATTAAACTGTTCTTTTCAATGGAAAGAGCCAGTGCATCCAGTGCTCTCTGTGTTGGATACCTGAGCATGAACCCACTAAAAACCTGTTACCTGTGGCCTGTGTGACCCAGATGCTTGCTGCCCAGACCCTCAGTGTAGCTGGAAACAAGAAGGAAGGATTTGCAGTGATTGTTATCATTATTGACATTCCAAACACAGCAGAGCTCACCGTGGATCCGACTGTTTCCATGCAGACATGAAAGCAGCACTCACTTAACCTTGCCTTTTAAGTACCTGGAGTTTGTGCTCCCTCCTGGGTGAATTAAACCAGTACAAATACTAGACCTCTCTTTTGAGTGTGCCTGACAAGCCTTGAGTTTGTGTGGACAAATCTCTGGAAGTGAATCTGTTTTATCTGAAACTTTAGAGAACAAAGCCTAGTGTTAAATCTACAAATTAAGTAGGTTTTTAGTACATTTTCACAAATACTGTTTAGTTCTGAAAATTAGTGGTGGCAAGTCTCTTGCTTTCTCTGGAGTCCTGTCATCTTACTTAATGAAAGCGTAAGAAACTGTAATTTGTAGCTATTAATTCAATTTTCACTAAATTCTTAGTTTTAAGTTCTTTTTGTAATCGTATTTTTTTCAATCTTTTAATTGCTTAATTCTTTTTCTCTTGAAATTTTTTACTCCTGCTGTTTCATTCTCTAGTGCTTTGTTTTTGCTTCGATTTATATCCCCCTCATGTGTCTTTTCCAGAATTTGGGAAGCAAAAAGTTTATTTGGCTTTTTCTATTTTGTCTCATGTCATGCCATAGAGCTGCACTCCCTCTGCAGCCCCTTGCAGAGGTTGAGTCATGCCAACAGTCCACTAAACACAGCTGGAGGGTTGCTCCTGCTTCTGCCAGGTCAATCTGGGCTTTCTCCCCCTGCATTTTCATTTTCACACCACACTACCATGAATAAAATCCTTGTGTTGAGGCTGTCCAGCTGTTCTCTCAGCAGTACCCTTGAAAAGCAGGTTCTGCTTGGAGTTTTGGGTGCTGAAAATCCACCTGGGAATTCTGCCCTTGCTTTACAATCTCACTGAGCTCAGAAAGACAAATCCTACTGATTCCAATGTGAGGGCTGCTGACAGCACTTGCATTTCACCACCTTGTCTGAGGCTTATTCTTTTCTGGGAAGCTCTTTCTGATCACTGAACATTCACAAAACATTTTGGAAAAAAAAACATTTTATGTTCTTTTACTCAAATTGTGGTTTATTATAAATAAGTCTTTAGAAAATCCCAGGCAAGAAATGTTAAAACTAAATTTAATTATATCATTTCATCTCTTTCTGTCTCTCTAAAATATATGTGGGTTATTAAAAAAACAAACCTACAACCAGGTCTACACTTTTTAATGCCAGCATCAGTACCTCTCACATTTTCCACTTGATTGTCCTCCTCTTGTTAAATAGACAGTGAACAAAAGCTTAATTTAAAATTCACTTGAGTGCTTGGACTTAATTTAGCAAAGAAAGGAAGGAGGAAGCTCTTCTGTTGGCATTTACCCTTCTTGTTCTGTGGGTGAAATCAGTGCTACAGGAGTGGGATTTGCTGTATATGGGGATGCTCCTCTGTTGAGAATCTTGATATTCTGTTATCTGGTGGATTTGAGGGGCTCTCTGAGGAAGGGAATGAATTCCCTTTTGTCAGGGAGAGCACCAATCAAACAAGATAGTAAACACATTTTTCTTCCTGCCTGCCACACACTGCCATGAAAGACATTAAAAACCACAGTTGTGGGTCTTTTGGTTTTTAATACTTTCGTCAATTGCAAGACATCTGCTTCTTCCTCTGGTTGAGGCAGTCAGTCATCTTAATCCCTACTGAAAATGAAAATTCAGTCATTTTTTCCAGTAAGAAGTTTTTCTTCAAGTGTCTGTTAAATAATTCACAATAATCAGTATCATAGTCAACTGAGACCCCACTTTAAGATCCTCTGTTGTTAAAATGTAATTTTTTTTGCTTTTTCTGAAATCAAAATTTATGAAGTACAGTGACTGTTTATATTTACAAATTGGGATTAAAATGTTTACTCTGAACTTGCATTAGTCCTCAGCTACTTTAAGACAGTGTCACAGTTTATTCATACTGCCTGTATAACATTAAGTTTAATGGCTTTGCTGTCCCTTGTGAATTGATATTATTAATAAATCCCATCTGCTAATGGAGTGTAAGAGATGAAGCCATTAGGTGGGCTTGATGGAGTTCTCAGTGGTACTGGTTTTCTTTAATGAATACAGGTGCAAAAGATGAAGGATGAAAATCCTAATTAGAGAAAACTCTGTAGCTACACCTTTCTCCCAGAAGCACAAACTTTTTGGGATTTAAGCCATATTCTTGTGGTAGTCATTTACTTAAGCTTCCTGCCCTCAGTTTGCCCATCCACATCATGATGGCAGCAAACCTTCTGATTTTCTTTTTCTGAAATCTGGATTCCCCTTCCTCCTTCACCCATTTTCCCAGTCCCAGTTTTTACAGAGACTGCATTCCTGTTGTTGGTTAGCCTAGAACTACATGCTTGTAATTACATCTTCATTGTTTAATTGAGACTTAGTTTGTTGCTTTCCTTGGGAGAGGTGAATGTGTACATTTGAGGTAAAGCACAGACAATAAAATAATAAAGGAAAATCCCAGGTATGTCAGATGTTTGGCCTCACTAATTCAGCTGGATTAATATTTGTCTTGCAGGATGAGATATAAACTCATCTGGTTTGTAAATCCCAAGCCAGGCTTCTTTTCAATGGAACATTATAAGAGAAGATTTGACTACAATTAATACAGAGACAATATTTAAATTTTAATAATGTAATTGGACCTTGGCCTAAATTGGAATGGTGGTTAAATTTAAATTCTGTGTGCTACAGGTTTACAGGATTATTAATTCTCTTAAACTGGCTTTTAACAATATTCTCTGATACGGAGCCCAATAGCACACACTGCTCCAGGTGACCAGAAAATGATGGAGGCAGCGATCCTTAAGGGGAAAAGTGGAATTTCCTGCTCTGATCTTGAAACAAAAGGGAGGAGTGTGCAGTGCAGGGCAATGCAGCCATAAAGTGAGGGCTGGGCACTGTGGTGCCTTGTGCTGTGTGATTGATAGGGCTGCTGATCGTGGTGATTGAAGGAGGAACATCAGGCCTGCTGGGCCTTACTGGCTCCTTTCCTGTGTTTGGAGATCCTCTGCATCCTGTTGTAAAATATTATGACACCCCCTCCTTTCCTTTTGTGTGGTTTTTTTTTGTTGTTTTTCCTCTCCTAAAAGGAGCTAGTGTTCCTTCCCAAGGTGTACAGCACAGCCAGGAGCAAAGTGCTTATCTCATTCTTTTCAAGAGCCAGGCACAAACTCTCCAAGAGATTTCCAGAATCATTCAAGACTAGGCTTTCTTAGTGCAGTGGCTCTCTTTGTGCAGGAGGAGCTGTTAATTCTGTTTGTCTGAAATACATCAGCCCCTTCACATACACCTTTCCAAAGCTGTACCTGAAAGAGTGCAAGACTTAAACTTGTGTCAGAAAATCAACAGCTCGGTGGTTACTTTCACTTGGATTCCATTTCATTATTGGATTAGAACAGTTATTTACAGATATTTTGTTCTTTATGACTGTGTAACAATGCTTAACTGTCACTGAGCTGTAAACTGAGCAACAAAATTGCAACTTTTTCTGGGTATCACAACATGAGGCTTATCTTGATCTCCAGTTCCTTTAGTTTCAGGTGCAGATGTGTCATTAGTGAGAGGAATATTTGTAGTGATTCCATTTCCTAAAGGCAGAAACAATCCAATAGTTTGGGTTAGTCAAAAGCATCTTAAGTAATTTCATCTCGTATTGCAGCCAAGAGATTCACCTTGACATGAAAATATTTGGTGAGTTAGCAGGTAGTAGTGCTTTCATAGTATTATATTAAGGTAAATATCAGACCAAAATTCTTGAAATGGGAATTTTCTGTTGCTTAGTGGCATCCAAAGTTGGTTTCTGATTTAGCCATTTGCTCTGCAGGTAGGAGAGTATCTTAAAATGTAGGAACATGTTAACCTGATGTGAACAGCAACTCCCTAAAAATTATCACAAGAACAGAGAATCTCCCTGTGCTTTCAGGGATAAGGAATCTCCCTGTGCTTTCTTTTCAGGTCCCAAATTTTTCTGCCTTTTGTGATCTGAGAATCTGGTTGAGTTCTCTTCGTGTTGGATGTTAAGGGTTATTCTAGTTAAACTAAATTCTGGGCTGTGCCATTCCGTTGTCTTTGGCAGGTTTATTCAGCTGCATTATTTGGAGGTTGGGCTGTGTTGTTGTCAAGGTCCAGCAGACTTTGTGTCTGAAAGGAAAGGAAACATTCTCTTTTCATAGGGAGTCTCATTACAGAAGTATAAATGGGTTCTAGAAAAAAAACCTACTTATTTTTGTATTTCACATAAAAAGAATGTAAAATTCTAAAAGATTTATCAAAGGAAGCGCCATGTGTAGATATCTAAATATGAGACCCATGGAAACTTCCTTAGGAGTTGAGGATGCCAATTAATGTAGGAATCTCAGTTTACTTTGAGGCAGTGACTGCAGCAGCTGTCTGAGGTTACTGCAAACTACCAGCCCAGATGTTCTTTCCTACAAAACACTCTCCCACGTTGAAGATGAAATGGTTTTGCTCGTGTGCATCTGGTATTTGTTATATCCCAATCCAAGATCTGGCACTGACAAATCCATAAAACCTTGTTCCAGAGACATGCAAGTACAGGACAGTTTGCAACATTATGGAATTTTTTTTCATTGCAGATGTCCCAGTACAGAGGATCTCAGGGGGTTTCTCTGACCATTTTTTTTTCCCCTAAACTAAGGTGTCTCTTGTAAAGCAGAAAATTTTTTTTAGTTGCTCCATTTGTAGATGTGAAACAAGACAGTCTATTTAATGTGGGAGGGGGGAGCAAAATAATTACTTTCTATGAATTTATTAATTCCTACTATAAAATAATCACACTTAAATTATGTTCTCATGTTATTAACTGTAGGCCTGGCTTGTGTGCAAGCCCAGCTGCCCCCTGCCTGTGTAGTGCCTGGTGACCTGAATCTCCAGGAAACAGATGTTGTATTTATTTACTCCCTTCCCTGCAATGCTCTGAAGAATTCAGCTCAATAGGCAGAGGCAGCAGCAGCAGGTCCTCTCCATTTCCTGCCCCGTGGCTTTGCCCCTGCTGAAAAGGATCTTTGTCATTAAATGAACTTTTGTTGGTGTTGCTGCCCTTGTTTGCAGAGTTGGGCTTGCTTGGCTGGGGGCTGTGGAGCAGTTGTCCAGCTTTGTGTACAGACTCACTCTGGGGATTTGTATCAATGTGGCAAGGAGGTAGGAAAGATGGAGGGGTTTAATTGTTTTCACTTTGACCAGCCTGCCTGGTCAAGGCTCTTTTTGGTCCTGATTTATTCTGCTTTGTATATTTGAATGCTGGATTGTGTTAGAGTCCAGGGTGTCATCTTGTAGTCACTGCCTCAAATCCCGGTTTGACTTGGATGGAATTGATTTGGTTTCTGTAGGGACATGAGGGATTTGGGGTATGTGAGCAGGTGTGAGATGCAGTTATTGGAGAAAAGAGCTTCTTTCTGATACAAAATGGGGGTTCCACTGTGACCCTGCAGGGCCAGTGCAGGTATAAAATACTTATTCCTTAATTTCAGAAAGCTAGTTTTCAGTAAGTAGGCTTTATTCCTAAACCTGTACAAGGTGCATTGCTCTGCCTTAAATATAATCCAGTGTATTTCTTTCTAGACTTCCCTATTTTAGGAAGCAGCCACAGGGGAAGTTGTGGCTTCATTATGGACCACTTCAGGAAGTTATGTGTGGACAGAGCCTTCACCCAGGCACGGTGTAGACTTAGATTGGTGTGACATTCATTTGGACAATATTCTCCCTTTCTGTGATAGCTGTTTTTTACTGCAGAGCTCCCACATTCCCTTGGAGAGCAGAGATCTGTCATTTTTCCATGTTTTTGCTCAATGTAGCCAGTGCATGTATTGCCCAGCTGTGTCCCAGTCTAGATTTTGTCTGGGTCCACTGTGTTTTCAGGCCCATTGATTAATTACTGGTGCACTAAATATGGATGAGGTTGTTCATCGAAAAGATTTTTGGCTTTTTAATTCAGATTTGTGCAGCGCATGCACTAGAAATGAGTTTGTTGCAGGAAAAATGACTTTTCATGCTCACTGGGTGACCAGTGCTTTAAAAGATTGTGTAATTTTCTGTTTCATTTTAAGCTTTAGAGGCAATTTCTGAGAAAATACACCCGTGCTGGCTCCCCCTAAAGCTGAGCCCTTCTGTTGCAGGTGGCCCCTGAGGAATTCAAGACCAGCATCAGCCGAGTGAACGCCTGCCTGAGGAAGAACCTCCCTGTCAATGTGAAGTGGCTGCTCTGTGGCTGCCTGTGCTGCTGCTGCACTCTGGGCTGCAGCCTGTGGCCCGTGGTCTGTCTTAACAAAAGAGTGAGTCCATGTTTCATCTTATTCTAGGGATTTTTTAATTATTGGTGGGATTAAATAACTTTACATAATATTTTCCCCGTTTTAAAGCCTTGGTTTGGCCTCACGTTCAAAAGATTATTCTGGTTGCCACCTTAGAAAATAGAAAAAATTTGAAACTACACCAAATTGCCAGTTTGATTCAATAGTTTTAAGAATAGCTGATCTCATCTCAGTTCAGACAGCATGGAATATGTGATACCCTAAATTTCCAGGATTTCTCAAGGTCTAAGAATTGAGTGCAAAACTGAACCTTCATGGCCTTCAAAGAGTAGCAGAATTAAACTGAAAACTCACTTTTCCTCTTCACAGCTCCTATCCCCATTTCCTCCACCCTCCAAATAAATACTTTTAAAATATTAAAATAACTTTTTTATATGCAATAGACACCATAACATTCCAGAGCTGTGGTTCATTTGCCATATTTTACTGTGCTGATTCTGTTAAGAAGAAGTTGAAGACTTCCCCACCCAACAGAGAATTGATCACTCCTGTAATCAGGTCCAAAGTAATAATTTTGAAAAGCACTTTAGTAATATCAGGTAAACGTGATCTCTGTGGTTTACATTTAGAATTGATTTATCACAGCAGTAAATATTGAGGAACTGTTAACATTAATGTGTTAACTTGTTGAAGTGCTCATCACTGAAGCTGCATCACTAAAAAGTTACAGGACTTGTTTTAGTTCATTTTAACTGCCTTTATAAATGTAATTATTGCAGAGCTTTATGCCCGAGAGATACAAAAGGAGTATTTGCAGTTTTAAAGCCACTCTAGCAGTGAAAATCTAAATAAATGCCCATGTGGTGGTGTAGTATTAATTATCTGGAATCCTCAAGGCTACAGAGAATATGCACCAAGGAGGGAAAATGATGGCACTTCTGTGGGGGTGTGAAGGTGATAACAATCATGCAGTGGTTAAAATTAAATGCATACCATGCAGGATCATCACAGTTGTCTTTTTGTGACCTTCAAAATCACTGAAACTTGGGAAATAATCTCATCTCCACAGTCGTGGAAAGAGCAGGACATGAAGGATGCATTTGGTAGCCAAGAGTTGAAAATAATTTGTTGTGGACTGGAGTTTGGTGGTGAGGTTTTTTTTCAAGATCTAGATCACACTTCCATTAGCAAAATCTGGAAACTAAATGTATGGAAATCTGTGTTTTCAGCAGAACACCTTCAATGAGTGCAGGATTTGGCCAGGAGAATTTGGGAGACTCTGTTTTGTTGGCTGTGGGAGGTAAAAACACCAAATTCAAAAGGATCTCTTACTAACTAAATGAACTCTGGAAAAGCCACAGGTCTAAGTTGGACTTGATCTTAGAAATTTTTCCAGTTATTCTAAGTTAACAAAAAAACTATGAATGTTTCCTTTTTGGAAAAAAAGGGGGAGTGGGGGATTGAAGTGATAAGATTTCCATTTATTTCTTCTTTGCTTTGTTCTATTTTTATAAAACCTAACTTACTATAAATTAACCTTAGCCAGAAATGCAGAAGTGAGAATCTTCTGGATGAGACTGGCTGCTGAACCATTTCTGATACACTTCTGACTTCCTTTCTAGACTAGAAGATCAATTCAGAAGTTATTAGAATGGGAAAATAACAGACTATATCATAAGGTAAGAAAAGAGTGCTTGGATTTTTTCAGCTTTAAGAATATTAGCAATGAAGGATTTTACAGTCTTGTCATAATTCCATACTTTATACTGATCCTAAATAATAGATCCTGATAATTCAGTATTGCTAATGCTTGTTGCATTACTGATCCAAACAAGGCTGTGCTAATCCTTTATTAATTATTTCCTTAGCTTGGTTTGCACTGGAAGCTGAGTAAAAGGAAATGTGAAACTAGCAATATGATGGAATATGTGAGTATTGCTTGTTACTTACTGCTATTCAGCTGAACTGTGGTTTAATAGAGAAAGTCTTTCACTTAGTGCCCCTGTGCAAAAAGATCTCCCAGCCAAATGTGCAGCTTGGTCTGTAATTTGGAATGAGGGACACCCACTGGGACTCTGCATTGGAGTGATTCCCACACCAGCACCAGTCCATAGTTCCTTAACACTTACCCACCTCTTCCAGTGGTATTCATAACTCCTTTGAGTTAAATAAGTTTGCAGAAATACTGCATCTTTATAGTAATGTGTTTTTTTTGATTGGACCTTTTCTTTTGTGTGTTTTTTTTTGCTTTTGGTTTGGTTTGGTGGGGTTGTTTTTGCCCGCTCTAAATTTCACGTGGTTGTAAACAAGACAGATCTTGTAGGAAAGCAGAATTTCAAATATTTCCATGGTTCTACCATTCCCCTCTCCAATTTAATATGTAGCTGTGGAGATTGTGTGGCTTTAGGAAAAGAGATCCACCCCACAAAAAGCCAAGCACCCAGAATCCTTCTGTTGCAGAATGACTGAAATCTCTGCTTTGTTACCCCAGGGAACATTCCCTCCCCACAGACTATCTCAGATATATTTCGTTTAATGAATTAGCTAATGTTTATGGAAATTCTGCTGAAGCTTTGAACTTTTTTGTTACTGTCTTCAGTTCTTGTCTTTTTCCCTTCTTTAACAGGTAATATTAATAGAGTTCTTACCAAAATACCCCATATTTCGACCTGACTGAGGAACAACATTGGTCTTTCATGTTACCTGTCATTTTCTACCCTTAGTGCCTTGTAGATGATTTTGGAAAGAAGATGGTCTACTTTGCTGTGACTTAAAAATGTTCTTCAGTAGAAATCTTCCTTGCTGTTACTTTCTTTTGTTAAGAAGAGAACAATTTGCACATTTTTTTATGTTAAACGAGGCTTCTATGTTGCACTCTGAATTTTTAACATTACCAATAACTGATAGAGTTGCCACTAGGGATCTTAACATCAGTGCTGCTTAAACTTGTTCTGAGCATGCTGCCTTATTAATTTCTCTCTTTGCTGTCCTCCAACGTGCATCCTAAAGCTGTGTCATCCTATATTTCATCCTAAGTGTTGCAATCTTAGAAACCCTCAGTAGGAATGTCCAGGTAAACGCCAGTAGTAATGATTTTAGTAGAACCTGCTTGCATTAGGACTTGCAATCAACAGCACTGGTTTTGTCCTGCACTTTGCAAAATCATAATTTACATTTAGGGGGGTTCATTAGTTTACCCACTATGGATTTGTAAATATTGACTCTTTGCATAATGTAAAGTGTGGTATGCCAAGGTTTACAGAATGTATTATAGTTCTTACTCTATTGCCAACAGTCCCCCAGCATCTGTTCCATGTGCTCGTTCCCCTGGGATTGTACAGCCCCACCCACACTGGTTTTATGGGAAAGCCATAAAGAGTTTGTACATATGTCAGATGTGTAGGGCTCAGTTGCACTTTGTTTAGTAAATGGATGAAAAATGCATAGCATTTCTGTCTTTATTTGGAAAAGTATTTCAGATGCTGTTTGCAGCGCCTGAAATACAAAGCTGAAATCTTCACCTCTGCAAAAGCTGTGTTTGTGGGGCAGATGGCAGCTGCTATTAACAAAATATCCTAAAGTCTCTTCTGAAATGAGGAATATATGGATGTTAAATTCTATTTTGTTTTGAAGTCAGGAAAGACTAGCCTGGAATTGGAGACCTTTGTTACAAAGGAGAAGAACTAGGAACAGCCAAATCCAAGCTGAAACAGCACCTTTGTGTTGTTGTGGTGTGGTTGTACTTCAGCATTTTCACAGTTAAGTGACATGAAGTCCCCTCCAGTGGAAATGGGTTTTATCTCTGTCAAAGTGGAGTTTCCAAACTTGCTGAGGGGAGGAAGTGCAGCAGTTGAAAGGACTCCTGAATATGTTTTGGCAGTCAGGCACTGTCTGCAGAGCCAGGAAAGCCTTGTGGAATTCAGTATTATTTTGGATTCTTCCCTGTTTGCCTGATCTCAGGAGGGGAAGTCATTGTAGAAAAACTTCCTCTAATGGCTGACCTAAGCAAGAGCACTCAGTGAAAGAAAGCAAATGGAAATTGTTACAAATTCCCTGCCTTTCCTAACTAGAAATAACAAAGCCCAGCAGATCTGGGCTACTGAGCATCTGCAGGTTGTGGTGGATTTCATTATCAGGCATTTCTTTGCAGCATCTTGACTCCCTGCAACATCATCCCAAGTCACTGTTTAGTTTCAGGGTGACTTGGGGTTTCCTCTGAATGTATTTGCATCTCTCCAGTTTGCAATATGCTATTAAAACACAGTATTTGTAAGATCATTGCATCCTAATAGCTGTAGTAGGTCAGATTCCTTGTACACAGTGTTTACAGAAGGCCAGTTTTATGCAAGTTGTTACTCAAAGGGAAGTTTGTGCTATTTCCAGTCCCTGACTGATGGTTCAGAGTCTGAAATCTGCACATTTTGTGCATAAACTTTGTTTGACTGGTAGATTGGTGACAACTAAATGTGTAATTGCATTTGTAACATGAATAAAAACCTCCTGCATTGTTTGAAATTATCATTAGCTACACCTTGCAACTCAGATTTCCATTGCAGAACCAAGCAAAGTGTTGTCTCCAATTTATTTCTTTTTTTGGGGGGATGAGTGTTAATTGGAAGCAGAGAAAATAATGGCAGAAAAAAGCAGAGTAAACCAAAACTGAAATGGCACACCCAATTCATTCTTTGGATTTCCCTGACAAATGAATTTCTGGAGTAATTAATAGAACAATGGAAGTTTCTTACTGTTCTGCCAGAACTTTGTTGTGCAAAAAGCTCAAGAAATCTCAGCAGGTTCTGATTTTCTTCTTGAGGTGGCTCTTT
This sequence comes from Thryothorus ludovicianus, assembly GCA_013397245.1. NCBI lineage: Eukaryota > Metazoa > Chordata > Aves > Passeriformes > Certhiidae > Thryothorus > Thryothorus ludovicianus. The sequence goes on along the minus strand of VZTB01016209.1, from coordinate 262,298 downwards.
TCTCCCTGTACTTTCCCAAGTGGAGAGCAGGCACTTCCCTGGAACCAGAGTGGGTTGGGTGGAAGGGACCCCAAAGCTCCTGTCATTCCACCCCCTCCTTCCACTAGCCCAGGCTGCTCAGTGCTCCATCCAAACTGGCCTTGAACACTTAAGCACATAATATTAATTTGTAGAGTTTACATTTTAAGTACATAAATCCTATACATTTTAATTTGTCCTTAATTATTAATTGTGCAGTCTTCAAACCATGAATAAGTTTTGTCTTTGTGTTTTAATTGACATTTAATTATGTGGCCATGAAGCAACTGGTAAAGAACCAGAGCCAAACCTGTCATTTACAATAAGCTTCATGTTTTAATAAGTAGATAAATTTGCATTAAAATGCAAATCCAGCAGCAGTATTATGTTTGCATGTGAAAGACACAGGATTCATAGCTCACAGAAAGGTGAAGGCAGCTGGCAGTAGTGCTGTGAACTCTGCACAAGTTCTTTTTGCTTGGGCTGCCCTTTAATACAAAAATATCCTAGGTAATTCTGTCTCCCAAGACTGGAAATCTCATTTTTGACAGTAAATGATCAGCATGAGTTGGTGAAGTGTTCATGGAGGATATCTGTCAGAAGTTGTAGCAGTGTAACAGATTAATGTCAGCAGAGTGAGTGGAAGTGCTCAAGAAAGTGCCTTGGCTGGTTCCAACACCATTGTGCAGAGAAGGAGAAAAGGGAACTGGTCCCTCTCAGGAATGGGAGTTTGCAGCAGATTTTTAAAAGCAGCTACTGTCTACCAAATCAGTGTTTATTTCTTCACATCAGTATGTTGACACTAATTTTGTTCCTAGATTTTATCCAGGAAATCTTTGGGTTTGTATCTAGAAAGTTTTGTATCTGGAGAGTACTGAAGGAGTGCAGAACTCTGGCAGAGCATCAAAGCTCTTCATTCCCCACCTGCTCCTGCAAAGGTGTTTTCCCAGAGGAGGAAAAAAACACAAAAGTGTTCAAACATGCACACCCAAGTCTAGAGAGTGTGGGTTCAGTTGTAAATGGGTGACTTGAAAACAGAAAAAAAAAAATAATTATTAAATCTGGTGTGTTTTGACAGTGAAAAAAAGTTCCTATGCTTTTCTTGATAGGTACAAAACTCCATATGTAAAACCATAAATTGATGTTTATTATTGTCCCACTGACAGTTTACTACATTTTCTTGTCAACACACTACCATTGGAGCAATAAAAATGTCAAGCTATTAACATTCACTATCAATTATTTATCACTTTAGTAAGCAATGTTATGTGATTCTTCTGCCATTCTTTTGTTTTCTGCTTTTGGTGTTCTTACAGTGTTGTAACATACTTGTATTGCTTCTGAAAAGTGGTTTTGTTTAAGCTGTATGAAACTGTGTTCTTAACACTTTTATTCTGTTTACAAGTGAACAGCCACTTTTTTAACAGGACCTCACATCTGGAGAGTTTTCTCTCTGTTTTTTATTTTAAATGAAAATAAAATTCTAACTGAGCTTGCTTTCTACAATTTACTGCACTGGCTTGTGCCATTGAAAGAAGCTGGAAGTAAGACATGCTTCATCACTTTGAGACATTTTTCTTTAATTAAATTCAAAGATGAAAACCTTGAATAGTGCAATGTGTTTATGGGGGGGAAAAAAAAAGGGACATTTTCTGCATCTTTTCCTGTAGAGGTGTTCTAGTGGGATGGCAGCAGGGCCCTGGCTGGTTCAAAGAACAAGGCTTGGAACGCTTAGGAAGGATTTCCAAAGATGAAAACTGCAGAATGATCACCCTCTCTGATTTTCCTGGTGATCCACTGTCCTGGAGGTGTTGGAGGATGTGCTTTGGTGGTGACCATGGTGCTGCTGCTGCTTGGTGCTTGCACTCGGTGCCTCCAAAATCTTTGCCAGCCTTAAGGATTCTATGATTTGGTTGGTGGGCTCAGAACCCCCCCTTGTAAGGACTTCCTGAAGGAATCTCCCTGCAGCATTCCTCTCCAAAAGCAGAGGTTTTGTCACACCCCACAGGGAGCCAGCCTGAGCTGGGGCTGTGAGGGTGAACAAATCCCTGGCTCCACAGAGGGGTTTGTGCCCAGCACAGCGCAGCCCTTTGTCTGTGAGACCAGCCTGGCTTTGGAGCTATGAAAGCAGGACTTAAACCTACAGCCTGTGGCTCATCCCTGAGGGAAAAGCACGCATTCCTGAAAGGGGCACGTGCAGTGTTTTTGTTGGAAGTTGTTTTGGGCAAACCCAGGGGTGGCTGTGCTGCTGGAGCACGGGGCTGCTCGTGGGTGTTGGCTGGGAAAGCAGGGAACGTTCCTGGGCTGTCCAGCCAAAAGGGGATGAGGGGCTGAGGCAGGAGTTGATCCCCTCGGGGGCTTTAGATGTAATTGCCCGGACTTAGCAGCAAAGGACTGTGTTAAGGATATTTGGGATTTGGCCCTGACTATTGGAAGGCAGTCTCAGACCTGTTGGTAGAGCAGCTTTGCCGTGGTGTCTGTGCCAGTGTATTTATAATGCTGTGTCTGTCAGCACTGGAACTGTTCTAGTTTATTTTTCTAGTGAAGCTTGGAGAGACTTAAACCCTTTGTTTCTTAGACCAAATTAAATGTTAGCCTCCTCTCAAAAGCAAAGTTCTGTTTCTGTTCATCCTGCTTGCATTTATTTGAATTAATTTTCCTTGAATAGGAGTGACCAGGAACAATATTCCAGTTAGTGGCTCATGGCCAAGGCACCAGGTATTTATTTCAGTGCTGATAGTTCCCTCTCCTGTGTGAAAAGAATATGATCCATTAAATTTAAAGGGTCACATTTGTCTCCTTAGTGGCTGTATTGTATTTCTGATCCATAGCTGTTCTGTCATAAATCTGTGGGTATTTCTCTTCAGCCACTTGTAGTTTGTACAAGTTCCCTGCAGACACTCATCAGTCCAGACTCAGTATCTGACACTTTGTACTGGTGAATCTCTCAATATTTCCATTACTGTGTCCTCCCAGTCCTCCAGAATTCTCCTTGTATTTGTGCTCCCAGTCTTCCTGTAAAAAGTGTTTGTCACAGGCTGATTCAATCTGCAAAATTAACACAAATGAGTTTGCTAAAAAGATTAGTTCCCAGACTGATTCCTGAATGTTGCTTATGATTTTCTAAATGCCCTTTTACTTACTTAGTGCCTGACCTGCTTTAAATATTTCTTATTATTTCTACATCTGACTGAATCAGTAATTTCCTTGTTGTGGTCTGTCTGGGAGATTGAATCTACCTGGACTTGGTTGATTTACATCTATTTATTTTATAAACGTGCAAACAGCAGATTTGGGTCTGGGCTAAACTCCTGATTTCTACATTTCCCCCTAATCACTGAATGTTTTTAGATAATGATCCTTTCAATATAGTCACATTTTATTTCTCATTCTTTATGTAAACCTTATGATCTATATAGTAGCCTTTCTTGAGCAGTAAATTAAAATTTCTGCAGGAAATAGGTTTTTATATTTGTATTCAGTCATAACAAATATAACCTGAGAATTTGGCTAAAAAAGAAACATTTCTTAACAACAGTGCTGGTCCCATGGGATAGGCAATAAAAGTGGAAAGAGAAATTACAGTAGCTCTCAGACTAATAAGAATTTAAAATTAAAAGGCAAATATTAATCAAAAGGTGATGACTGATCTGTATTTACTGTAAATTGTATGGTGTGCAAGCCTGGAGGAGTAATTGAAAACTGCTGGTTCTCCAGACAGGGATCTCCTTGGACTTTTTTGACAGTGAAGTGTCTGAATAAAGCAGCAAAAGTCAAAAGGAATTCTGGGTTTTGTTGTAAATGGAAAACAGTGGAGAATGGAAAGCCACTGCTGAGGCTTGCTGGTGAGCAGCACTTTGCCACCTCTGGAGAGTTAACCTGGATCCACGGGTATAAGCAGGGATGTCATCAGCTCCCGGTGATTCCTGGATGTCCCGTTCCTATTCCAGTTCCTACGGTGAGTATTCATTCAGCATTCCCAGTGGAGGGTCCAGCAGGGCACAGGGAGCAGGAATGCACCACAGCCACACGGGAACCACAGACAGGGCGGAGAGGCAACATTTTCATCCGGGATTTTTCCAGCACTGTTTAGTGCATGGAAAAGGTTACTTGCTTCAGGATTCTCTATGGTTTTTGTGAGCATTAGTGCTGAAAATCAGCTTACTCTAAGTTTCCCTGTGGTACTGATGGAGTTGAGGCTCTGGAAGAGAGGCTGATGCTCCAAACACGAGCTCCCGGGTGGAGCTGCAGGAGCCGCAGGCGCTGCCTCTCCGGGCTGGAAGTTCACCATCCACCGAGGAGCCGCACAGCCAGACCTGGGAGCTGCAAACCCCACCCAGGCAGTCCCGAATGCGGCCGCCGCTGCTCGGAAGCACCGCTACGACACGGAGCAGCCTTCTGCGCTCCCCGGCCCTTCCCACCGCCTTCTGGGCAATCCTGCGGGCCCTCTCCGGCCTTGCCGCGGAGCTCGGAGCGGAGGCGCCGCGGCCGCCCGGGCTCTCCTGCGCGGCGCCTCAGCCCCGCGGAGCAGGGCCGCGCTCCCCTGCCGCGCATGCGCGCGGGCCCGGCGGGGCGGGTTTGGCGGGCGAG
>VZTB01016209.1:237240-247902 GCA_013397245.1 Thryothorus ludovicianus | reverse complement strand
GCTGTGTGTCCCAGGGGGTCCCTGTGCTGTGCTGTGTGTCCCAGGGGTCCCACTGCTTCTCAGGCCATGTCCCCCTCCCACCCAAGGTGCAGCCCCTGTCTCCTCTGTGGCACCCACAGCTTTCTGACAGGGAAAGGCACAAGCTGGGCTCTCTGGAAAATTTTTGTTGCCTTAACCCTTTATGTAAGCAGTTAAAGGACAGCTTGAGAATACAAGTGTGCTGAACATCTGTGTTAACTCCTGCTCCCTCTGCCAGGTGCTGATCTTTCTGATTACTTTAATTATGGATTCAATGAAGAAACATGGAAAGCTTATTGTGAAAAGCAGCGACGGCTTCAGCTGGGGCTGGACCCTGCTCCTCCCATCAGCACTGAGAACAAGATCACGGTGGGTGACGTGTCACTCCTGGCTCCAGCAAAACTGGGATTTTGTTTGTAGTCACAGAGATGAGGGTGTAAGAGCAGGAGATAACTCCCTTCTGAACTGTTCTGTGTCCTTTCAGCAAGGAGAAATGCAAAAATGAATCTTTAAAGATTAAATCTATTGAAAATCTTTTCTGTGTGGAAGGAATAGTTTGATCAGCCTGGCAGCTTTGAACCAGCATGGCAGCAAGACTGGAGTGAATTTCCAGTTGACTTGAAGAGATGTCTGCTTGGAAAAGCCTCTGAATGAGAGAAGTGCAGGGAGGGGAGCTGGGCCCCCAGGATTATTTTGCTCACTGCTGGTGCCTGCTGCGAGTGGTGTGGCTGCCTTTTGTGTTTGCAGACTGCATTGGCCATCAGCCTTGTGGGAGTCCATGGTGGCCATGAGAACTTCAGCCAAATTATCAGTACAGCAAATATTGCTGTAAGTCACTAAGTTTTGAGTTAGTGACTCCATGGAAAATGATATGAGTTTAATAAACTCATAGCAGGACTTCTGATGGGAGACAGTGGACAGTAGGCTGAGGCTGGAGTGGCCACTAGCTGACAGAAATGGCTGTGCCTTGACTGAAGAATAGTTTGCTGAGGTTGTTCCTTTCCTTTTGTTGAGGGTTAATCTCTGATGCTCCATTCAGTTGAAAGAAGGGCACAACACCTGTGTGTTATTTATCACTGTCCATAGGTTCAGCAGGGAAGAACAGGAAATGCTGAAAAAGAAGTGGAAAACAACATCATCAAAACAGAGTTCAAAACAGACTTCTTGGCTCTGGTGGGAGGACGAATGAAGGCTGGGCCTCCTCCCAACAGGTAAGAGAGGAGCACATTTTTCATGGGGACACCTGGGAACCACCTGGGCCACATCTGAGTCTCCTCAAGCCTCAAAGAGAAGCTTTTAAGCTTGGTAGGAAGCTGCTATGGTCACTCATTCAGTGTCACCTTGAGCAGTGCAACCCCTGCCTGCTCATTCCCCCATCTGTGGTGCAGGGAGGGAATCCTGGATCCCAGCTGATGGGACACATCTCTGGGAGTGGAAGGAGCCAGGCAAGCACCTCAGCTTTGAGGGCTCACACTGCTGACATTGCTTGTGCTTGCTTGGCTTATTCCTACTCCCACGATGTTAATCTTTGCCTCCTCAAGTGGAAGTGGATTACGAGTTTGGCAGAGGATAAGAGGAGCTGTTGGTTCCTGAGCCTGTGTGCGACGCTGCTGGATGTGTGGTAAAACAACTGAGTCATTCTGAGGGGCAGCCTCTGCTGGGGAAACCACTTGGCCTTTAGGAGATCGATGGGGTTTGATCAAAAGCTTCAGAAGAACACACCAGTCAAGGCAGAGTTTTGGGCTCAGGGTGTTTCTGTTGCTTCATTCACAAAACAGCTTTTGCACACCTGCCTTGCAGAAAGCAGCCCTGCAGCCCAGCTTTACCCCTTGTCTGGGAGCCATCTCTGTGCTTCAGGAATGAGCATTAAAGCTCTGTTCAGTCTGTTGGATTTGAGCACTTTGGGAGCATTTCTGTCCCAGTGTGTAATCCTTGTTTTTACACCTATTCATGGTGGTTCTTTGGATCATGTTTTTGGGTGTTCAGAGGCCCCAAACTCACCCCTGCTCAGAGGGAAAATGTTCAGCAATGCAAACAGGCTTCTCCTTGGCTTCTCATCCCAATTTGGGAGATATTTCCCTGGTGGGAAAGAAAGCATGAAAAATCTGCTGACAGGAGGGAAAACTGTTCCTTCTGGTGCTTCTGAGCCTAAAAAGATGCCTGTGCTCTGTCCCAGGAAGCTGGGGGGGACCATTGATGTGATCGGGGGCCAGGCAGGCACCATCCGCAGGGTGGAAGGGCGGCGTCGGGACAAACATGCCTCGGAGGAAAACCCCATTCAGGTAAAGCTCTGTGCTGCCTTGACAAATTGCTGGTTTTATTGCACTTCTGGTGAGCCCTGGGCAAATGTCTGTGTGTTCCTGACCTCCCGTGTCCCAGTTCATAGCTGCAGAGCAGTGGGGAATACACTGACCCTATTGAGTGTGTGCATGGATCATTCCCACATGCAGGCTCAGTTAATTTCTGGGTTAAAAGCTTGGTCTTGCTAGGAGCCAGATTTGTCCTTTAAAAACCAGTCTTCCCTTTGGAATGGTAAGGCCTGAGTTCTTTCCTCATCAGCTCTCCCAAAGTATTCATAGAAGTGTGTGGCTAGGAATCTCTTCTGTGGATTATTCCTTTCCCATCCACTGTGGGGTTGGAATCTTCAAATCTTCATTGAGGAGTTTCTACCTGGGACTGGTGTTTGTCTGCACTTTAAAGTAACATTTAGTCTCAGATCAATTGGTGCAGCCCACACATCAGACTGAGCCTGGGCCTGTGTTACTAGATCTTGTCCCTTGTAAGAAATGAAAGCCTGGGTTAAAGCTGGTCTCAGTTCTGGGCTTGCCTGCCCAGTGTGTGACCATAATGTTCGGGTTGGTTCCCCGGCAGGAAGCTGTGGGGTCTGGGGAGCATCTGCCAAACCCCCTTCCCTTAACCACCTTCCTCCTGCCAACACTGCTAACTCGCCAGGAAAACCTAAACATGGAACCTTTCCCTTCCTAGGCCAGATTCCTTGGCTTTTTCTCCATGGTTGTGTGGTCCATTTATTTTTTTAGTAGTCAGTTTTCCAGATTTTGCCAACAAGGAGAGTTTGCCTAAGAGACAGGATTTGCTGGGAAAGGGTTGTTTGTTGTTCCTCCCCCTCCCGAGCCTCACCAGCTGCCCTTCAGGTCACTGCGGTGCCTCTGCAGTTTGGTCACTCTTCAGGCACGGCCACGCTGCCAGCACTGTGAGGGCCCTGCTGCGGGAGCAAAGAGATTAAAACACTCTCCTGTCCTTCCTGTGCCCCCTAAGGTGCTGGGAGACCATGGCAGCAAGCCGCAGCCCCCCCAGCAGCCGCAGCAGCCGTCCCAGCCGCAGCAGCCTCCGCAGCAGCAGCCGTTCGCTCCGCCCGCCGGGCCGCCGCCGCCCCCGCTCGCCGGGCCGCCGCCGCCGCACTTCCTGCACCCTCCTCCTCCGGTGACTTCTGTTCCACCCCCCCTGCACCCTCCCGGTACGTGTGCGCTCCCTGCAACACGAGTGGGGGTGTCCCAGGCTTGGAGCAAATCAAAGGTTTAATGGCTCAGTGCCTTGGGATGGGTGAGCACTCAGGGAACAGATCCTGATCCCTGCTCAGGCTTTATTTAGTCTCCATCAGCTTATTTAATATTTGCCCTGACTGCTTAAAAATGGCACCTTGGAAAAACACCTCTGGGCTTTGTTTCCCTGAGGGAACCTTCCAGTGCTACTGATCCCTTTGCTTTACTGATGAAAGTCAGGAAGCAGATTCCTGTTTGTCTGGAGGAAGCTGGGAACTGTTACTTTTGCTTTAAATACTCCAGGCTGAAGTGGGGGGGGCCACACTCTGGGCTTCTGGTCCTGGAGCAGCAACCAGGCCCTGGAGAAGGCACCAGGAGCACTTCATGCAGTGACTCCTGCCTGAGGAGGATTTGCTGCAGCACTCACGAGTTCTCCCAGTAGTAGAACTATAGTAGCTTTTCTTACTGCCTTAGATTAAAATGCTTGGCAAAAGTGAGATGACACACTGGAGTGGAACCTGCAGCAGATTCCCCTCTCTGAAGACCAAATCAATAGTTCATGTGTTCAAACTCAGAAAAGGAGGTCTCCAGTGTAAGAGAACAGCAACATTTTAAATTACAAAGCTAAAGATATGGTCATTTGGGAAAATTATATCATTTATAGGGTAATTCCAGCTTAGTAGCACCATTTTTTCTGCTGCTCTGTTTGTTCCAGTATGTGAGATTTATTCAAAATTCTACTTTGAGGTTTAGCTTGAGGTACAGAGAGGCCATGCTTTCCCTGTTGTCTTCACTTCTTTTCTCTGCTTATTTCCACAGGCCTGCCACCTCCAGGTCCAATTCCAGGTAGGTATTACCTTGTTTTTAATAACAGCAGCAATTTTTATCACACAGTTTCAGAGCATTTGGACTAAGTAATGTGAAATAGGATGGCACCAATTTAGAGCACAGTTAATTTAAGATTGATAAACTCCAACTGAGCATTGAACCTGAACTGCCTATCCTCTATTCTGACTTAGATCTGTAGGTCAGAATAACTTGATTCTGGTAAGAATGCAATGTCTGCATCCCAAGAACCATTTTTTCTCTATAGGGCAGGAGGAGTTAATTGTTACTCCTTGATGAATCTTATGTTCAGTATTTATAAGCCAAAAACAAGGTTTTTACTTTGTTTTTCTTCCCATATCCCTACAAAACTAGCAGAGCTTTAGGGTGCAAATTATGCAAGGAGATCCTACCTTGAAGGAAAATAATTCCATTTTAAACAGGGCCTTGTTTAGAGTAAAAAGATGCTTTAATGGTTTTTTACTGTGAACAGCATTTGTGAGGCTGCAAGATCTTGGTGCTGATTTACCCTTCTGTGTCTAGGGTTGTTCCCACCACCTCTGGCACCACCACCAGCTCTCCTCATCCCAACCTTGGATGGGTAAGACCACACCTGGGTAAGATCATGCCATGGAAGCAGCTCCCCTGGAGGGTGGATGGGAGGAGAACAGGTCCAAAATCAGTGCTGATGTCTGCTCTTGGGTTGGGGTGGGGTGAGAGCAGACTGTCAGGAATCCTCTGTGCATTCACCTGAACCTGGCATATTCAAGGCACAGCAAGGAGCTAGTAAAGTCAAGGTAAAGCCTCGAGTAGTTGATGGAATGATTTGTTACTGCAGATGCTTTCTCTGGAGGTGCTCCAGGTACCTTGTGAGCAGTGGTGCTTTCCCAGGGCAAGCAGTGGGATTATGGCAGGTTTGGAAGCTGGGGCGAAACCCATGAGCATTTCTGGTGGTGGGATTCCCATAGAAATGTTCCACAGACCTCCAGGAAGAACAGGGTGAAGCTGCAGCACAGCCAGAGCTGGGAGAATCCCTGATGTCAGTAACTCACCCCCTTTTCTCTCCCAAAGGCAGCCAGCCAGCTACAACAACAGGCAGCCACCTCCCTTTGGCTACAACTCTGCAGGTGAGCACGGGGCAGGACACATCCAACTGCTGCCCTCTCTCTTCCCTGGGTCTTGGCAGCCCAGGCTTTTCTGAGGCTGACACACATCATGTCTGCTCCTGCTCCAGGCTCTTGCTGTGTCCCAGACAATCCCAGTCAGGAGCCTGTGCTGGGTTTGCTGCACTCAGTGTGGTGCAGGTGTGATGGTGCAGTTTTGTGTCCAAGTGCTGAGGCTCAGGAGGCTGTTCCAGGGCAGATCCCCAGCACAGAGAAGCTTCCCTGGTGCCTCAGCAGTGTGTTCTGCCCATTTGCACCCTCACTCACACTCTCTCCCTTCTCCCCACTCTCAGGGATTAGCACAACCATCCACAACTACTGAGCTTGGCATCTCCTCCCCGAGCTTTTGAATCCCTCCTCTTCCACTTCACCCTCTCCCTTGCCTACAGGCACCATCTCCTGTGGTTTGTCACGGGAGAGGCAGTGCCAGGATTTCAGCAGTTTCCCTTCCCTGGTGCAGCCCCAGTTCTCTCCAGTCCTGTAATGACCAGGAGTGGCTGCTCCTGGCTGTGCTGAGCAGTGGGAGCACAGGCAGCCCTGCAGTGCCTCCCTGCAGGACAGGGTTGGGGTGTGGCAGTGCCAGCCCTTCCCAAGGAGAGGAGCCTGCAGTGCTGCCAGATGTGGCACTGCTTTGGGATGTGGCCTCGCTGGTCCAGCTGGCCACCTCTGCCTGGGAGATGCTGGTGGCCCTGGGCTCCCCAGGTGACCTTCACTGGCAGCTGGTGCCCCTGGCCCTCCCCAGGTGCCCCCCTAGACCAGAAGGTACCTGATGGGAGGTGAGACCTTGTACAGGTGAACAAGAGCCCAGGGCTGACAGAGACTGCAGTGCTGCCTGCAAATGCCTGCTCTTGTGCCTTCCTCAGAAAATGTGTTCCCTGTTCTTGGCACACTGCTGGAAGTGAAGGAGGCTGGACCATTGTCTCCTTGGATCCAGCTGTGCTGCCAGAGGGGATCTTTGGGCAGGGAGGGACAGAGGGGATGCTGGGCATGCTCTGGATGACGGAGGGTTCTGCTCTCTGCTGCAGATTCAGGTTTCATCAGCTACCCCCCCATCTCCACGTCCCACACGCCCTGGGTGACCACGGTGGACAAGGGCACGAGCAGCTCCAGCAGCAGCCACTGGGAGTACTCGGGCTCCAGGCGGGAGAGGGAGCGAGAGCGGGACCGCGACCGCACCCCGACCACCAGCGAATACAACAAGTGAGTGCTGCCCCCCTGCTGCCCCCCTGCTGCTCCCTGCGCAGCCCCGGCGCCCGCAGGGTGTCTGGCCAAGGCTTGCGTTACACAGGACACCAGCTGAGTTCTCTGGAGTGTCTGGGGAACGGCTCCTTTGGATCGATAACTACAGCACAGACCAGGAGCCGTGTCACTGATAGGCTGATTTCCTGTCTCTGGGTCTGGGGTTTTTTGTTTAAATCCAGCAGAACCAGTTCCTCTTGCTCTCCCACGAGCCCAGTCAGTGAAATAGCCCCTCTGTGTTTACTCAGCGTTTCACAGCTCAGTGTGAAGCACTGGCTGCAGGAGCTGCTGCTGCTTGTCTTGTAAATGTCACTGTCAGATCAAAGGACAAACAGCCTGCTCTGCTTCACTCTCCTGTGGGGCTGGGAGAGCCATTCCCTGGGAGTCAGCCAGGAAATGGGAGCAGGACTGGAGAGACCACCTTGGTGGAAGCTGCTGTGACCTCAGCTAACAGCAGTGCCAGGAGCACTTGGGAAAGGACAGGAGCTTGGAGCCTGTCTGTGTTGATCTAAGGTGGAGGCTGGGCTGCAGAGACTTCCCAAACCCATCCCTTTGGTGTTCAGTCAGCAGCAGCACTGGTGTTCTGCAGGCTCCAGGCTCAGAAATGCCAATAATCATTCAAAACATGATCAGAATGTGCATTCCTGGCACAGGGTGTTTCCTGCTGGGGAGCTTCCCAGCCCAGGGAGGGAGCAAACAGGGCAGTGTGTCCTAATATATATATTTCCTTCATAAGATTTTGGGCACTGTGAATGAGGGTGAGGGGAAAGAGAACAGAAGACAAACTTGCTAAAATTGGAAAAGCTCAGACTCCTCCAGTTCCTGGTCCATGCTGGAGCCAAGGCCTGGGATCAGCACTCCTGAGCACATTGCTGGCATTTCTGGGTGGTGTTGGAGCACCCTGGTGCAGGTCAAAGCAAGGCAAGTGGCTGTGCAGTCCTTTGAACACCCCCAGCTGATGGATCCTGGACATTTATTTGTTTCCAGGAGTGTCAGAACTATGTCTCTGACTTTTTCTTTCAAGTCTGAGGGACTTGTTCACCTTTCGGATTTTGGCTTTCAGGAGTTGACCAGGGGGGTGTAGAGGGGAGCGTGGGCTGTGTCTCGGTTTGGGGTACACCCTGCCCACTCCTGGGGGTTCAATGAGGTGCTTCGAGCAGGGAGAGGGGTGCAGACAGAAAGCTGTGCTCTCAGCTGGAGGTTTTGAGCTTGTGGGGAAGGGAAGAGCCCCTTCCAGGGAAGGATGTGAGGTTATCTGGGGTGTCTGTGCTGAGTGAGAGGAGCGGTTCCTGCTGCAGCGCTCGGGAGCGCCGCACTCAGCCAGAGGTGCCAGATGTTGCTGCAGCCGTGCCCTGGGCTCCGGGGGCCGTGTCCCTGTGCCCACGTGTCCCTTGTCCCCGCAGTGACGACGAGCGGTACCGCTACTACAGCCGCGAGCGCAGCTACGACTTCGAGCGCGATTACCGGCGCAGCCGCGACCGCAGCCGCGAGCGGGAGGAGCGGCACCGCGAGCGCCGCCACCGCGACAAGGACGACAGCAGCAAACACAAATCCTCCCGCAGGTCAGTGAGCGCAGCAGCGTTCCCGTGGAACCTCAGCGCGCCTCGCTCGGCTCCCTCTGCCCGAGCGCCGTGGGTGGGAGGGACCCTCTGGGGCAGGGCAAGGACACCGTGGGGTGGAGTTCCCACTCCGTGGGGGAAGGAGGGATTGAGCTGGGCTCAGCCTCCCAGCACAGCTCCCGTTTTAACAAAAGCACACACAAAGGGGCTGCAAGGCCATGACAGAAGCATCAGCTTTTGGCCCTGCTGCTCCTGTGCACCAGGGCAGAGCTCACAGAATCAATTAAATTGGAAAAGACCTGTCAGATCGAGTCCAGCTGTGACCCACACCACCTTGTCACCCAGACCATGGCACTGAGTGCCACATCCAGCCTTTCCTAAACATTTCCAGGGACAGAGACTCCATCACCTCCTGGACAGCCCATTCCAATGTCCAGTCACTCTTTCTGAAGAACTTCCTTCTGCCTGCACTCAGAAATTGTCTCTTGAGGGGAACGAGCAGAGCTCTTGCCCAGAGACTGACAGTGAGGGGGAGGATGGTCTGCACCAAGGTGAAACTTCTGGGGCAGAGCAGCATGTGCTGGAATCACAGCTTTTCTGTGAAAATGGATTCACAACAGATGATCTTCTGGGAAGGGCACTTCCAGCAAAGCAGCAGCTCTGCTCTCTGGGCTGAGGCAGTTTCTATGCTCAGGTTCTCTGTCACTTCATATCCCATTAATTACTTGCTCCTGCTTTTTTTCTTGATGTTTCAGCTCCCTTCTTTTAGGTGAAATTCCTGTCAGCTCTGTAGGTAATTACCCTTATTTGAAACTGGTATCAAAAAAACTCCTGTGTAGTCACTGGAGGAAAAAAGAGGCTGTTTTGTCCTTAAGGAGATGAGTAGGTTTTCAAGGAAGTACTGATTGCTGAAGGGTTGGAAGCAAAATGATAGGAAGAAAGACTAAGACCATAATAAAAATTGAATACAGAACAACTGGAAGCTGAGCTGGTATCACACAAACAAGTCACTGGCTTTAGGGTTATTTCTCAGCTTCCTGTACTCAGAATTGAAAACTTGGAGTAGATACCTCACTGTAGGAATCCTGGCCCATGGTCCCCTCCAACCCAAACCATTCTGGGATTCCCTGCTTAAGGCACACTGAGGTTTGAGGCATCTGCAGATGAAAGGGATTCATTTCCAGCTTCCTGCAAACTGAGCAGAGTGCAGGAAATCACTGACGCTGGTTTCAGTATTACAGGACAGTCACACTGTCCCAGCAGAAACCCCTGACACATCGGCCACAGGGTGGCTGAAGGTGTTTTGTGGAGTGGCAGCCGCCTTTTATTTTTGCTTTTTTTTTTTTTTTTGCTTTAAATGACTGTGAAACCATTTATTAAACCAGTCAGAAAATTACTCGAAGCCAGGAGCTTTTCAGCCACGCTCAGCCAGTTCTGTGGCTGCTGCTAAACTGGAATTCCAGCTGTGCTGAGAATTGCTCTGTACACCTGATGCTCTCCCTGCTCATGTGCCTGCACAGTCACAGTTTATCCTGGGATAAATGTATCTGCTTGTTCCTGTACCCTGGGCTGTGCTTTAACTCTGCCACCTTCACACCACAGTCAGCTCCTGAGAGCTCCCCTGGTTTGAACCTCTAAGAGAAGCAGCAGAAAATCCCCACCCAGGAGGGGCCAAACCAGAGCTGCCCTAGTTTCCTGGTGGGAGGCAGAGCTGCTCCTGGGGCTGTGTTGGCCTCATGGAGCTGGCAGGGCACAGGCTCAGGGCATGCACAGCCTGCTCAGGCCTCTTCTGCCTGGGATTGCTCCCACATCACAGAAATCCTGATCAAACACCCCCAGTTATCCACCCACACCTGGAGGACTGGGTGAGATAAAGCAGTTCCAAAGCATGAGGCCAGTGAAGAGCCAGGTCAGGAGTCAGCAGAAGCAGAAACAGGAGCTGCCTCCCATGGGGAAAACCACATTCCTCTCACTCCACCAATCCCTTTGCTACCTCTAGTGCAGGGATTTCCCCAACAGGTTCAGAGGGGGAAAGTTTCAAACATTTAGGACTGTTAGACCTTTAGGGCTTAGGATTCCTCCTTTTCTCAGCCTCAGTGCTGTGTCAGAATTGTTGGAGCTCGCTCAGAAGAACTGCAAAGTGTTGCCTGTGGACACTCCCAGGAGTGACAGTGGCAGAGTGTGACAGTGGCAGTGTGGCAGTGCTGATGCAGTGGCAGAGTGACAGTGGCAGTGTGACAGTGGCAGAGTGACAGTGGCAGTGTGGCAGTGGCAGTGTGACAGTGGCAGAGTGTGGCAGTGGCAGTGTGGCAGTGCTGATGCAGTGGCAGAGTGACAGTGGCAGTGTGGCAGTGGCAG
>VZTB01016209.1:205592-237101 GCA_013397245.1 Thryothorus ludovicianus | reverse complement strand
GTGGCAGTGCTGATGCATCCCAAAAACCCTGCCGTGCCCTCGGCGCTGCTGGGGTGGCTCCCTTTGGTGGGGATCAAGGCCCTGTGGCTGTCACTGGGTCCCTGCTGTGGCAGGGCAGTGCTGATGTCACCGTGTCCCCTGTTCCCTGCTCAGGAAGCAGCACGAGAGCGAGGAGGGGGAGAGCCACCGGCGCCACAAGCACAAGAAGAACAAGCGGAGCAAGGAGGAGAAGGAGGCCAGCGAGGATGGTGCCCAGGAGGGCGAGGAGCAGGACACCAAGGAGTGAGGCAGCCCCCAGCAGCCCTCGGCAGCAACTCACTCCTGTGGAACCAGCATGGCATTGGTGATGTTTTGTTTGGGGGGTAATTTTTTTTTTTAGTATTATTTTTTACTTTTTTCCAAGGGAAGAGGCTGACTGGGCGAGCCGTGGCACAGCCGGCAGTGCTTTGGGAGCTGAGGCTGCACGTGCCCTAAACTTTCTTTTTTCGTTTGGTTTTGATACAAGACAATACAGCAGTACTAGTTACAAAGCACTGAGCTACTCTACTCATCCACATCCCTAGGGAGAACTTTGGTGTATCAGATCCTATGGTTTCTGATGGAAGATGGCTTCAGCTGAAACTAATGCAATTAGGTCATAGTTCTGGGTTCCTTTTGTCATCATCATTCCTTTTTGAGAACTAGGACAGTAAGTGCAACTTGAAATTTATTGTCCAAAGAACAGCGTGACTTAGATGCCGGGAGCCAGCTTAGAGTCTGGTGTCCAGTAGTGGAAAGTTTCATCCCCAAATAAATTTCTTTATAGCTACAAAACCAGCTTCTGATTTCTCCATGGCCAGCTGGGCGTGTCAGGAGGAGCTACAGGATGTGCTCCAGGTGGGCACAGGGCCCTGCCTGGATGTGACAGCTTCCAGAAGCTGCTGAAGGCGTTCACACAGCGTGTGCAGAGACTCCAAAACTGGCTTTTTTATCCATTGCAAAGGTAGTTCTGTCATGTTACACCTCTATGTGGGGAATCAATGAAGATTCATAGCAAGAGCATGAATTTCTCTTTAATTCCTTTTGACTTAACTATTTTACTTCCTTTTTTTACTAAGAGTTGACTGAATAACCTAGAGTGCAGTAGAGAACACCAAGTCCCAGTTAGCAGTTTGCCCTCGTGGGGTTGGCGTTTCTATTTGGGTATCACCAACACTCCTGTCCAATGCATTCCTTTCCCTTAGCTCCCAAAATAAGTTTAGTCAAATTCCAAAGTTTCTTTGGACTTAGTATTGGTTGGGGAAGGGGCAACAGAGATGTTTCTGGGTGGGAAGAACAGGGGTTTTGGTCTGTCTGGTCCTTAGGATCCTGCCCTTCTGTTTGTGTGAGTCCACAAATGTCTCATTTTCCTTTGACTTGTTATTTAAAACTGTCTTATATATTTGTCCTAAAATAATATGGTTCTGAAATGCTTTGTATTTTTTGGTATTGCAGTCTTGGAAGTCTTGAGTGTGCTGGGAAGTGTCCAACCTGTGCCAGCAGAGCCCTCTGTTCAGGTTCAGTGTTGTGACATTGCACTGATGGGTTTGTAACTGTAGAGCCCAGGGGAGGAAGGAGAATTGGGACTTCTGTTGGATTTCGGTTTTCATGGAGTTTTTTTTATGTGCTTGAGCTCCTGGGAAATGTGTGTGCACTGGGCCAGGGCTGGCTGGGATGAGGCTGCAGGGTGTTCCTGCCTCTGCAGCCTCGGTGGAGCCCAGATTTAGGAATATCACTCACTGCCCCCTGGGCAGCTCTGCAAGCTGCAGCAATCCCAGCTCCTGGCACTGGGTGTGCAAGGAACAAGGGAATCTTCCTGGCAGCCCCTGCTCAGGGCAGGGCTTCAGCTGGGAGTGCCCAAAAGCTTTTAGGAGAATGGGAGGAACTTGCTGTGCCCCAGGAGAAATCCAGCCCAGAGTGGTGAGGAGGATTCAGGAGTGCTTGGTCCATGCTCCCTGGCACCACACAGGACAGGGGTGCCCAGGCCTGGCCAGGGCAGTGCCATGGCAGAGGGGCTCCTGCCCAAACTCCCTCAGGAGCCTGCCCTTGGTGAGGGGCAGCCAGTGCCAAAGGGGGCCTGGGCAGTGCCCCCAGCCCCTCTGAGCTGAATCAGGAACCCTGCTGCCTCTGGAATGTGGCACCCAGGGGAGTGGGGGTTGGCCCCAAAGACACTTCTCCCACCTTTGCATGCTCAGGTGTCCCTGGTGCCTCTCCAGGGGTGGCCAGGGCTGTTCCAGAGCCACTCCCTGATCTGCACTGTTGGAGTGACAGTGATGGTGGTCACAGCCAGTCTGGCATCCCCCAGCCACAGTGCTGCTCTAGGAGTGGGAATAGGGAATCCAGCACGGATTCAGTCAGGCCTGCACCTCCTCCTGTGGTTTTTCCATGAGCTGGACCCAAGTCACAGAATCTGCTGAGGCGGAGGGGACCTTCACTAATGGGGGCAGGCTTCAGGAGTGCTTGGTCCATTTTTAGCTTCTTTTAGCTTTTTAAATTCACCAGCAGTGAATTTAAGGTAAATACTTCTAAGTTGGTTTCTTTTCAATTCTTTTCTTTTAAATAGAGGTAAATAGTTTGCCTTTACTATCAGGGAAAATAAAGCAAAGCTGGAGTGTTGGAAATAACCTGTAGTTGCATCAGGAAGCTGCTGCAGGTTTACTGTTGTTGGATTTTTCCCAGCCACAGTGTATTTTGGGATGGTCCAGCTCCTTTCCTGGGAGAAGCAAAGACAATTACACTGTTTTGTGCCACAGGGTCACTTTTTGGAGCAGTCTTGCTGAGGTGCCCTGTTCTGGGGGCTGCTGCATGGAAAAAAAGGATAAAGACCACACCTCCAATGCATCTTTTTCAGCAATATTACAATAATTTATAAAGGCATCAAAGCAAATTCAACATCTATTAACAAGCTGATTTTGGAAACAAAACTTAAATTATGAGGACATTTTGTGAAGTTAAAGGCACCTTGAAAGGAGATGGAGTACAAATGGTTCTGCAGCCTCCTTCTCCCTCCACTGCCAGCCCAGCAGCTGCACAGCTCTTCCCTCCTGCCCCTTCCCCACGTTTGGGGCAGGCAGTGGGAATCACCCTCTCTGTCCACATCAATATTTACTGTTCCAGGCACAGATTCTGCACATTGATTGGAAAGAGGTAAAAAATTGCTTCATGTTTTTGTGTCCCGGCGAGGTCAATGATGAGTTTTCCTTTGTGGATCATTTTGCTCTTAGCGTTCAGGAGAACAACAGGAAAGCAGCCCTGGAGCCCAGGCAGCCCCCCTGTGCTGTCAGAGTCCCCAGAGGTGTTCCCCAGCCCAGCCAGGGCTGATGTGAGGATGGCTCTGAGCTTCCTGCTGTGTCCCTGCCTGCAGGTGAAGTCACTGTGTGTAAACAAGGCCCAGGGACAGCAAGTGACAAATTGCCAGCCCAGAAGAAGCTTCAGCCAGAGCTGGGCTCTTTCCTGCAGGGCTGCTACAAGGAATTAAACATTCATTCGAGGCAGCATTTGGACAGGGACAGGCTGCTTGGATTCTTACAAAGCTGGTCCTGCAAAAG
Organism: Thryothorus ludovicianus; assembly: GCA_013397245.1. Lineage (NCBI taxonomy): Eukaryota > Metazoa > Chordata > Aves > Passeriformes > Certhiidae > Thryothorus > Thryothorus ludovicianus. The sequence goes on along the minus strand of VZTB01016209.1, from coordinate 233,535 downwards.
GTGCAGCAGAGGCAGCACAGGAGGAAAGATCTCTCAGTGCAACCTGGTTTGAGAAAAACCCAGCATTTCTACTGCTCATTAAGCTGCTAAAAAAGGGATTCAGGTGGATTTTGCAAGTAGGAACTTTCACAGTGTCAGAGGTCAAACCACCCTGCCTGGGCTTCAATTCTTTAATTCTAAATTTTAACTGCACAGTGGGTTTGAACTGAAGCCAGGCTGGGCACAATCTCCTTCTGGAGGTGACTTTTCCTGCAGCCAAGGATCCTTTGAGCATCCCCTGCTCCCATGAGTTGATATTTTTCTCCACAGGGACATGAACAGAACTGCAGGAGAAATCTCACCTGCCTGACTGTACTCCTGCCCCTGCCTGAACTCTGCCCCTGGAAACATAAAAATTAGACAGGCATCAGGCTGGGCCAGGGGTGTCTGATACCAGCCCCTTCCCTTCAGGGGAAAAAATCAATCCTAAAACCAGGGAAACTTGTGTGCAATAAGTAAACCTTGCCCTTGACCTCAGGTAAAGTCATGTTTTGCAACATCATTTTTCAGTGAAACCCCTCTTGAACCACCTTTGAGAGTGGGTCTTTAAGCTGTTGAAATTGTCCCTTTGCAATAAATCAGTGGAGTTGACAGGATCCTAAACTGGGGTTGTGACAGGACCCTCCTACAAGTAACAGCTCTACCAGGCTGAGCATCCAGCTCTGAGTTACCCTGGGGTTTTAATGTATTAACAGTTCCTTGGGTTCCTGACACCTAAAAATGGGGACTGGGAAATCCTGATTGATAGAAGTGCCTAAACTGGGTCCCCATCCTTACAGATTTAGTAGCTGCTTCTACAAGCCTGTTTTAACTCATTCAAATCCTCAATGGAAAACAGAGCCCTAAAATCAAGGCAAGCCTCAGCAGCCTCCAGGGCAAGTTGTGGAGAAACAGTGGGAAGAGCTTTCTGTGCACCACCAATCCTAAGGAGCTTTAGTGAGCCTGGGAAGCTCCAACAACTGGTGGATTAACCCTTACTTTGAATTTGACATCCAGATTTGTTGGTAAAATGTTTTCCATCAAAAGGAAGCAAGGAGTCTTCCATGGCAGTGCACCAGGAGCAGGAGTCCCTGTTTCCCTGTCAGGTGGTGCCCAGCTGCTGTTGGATACCTGGGGTATCCAGGTGTTGGGGGTTTGCTGGAGCTGTCACACGAGGCTCCCTGGCCAGGACACCACGGTCAGGGTGACTTTGTTCCTCTGCTCCTTCAGCATTGGGATTAATTCCGAGTTGCTCATTCCTATTGCTGGCACTCCATTCACTGCCACGATTTCATCTCCACACCTGCCCAGAGACAGATCCAGTCAGGACTGGGTTCATTATTAACCCTGCACCCACGGCCACCCTGAGCCAAATACCAACTCTTCCCTGAAGGGACTTTTCCCCTCGAGCCAGAGGGAGGGAAAAGGAGAACACTGCTGGTGCTTGGGTGGTGTCCTGGGTTGAGTTGTGCTGGTGAAACACAGCCCCAGGTGAGTGCTGCAGCTCCAGGCACTGAGCTGCTCTCCCACGGCCCCACTGCCACCATCAGAGGTGTGAGAGGGACCTGCCCCCTTCTGAGGGGTGCGGGGGGCTGAGCCCCACAGCCCTGCCCCAGTCCTCGAGCAGGAGCCCAGCTGAGCCCAGTGCTCCCCCCTCGGCTCTGGAGCAAAGCCCAGCTCCCTGTACCCGGCCCTGGCTGGGGCAGCCCTTTGTGCAGAGGAGCCAGCTCAGCATCCCAGAGATGCCTGTGGGGTCCTGCAGCCCCACCCTGCTCCCCTCACTGGGATCTCACCAACCAGCAGAGCTCCATTAAGGTTCCTGCACAGGAAGGCTTTTGTTGCTTGTTCTGGGATACTTGTCCTAATCCAAGAGGTTTTATACTCTGGAACCTCCAAGATTCATCTCAAACATCCCCTTTCTACTTTTGCCTAATTACTCAATTATACCTTTCACAGTTAGGTTTTAAAGGGCTGTAAATTCCTTTTCATTGCACCTTTATGGAGAAACCAAAACACTGCTTAATGCAGGGTTCAGTTTGTCACAACTTTGGCAACGGTATTAACTCTCAAATGAGTGCAAGTCATGGACTTGGAGCTGAGCTCCTTCCAAAGGTCAAAGCCTCTGGGAAACTCCCGCCAGCCCTGGTGGTGATGAGTCCCCGGGTACCTCACACCTACTTGAGTTTCCTGTCCCGGAACGCGGGAGTCCCGGGCACGATGGTTTTGATGAAGAAGGGTTGGTTTCCTTTGCTTTCCTCAAAGCCTCCCACGATGCTGAAGCCCCAACTTTCCAGGTTTCCTTTACTAAGGACAATATCTTGACAGAAGTGAAGGTAGCTGTGTCAAAAACAGAGAAGTTATGAGGAAAATTGCCTGACCAGGAATTTATGTTTTCCCTCATGGAAAGTACAGCTATGAACAGCCTCATTTTCCTGCTTTTTTTAGGATTTGAGACACCCCTTTGCAAGGCATATCAGAGGGTTAATTCTCAAATGGGATGATGCCAGTCCTTTAGAAATCTTTTCTGAATATTGGTTTAAGAGGAAATCACCCAGCTCTAAAGGGGTTTGGGACATGCAAGACCCCTGAATAACTTCATGAATTCTGCTAATGAACACCCACAGAACGAATGACAAACCCAGATTAACAGCGAGCAGCAGCCACACCCATGCAATTAACAAGAGTGGAGGGGTTTTATCCCCTCTGTGCCCTGCATTGGTACAAGGAAGGCTCTCAGCATCACTGGCAGCAGCAGCAGCTGCCAGATCAGAGCAGGGAGGGGCCTCCTGCAGGACCCAGGCTGTCCAGTTCGGATACTGGGTAAGAGCTCCCTGCTTCTGGATGCAGGCCAGCGAGGTCTGTCTCCTCAGGGAGCCTGGGAATGTGCGGTGGGAGTGCCAGCAGCACTGCCCCAGCTGGTGGCACAGAGCCCCGCCAAGCCTTGGCGAGGTGACACGGAAGGTGTGGCAGGAGCGTCTCGTGTGCCCTGGCTCCCGGTCCGGCTCCAGCTCAGATTACATCCTGGCACCGCGGAGCTGTGAAACTGCTGCTCATCATCGCCCCGCTGAGCCACTCCAGCAGCTAAACTTTTCCTAATAAACGTTTTTGCCTCAAGGGCTTTGCTTGAGCAGTTTGCAGAGTTTCAGATTTCAAAAGCCTTCCCAGTTAACTTCTCACCAGGAGAAAGATCCAATTATCTACTTTCAAACTGTAATTTACTTTTGTTGGAATTTTATAAACACCAGGAGACCCAGCTCGAGCTTACGGATTCCTCCATGGTTTCCTTCCACAGGTACCACACAAGTGCAAAAACACAGCTCTGAGCCATGGCTGTGGCAGCTGCTGCAAATAAATAGCCCCAAGAGCAACAGTGGCAAGGGCTAGGTCAGCACAGAACATAAATAAAAACATCAGGCACATTCTCCAGGAGCTGCAGCTGGAAAGGGCTGTTTGCTAGGAATCCATTTTCCATATTAAAAAGAGATTCTAGGAAGAGAAGCTTTCATTTACTACCATTAAAAATGACTGTGGGAAAAGAATTTGGGAGTTGAGGGAAGGTCGAGGTGCAGGTTTTATGGTGCCAAGCACGCTGCTGAGCTGGCAGTTCCTGTCAAATGTTGGAGCTGCAGCAGGACCAGGGCTGGGAGCTCCACATGGTTCTTGGGGGAAGAGTCAAACTGGAGTCAGATAAACCCCAGGGAAGAGGGCAGCAGGAAAACTGCCTCTCCAGCCCTGAAACTTCACAAGCCACACAGTGCACTGTGTTTTCAGGAGGCAAAGGTTTTAGAGAGAAAAGATAATCTAAACTTTTGTTTCTGGTACCTGTGGGATCTAAAGTGTGTTGGATCAGAACAAGGTCCAGCTTTTAAGATGGTATTTTATACTATCAGTGGCTGGTGTGGATTTAACACAATGCTAGGAAGAAATCCAAGTTTCTGTTTGAGAGAAACAGAAATCACAGCTACAAGAATCGAGGCCTGAATGAAACACTGTGGGCTTGAGGGTTGCAAGGATCAAATACCCCTCCCTAGCCCTGAGCACTCATTTCAGCTCACATTGTTCAGCATCAGGTCTGGGATCAAACTAGAAAGAAATGCACTCCTCTAAAAAGAAAGGGATATTTCTGCTGGAACAGAATAACTGAGGAAAAAGAAGCTGAACAAACCCAAAACTGCACATGCAATTAGCTTTGAGCTTTCAGCCTGCAGGACATTCCAACACTCTGAGGCCAGGGCAGCCTAAAGGAGCAGATCCCAGTGGAACAGCTGGTGCTGGGTCCTGTTTGGGCACATTTTTGGGGTTTGCTGTCTCAGTGTGGTGCACACAGGCTCTGCAATGGACATTCCCTGCAGCACAGGGAGTTTGGCCCTGTGCAAAGGAACTCAGTTTGGGTGGGTCAGGACCTCTGCAACAGGAACCACCCCACAGCAGGTGAGGGCACTGGGATCTGCCAGAGGCACCCTGGGCATGCCCAAGTGACAAACAAAGGTTCTGCGGGTGACCAGCCAGGGGCTACCAGGCCTCACTGGAACAGATGGAAAAAGGAAGCACAGGAATTCCAGCCCTTTTTAGTGCTGGGAACAGGAGGAAGATTCTGTCAGATCCCAAAGCAGAATAACCTTGCTGTGTGACTCCTACCAACCCTCACAGCCAGAACTGCAGACAAATTCCAACGCCAGAATTCAGGCTGGAGTAAAAGGAAGTGAAGAGCAGAAAGGGCACCTGGAATCACTTCTTACTTGAGGAGTCAAATGAAAGGGGAATATCAGTATAAGCAGCAAAGGAATTTCCAGCAATGCATTAAGTGGAGGTAATGTCAGGACACTCCTGAAATAAAGGCAGGAGATCCAGGAGCAGAGAAGACTCCAGTCCCTGCAGCAGAGTGTGGGGAAGCTGCTGACAGTCAGAAAAGTTGGGAAAAGAAGTTTTGCCTTGCTGAAGTTCACTGCAGCAGCAGCACAAGGAACAAACACCAGGCAGCATCTGAGGGACTGTGCCCAGGTTTGTGCTCCAGGTGCAGCTCAGGGCCAGCTCACACCAGACCTGCCTGGAGCAGCCAGGCCAGTTCCTGGGGGAGCAGAGGGAGGCAGGAGGAGGTGCTGAGCACAGGCCAAGTCCTGGAGACACAAAAGCTGCCTTTCCTTGGGTTGGTTTGTTGAGCATTTACAGGCTGCTAAGCAACACAACAGGGGCTTTGTGAGTGGTTCTTCTTTGGGTGCCTCAAGGAACAAGGCTGTAAATGATCCAGGCTTCCCACAGCAGGTTTGGCTTTATGTTCCTCCTGCAGTCAGCTGGGATGACAACAGACTCTGCTTTTCAGAGTGTTTCGATGTAACTGCAAAAGTGAGGTAGCCAGAGGTTCACCTCTCCAGGAAGGAGAGAGAAATTCAAGCTTCTCTTGGAACTTACCAGGTTAAAACCTGGGCTAAGCCTGTGCTGCAAAGCTTTGCAGCAGGAAAACTCGACTGTGCAGAATCATTTCTGCTTCATGCTGAAGATGACACAGTTACAACAGCCAAGAAGAGTTAGACTGAAAGAATGTCTGCCCCCAAGTGAGATGATCAGATTAGAAACTCCCTGACAGCCCAGGTGTCTCTTGGCTTGTGCTAGGAGATGCAGAAAGAGCTACAGAGATTTCAGTCAGTACTTTAGCAAGGGTTGTATCTAAAATTGACTATTTCTCTTTTAAGAAAGGGGTTGCAGGGCTTCTAAAGCATGCTTCTGTCCAACAGGAGTGTGGGAATAATAGGTCACTCCAGAAAAACAGTGCAAGTTCCTCATGTACTCATAATTCTATGATCTCATTGGCAAATTAGGCTTTCCACTGCCTTTCAGCTGAATGGGAATACCAGGAATGCTTCCAAGTTCATCAACAAAGTAATTAATTTCTAGTGTTTGAGTGAAAGTCAACCCTGTAATTAACAGCTCTCCCTCCAGTCCCTGACAAATATACCTGGGCAATCCAAGCCACGTGATCCAGAGGGGAGACCAGCTGAATCCCTGCTCCCTGATGTCCAGGGATGGTTCTGGGGAGTTCAGGGAGAGGATTTCCAAGGCTTTCAGTGTGACTGAGTGGGAAGCTGCATTGGATTTCAGTGCTGAGACAGCTTCATAGTAGTTCAGATGAGTCAAATCGATGCCATTGATGCTCAGAAGTACATCCCCTGTTGATGAAATAAAATGGGATTATTACAGACCTGTGGCTATGGTGCCCATTTCAGCCTCAAGGGGTCATGGGAGCTCAGTTTCCAGCCTCCATTGAAAATACCCCACAGTTCCTAAAGGGTGAAGGGTCTGAGAGCCTCCCTTACCTCTCTTGATTCTGCCATCCCTGAAGAGGCATCCAATGGGCTGCACACTTGTCACATAGATAGGGAGCCTGTTTTTGTTATCCCTTCCACCTCCAATCGTGATTCCCAAAGATTCCTTTGGCTCCTTTTTTATTGCAACTGTCTTCTCATGACTTACATATCCCAAAGGCAAATCCTACAAAGCAATGACAGCACAAAATGCAGCTTCATGAATGCATTTAACAGAAGCCCAGCTCTGGAAGACAACATTTGTCTCCTTCATCCAGGGCATTCCAGCAATGTTGCTGGAGGGCAAAGTCAACTTCCCATGTCCTTGCTGTGGGTAGGAATAGAGAGCAGCATTTCTAAGGTGAACCATCAGTGCTCTCCTAATGATCCCAAACCCATTTGCAGGGAAATGCTCCCTCTGAGGAGGGGAACTTTGCACTGAGGAACAAGCTGTGAGCTCATGCCAAGGCTGCTCATGCCAAGCAATGAAGCTCTCCCTGACTGCTTAGGTTGCAGTGAAGGCACACAGAGCACAGGCTGTAAATGCTGCTCAGGGATTTAAATGCAGGAGCCACACTCCAGCCACACAGGACAGCAACTCCCTGAGCTCCAGGGACAGTGAAACACACCACTCTGAGCAGCTGCAGCAGGTCTGTCACTCAGCTGCAAGTTCTACACACAGATTTTCTCTGGGTTCAGCACACTGGGGATTGTCCTCTTGCTCTTGCTGTGTGCTGTGCCTCACAAAGGGGTGGCAGACCCACACTGCAGTCACAGCAGCACCGTGGGGCCACCTGGGGATTCTTCTCCTGGACCATAAAGGCCTCTGGCTCCACACCAGCTCAACTGGGTGTCACTGCAACACCCTCAGTGTTTCGGGCTTGATGGATGTCAAGAAGCAATTCCCAAAAATCTCACGGATGGCAAATTTCTCATTGCCCTTTCAGACAACAAAGGACTGAACACCAGCTCTGCATCAACACTGAAGAAATTTTCTCACCTGTTTCCCTATAGATGAAAAAGTGGTTCTTCAGTAACAAAAGCCCCAAATCTGCCCAAGCAGAAATGGGGCTGCTGCTGTGATAAAACACTATCACAGAACAACACAATGCATTTACTAAACCAGGAATAAGCAGCACCTTGGCCTCATTCCCCATCCCCACCTTCTGGTAGTTGGATTTTCGTCTGTAGTGGTTCTGGTCTGGTCGCCTCCGGTGGTGCACTGGGCTCCCCCCATTGCTGCTGCTGCTGCTGCTGCTGCTGTTGGAGGTGCTGGCATCCTCCACTGGCTCCCCCAGCTGCACCCCAGGCTGCCTCAGGATCACAAAGTTCACTCTGGATTCTGTGGTCTGCCCAGAGAAACAAGGAGTGGAAATTAAAAGGACAGAGAAATGGGTTGTTGCCACTGGGGAGAGAGAAGGGCTGGCATCAGCTCCTACAGAGGTTCCCCAACAGGTCCTCAAGGTGATGCAGTCTTCTGTGATGAGCCAGGGAATGTGACTGAAAAAAGGGAATTAGCAAACATGAGTCAGAAGGAACAGGAGCAGAGGCAGGCTTCACTCGTGCCTCCCTCCTCCACAAATGCCAAACAAGAGAAGGTGGAAAGGGATGATTAATTCCTGCACTTCAGTACAAACAACCAAAACAGCATCTTGTGTTGTGCCACAGAGTGAAAAGAGCTGGAACCCTGGCTGGTCCACACACAGTGACCATGACAAGCACTGGATGCTTTTATGGCATGGGAAGTTGTTAAAGGTCTTTCCCTCCCAGCTTTGTTCATCTGCTGTTCACCATCTCCCATCCGTTTTTTCCCCAGAGCAGCCCTGGTTAAACACTTCACCAGCTGCATGTCTGGCCTTGGCAGGGCTGCAGGGAAGTGCTTCCATTGTTCCTGCTGCTCCCATCGGGTTTGTTCCTTCAGATCACCTGACAGAACCTTACTGTGAAGGGCTCGCTGGGGGAAGGCCCACGTGCTCACTTGGGGCATTTCCTGCCCTGGATGACAGAAATGCAGTTGCTGCTCTCACTCCTTGCCACAGGGCCCTGCTTCCCTGATGTCCGAGTGAATTCCCTGGCCTTGGAAGAGGGACTCTAAAATACATTTACGTAAGGATTTCAATTAGCCCTCAGAAGAACAGATCACGTTTGGAAAACTGTCGCAGTTTTACACAAATGTCACTTCCAAAGAGATTCAACCCCCAAACCTCATTAGGACAGTTCTGAGACTTTGGTTGCTCATTCAAGTGGGATCAACAGGGCTCCTCAGATTGGAGTTGTGTGTGCACATTGCACAGGAATGCTGCAGCACTTGTGGGATGCAAACCAATTCTAGGAGGCCACAGAATGGAAGCACAACATGAAAAAGGACCTCAGTGCTGGAATTCTGCTCCTACTCCCATGGCACTGCACTCCTCTGATAACTGTGAGGAGAGCTGGCTCTCCCTCCTGCTGACCTCACATCCTTTCTGGGGTATAAACAGAATGGGATGAGGTGCATTGTGTCAGGATCTGTAGACAAAAACACAAACTGGAGGCACTCGCCTGGGGAGATAAAGAATTTAAACTGATCTACAGGATATCTGCTGCACACAGAGAAATCCTTAATCCTTTAACTAGAACTCCTTGCCCACTCCTTCCACCAAAACATCTGGCATGCTGCTACAGGAGCACATTCCACAGGGAAAGACCACCCCTCTTCTTCCCATTTAGTACCCTGGAATGTTTTTAGCCTGAGGTTTCCCACGTTGTTTCCCAGTCTCTCTTCATAAATACAGGTAAAATGAGGAGAAAGGGCTTCAAATCAGTCCAAAAGGATCTGCTCTCTGCTGCCAACCCATCCCATCTCCCAGCCAGCACCTTGAAGCACAAGAGGCTGCCCTGATCCCTCCCCATGTGCTGCATGAATCCACACAGTGCATCCCAACATTCCCCCTGCATGCTGAGAGGCTGCACACAGCACACAGGAGATGCAATCTCCTCAGATGAACTCCTGTGCCACGAGCCACTGCATCCCCTCACACCTGTCAGGGATTGTCTCACCACGCATTCCCACTCTTGGTGTTTATCTTCATTTGGAAGTGGTGCTTCCCACACATCCAGAGGGGAGTCACTTTCCATGGGAGGCATTTGGGGGAATGCAGCTTGCCGTGGTGTGTTCTGCTGGCCCTGGCTCAGAGCAGGAGCCCTGCCATCAGCCACCCACAGCCATTTCCACACAGCCTCCCCATGCCTGAACTCACCTGGATTATCTGGGCAGCAGCCTCAGGAGTTCCTTGCCTCAAATCCTGGCCATTTATTGACAGGACTCTGTCATTCCGACTCAGCTTCCCATTCTTGGCTGCCAAGCCTCCCTCTAAGAGATCCAGAATAAAAATCCCTGCCTCGTCAGTCTTCCTGATCAGTTTGATTCCCAAGGGCTCCGATCGGTCTCTCTTTACCAAGGTGACGTGGATCACTTCCCTCTGTGTGGAACTGGAATCCTGCTGTGCAGCCTTGCTGGAAAAGCCCTTCTCCTGCAGGACCATGAGGTGGAGAACAGGGCCTGGGTGGCGCAGGAAGGAGACAGCCTGGCAGTGAGTCACACTGCTGATGTTGACGCCATTCACCTACAAAGACAAACAAAGCACTCACTAATCAGAGCCCACGTTAATTAGGCACTGTCCACAGTGTGGGGCATGGCCAGGCTGGAGCAGGATGGAAAACTCCCTGTGCAATCTCTGACTCTGATGCACATTAGGGAGCAAAGTTTTCTAAAAAGGAATGTAGAAAGCTGATGGAATTAGACTGTAATTGGTGAATAACTGAGGACAGGGACAAGACAGGACAACCTGCACAACTGACAAATCTAAAAACGTTCAGTCATTCCTTCCATGCCATGTAAATGCAGATCTGCTTTTCCTTAATTTCCAGCATCCACATCTCCACTTTTGAGTGATCCATAGTGTACAAGCTTCTGGAACCATCCATCTAATTATGCTTTTACCAGGGTGACTCTGAAAAGGCAACGTTTTGCTTTGCTGTCACATAAGATTCCGTGCAGTCTGTTAGGATGTTAATAGAGCTCCCAAGAGTGGGATCTGCCCAATTTGCTGAGACTGAGACATGGACAATCCAGCTGGATAAAACATTGGTCTGCCTGAGAAACCAACTCAGAGATCACATTGGCCACTTGTGTGTGAGGGCTGCCAGCCCTTCCTGATGCCCAGTCCCATGGGGTAATGAGGATTTATGGCTTCGCAGGGGATTGGGCAGCCATGGCTGGAGGTGCTAACAGTTGTCACCATGTGTACAAGGTGTCACCTCGGTCACCCAGGGCCATACAGCCCTGCCAGAGTGGGCAATGCCCTGGCCATGGGTCAGGCTGGAGCTGGAGCTCTGCATTACTCACATTTTGGAGCTGATACTCACTGCCAGTCAGCAGCTCTCACCCCGGACCTGCCCAGGGAGAATATGCAGCTTAAGCAACACAGCAGAGCAAGCAATTATGGGACTTCCCAACTAGAGCAGAGAAATGGGGCTGCTGTGTGAAATCTATCAGGCAGAAGTCTTTTACTCTACCCAAAACAGCCTAAGTTTCAAAAAGCTGTCCTATGTGCAAGTGAAACACGGGTCTGGCTGGAAGGAATGCCAGAAGTGTTCCTGAGCCCCAGACACACAGTGCTGCTCACACTGAGGGCTGAGCAGTGCTCTAAAGCCCTGAGCTGCAGAGATTTCCCAGTTTTTCCAGGCACTCTCCTCCTCCAGCCAAGGGAAGCAATGGGCTACCAGGGGGTTTCCCTACCTCAAGGATGTGGTCTCCAGGAGCAATTCTTCCATCAGCAGCAATCACAGAGTCCCGCAGCACTTCCTGAACAACAATGTTCCCTAGGGGGGTGTCCTTACCCCCAACTATCCTCATCCCCAGCTCTTCCTCTGGATCTTCCCGATGGATTTCAATCGTGGTCGTTTCAGCCACAAGACTGGTTCTCTGAGGAAGGTCTGGTTGTGGAAATTGAAGAGAACAAACAACACATTAACAGAATTTTCCTTTTCACAGCACCCCAAGATTCAAACCCCTGGCAGGTTGTGTTCAATGCTGCATCTGGAGGGAAAGCAGCTATCAGGAGACCTAAGGTTAGATAAAAAGCTTAAAACCCTTCTGTTTCTTTCGAGTTTCTCCAGAATTTTTCCCATTTTCTCCCAGCTTTTGGTGAATTCAAACTCTTTATTGTTGTTGCTTGGGGTTTATTAAAAGGCATTCAGTGTGGTTTGGCTATATTTAGAGATTTATTTTTCTCCTGTGACAGCTGGCCTGCTAGAAGCACGCACATAACAAATTCCAATTTCCATGATGCCTATGAGGGAAAGGGACTACCCAGCTGTAATTAGTGCTCTGTAACTTCCTTCCTCTAATTTCCTTTGCTCCCCTTTTCCCATCCCCCTTGTAAACCAGGAGGAATGTTTGGCTGTTTAACAGCATACTGCAGGTTTAGCAATGCTGCACTTTGAAGATGAAAGTTGTCAGCAAGTGGACTGAGATCTCCCAGCACAGGGACACTCAGGCACTGGCAGGGTGAGGGGCAGGTGTCACACCAGGATGCAAAACCTGCCCCAGGTGTGCTTTGGGAAAAAGCCAACAGGGAACTGAACTGACCTGTGAGTTACCTCTGTCCCAGGCACAGGGGTTGGAAGCTGAGCCTAACTTTGAGACAAGGCACTGAGGTTTCCACGCTGCTGCCTCCTACCAAGCTGAGAGAAGCACTGCTACACTGGAGGGGAGATGGTGATTTGATCTGCAAGGCTTTCAGAGCTGCCTGTGAATCCAAAACCTAACTTATGCTAGAAAAACACCAGGAGGGAGGTACTGACCACTCCAGGAAACTGACTGTATATTTAACTTTCCTAACAAGATTAAAAAGAACCTGGAACACTTCCTAGTTACTAATTATCTGGCTTCTGCAAGGGCTTTAAGTGCTCCACATTCACATTGACAGGGACTGCCATTGTTTCTCCACAGAATACTGCAAATACTCACTGCAACCTTGCAGAGTTTCTGCAAATGGTTTTGGACAGTTTTGTGCATGTGAGCAGACTCTGGCACCCCCAATGCACATGAATGCATCTCCCTTCTGCTCAAGGAAGAGATGCCTCTGATGGCTACTAATGGCTGAGTAGAATTAAGGATGTCTGACAGTGCTGAGGACACTTAAGAATTGAATTTTCTGAGATAATGGCCTCATTTGTGTATTATGAAAGGTAAACAGTTCCACTTCTGTACCAAACTCTCACCTTCTTCAGTCTCCTCAAAAGCTGGATTAACCAGTCCAGGCTCTGCAGTCCCCAGTGACACCACAGCAGCTCCTGAGCTTTCTGCCACGAGTGAGGAACCTCCACTTGGGCCCTCTGGATCCCGGGGTGTGTTTGTCTCCCCCTTGGCAGGAGGATCTTCCTTCCCTTTGGAAATGGGATTCCTTTTCCGCTGCAGTTCAGATTTGTATTTCTTAAACCCAGGACACCTGGAAAGAGATTGGCAGAGACTGTCAGTGATTGTCCCTGCCTGGGGAGGTGACAGAACATGTGAAAGCTCTGACAAACTTGTGGGAATAAGCTGGTTCCAGATCTCACCAGTGCAGTGCTGGTTTCTCAGATGATAAAACTGATTCTCATTTGACCTTCAGTTTCTGCTTCTACAAGTATCAGCTTAAGTGCAGGCTCATTATTTCCCTACTTTTGAAATTATTAAGCAAATTATTTGAAAAAGAAAAACGTAATAGAAACAAGAGTCTCCCTTGCTAAATATTTACCTGGCAAACACTCCATGAAGAAAACAATCCTTCTTAAATATACACAAATACTGAGCTCTGACGTTGTAGGGATCACTATCAACTGTACCCTGATGCAAAGAAAGTGGCTCAAGTTTCAAGCTCAGCCTTGAATCAGGCTTTGTTTTAACACACCAGCTACACACAAGAGCAGCAAGGGAGGACTGGGCATTTTCTGTTGTGGAATGAGACCTGACCCTGGATCTGGTGCTCTCTCAGTCCATGCAGGTGATAGCTCTACCTGAATGGGAGCAATTTAATTCCCAATCCCACTGACTGCTCCACACAGAGATCTCAGAACTGGGATGTCATTGTACACACAAAATGTGCCCTGGATGCACATACATCACCAGCCTGACTCAGAACTAATGGGTGAGGAAAAACAGCTCTTTTATCACAAGTATTTATAAAAAAGGTGACAGGTGAGGACGTGATAAATGCAAAACCATCACTTTCAGAGACATGAGTAGTATTAGGTGTTCATCAGAGTCACTTTTCAAATTAAACTGAACTGTCTATACTCTGGCTAAAGTCTCATCCCAGCATTATTTCCTCTGGTTTAGTCCTACTAATTTATCCTCCAAGCAGTAAAATAACCCTCAATTTAATGACAGAAGCTGAATGATCCACTTGTCCCTCTCAAGATATCAAAACACAAATTCAATTTGCAAAAGGCAGGGAAATCCCCCAAGAAAATAAGTTACTATGTGTTTCTTATTTCCTTAAATTTTCTCCTATCAGTTAATCTCCCTTAAAACAAGAGAATACCTCAATCCATGCACAATTTTCTTACCTGTTTTTCTTTTCCTCCCTATTTTTCAAGCTGACTGTGCCCCCAGCCCTAGGGAAAGAGCCTCAAATCTTAGAATACTCTGTCCCTAAGAAAGATACAAATAACTGTGGAATATGCAAGGGAATGATACAGTTTCCAGGCAGGTCTCTAATGTAAACATTTGAGGTGCCTCCTCCCTGTGTGTAACTCCTAGGGATTACCTAGTGACAGGAGTTTACTGATAGCAGGGCTGATTTCCAGAGCAGAGGAAGGCCCAGCCCCAGTGTAAGCCACGGCCCCAGCCCAGCAGCCAGGACAAAGGGCTGCTTCAAGAAAAAGGAGATTATAAACTTTCACTGAAGAGAAAGGGGCACCCAAGCATCTTCCATCCATTCTCCTGGCTCTAACAGGAGCTCTCAGCTCGTGGGGACTGAAGACTGAAGCAAAAATCACAAGAGCACATCCTTGGCTGGAGCTGCAAAGGTATTCTAAGTGTACCTGTTCCCTGGTCGGCTTATTTTTAAAACATGTCATTGCCACAACAAACTACAACACAGTGGAATGAAACAAGGCTGTGGCATTTCTCATTGCTGACAAATACACCCTGAAATGTCTGCTCCACCTGCAGCAGGGCTTGCACTTAGCTCCATTCCCTGCAAATCATTAACCAGGTAGGAACAAGGGTTCTCCATGCACCATGGCAAGAGCTCTGTCACCTGCACTCCTTTTAAAGTGACAATATCCTGCCTGCCAACAGCTCAACCAGCAGTGAAGCACCAAAAAGTCTCCCTTCCTCTACACAAGAGAAACAGGAAAAAACATAGTAATTTTCATTTGCTTCTCTTTCTCAGCAAAAGAATGAGAGAGGATAATGGAATTATAAGTAGGTGATTCAGCAAGTACATAATGTGCAGCTTGGAGGGACTTGCACTAGTAGAATCAAAGACTTATGTATTGCACATCTTAATTGGACCAATTAAACTGGCAGCACTGCACAATCCCTTGCTTTCAGAGCCCTGACTTTGTGCCTTTCTTCTCTGCACGAGGGAAACAAGAATAAGCTTGTTTGTAGCAACTCCAGAGCTGGTGCCCCAGTTCAGGACCCACAAATGTCTGTGTATTTGACAGGCTTAGTGCCTGCAGAGGGCCTGAAGGTGAGCAGCTCACCCTTCTCCAGAGCACACACACAATTACACTGTCCTCACCCACCCACCTCTGCAGCCTCACCCTGGCATCTCTGTCCCACCTTGCCCCAGTTTAGGAAGCTGCTCTGAGGATGGATGGTTCTGATGAGCAGCACAACAGCCCTGGCAATAACAGGATGGAAAGGAGAAGGCACCTGTTCTGCAGGTGAGCTTCCAGCTCGCAGCGCTGCATGGTCTGCTGGCACTCAGCCTTGAAGGGACACAGCACAATCAGCTTATCCAGCAGGTTCCTCACCAGGAGGCTGGACTTGTGGCACTGCTGGAAGGAGAGCTTCTTGCGATCCATGGGACAGAAGCTGTACTCCTGCATGAAGTTCTCAAGGCACTTGAAACAGTACGTGTGCCCACAGGGCGTGTCCATGGGCTGCAGCAGGGGCTGCAGGCAGATGTGGCAGATGAGCTCATCGTCCACCTCGTCCTGGAAGTTGTACAGGTGATTGTCCAGCAAGGGGTGGGCCTGGCCACACTCACAGCACAGCTCGGGGACTTGGGACACATTTTCCTCAGTGACGGGGTCAGCCATGGCAGCCAGCACCAGGGAGGAGATTGTCACACAGCAGCTCTGCCACAGCCCTCTAGGGAAAGGGAGAGAGAGAGATTTCCAGCCAACTGCATGCTTTAAATCCAGCCAATTAAAAATTAAACTGTATTCCTGCCTTGGACTTCCTCCCCCAGAATCTGCACCCCCACCTGCCCCTTGTAGGGCTCTTCCTTCCAGAACCACCCTGTGAACGAACAGCCCAGGGATCACAGGATTCATTCAGCACAAGGTTTAAGCACGTGGATAAACCAAGGCTTGAACTTCATACACACATTAGAGACAGACTAAATAAACCCTGCCCAACACAGGGACTAGAAAAGCTGAGACAAAAACTGTATGTTCTTGAGGGAGAAAACCCAGAGAGGGAAGGGAAAGGAAGGATACACAAGACAGTGACAACTTCCTCTGGCTTTCCAGATTATACTAAATCTTTTAAAGAAGTGTGTGCTGAAAAGCCAGTTTGGGGACTTCTGGTGGTTAGGATTTTTGTTTTGTATTTTTGGGGGGGTGGGGAGGATGAGGCAAAAGAGGAAGAAATTTCAAAAGAAACTTAAATCTAAACCACATTTCCTTCCTTTCAAGCCCACTCCCTTCAAAAAAATTTGTTTCAACAAACAATGCATTGTTCCCCACTCATCCATGCCTAAGTTCCCCCATGGAAACAAATTTCCTATAAAAAGACTAAAGCTTCCTAAGTGGAAAAAACATAAAGAATAGTCCACATCATTTGTTGTAAGGTTAGAGAGAGGATTGAGCCTCAGCTCCTTGCAGCCAGGGAGAGCAGGATAAGGGACAAAGTGAGTCCTTGTAGCTGCTGCTCTGATTTTAACAAACATCTCCAGTCACATCCATTTTGAATCTTGCCTGTTGTAATTAAATATAAAATTCACTTGAGTTTCCTAGCAGATTACAGTCACAGGGATGACTGCAGGGAGGATTTTTTTAACCTGGCAGTTATTTTAATGAAGTAGGAAATGTGGTATTAAAGGAAGCAAACTACATTACACGGTTGGGAGGTGGGGGGGTTGTGGTGATGTTTTGAGGAGTTTGTGATTGGTGGGTTATTTTTAAGTAAAGAATCCCAGATTCTGAAAGCAAAAAAAATTGCAAACCTGTGATGAAATGGAAAATTTCTGAATGATGGTGTGGAAAGTACCTGAAAACAATGACTTTATCTGGAACAGGTAAAAGCCCAAGCAAGAGGGAACACTGGTCTGCACCAGTGCCTGGAGGACACAGCTGGCACACAGCAGAACTCGGGAGGAGGGGAGACAAGAACAATAAGATAGCAGGAACAGCAAGAAAAAATTAGTCATGGGTTTCTAATAAAAATCATACATCACTCCAATTAATTGTCAAGGTAAGTCAGCTACTTAATTAAAGGGAGAACATATCACCAACAGAATCAGCCATTTCACAGGCAAATTTTACCCAGCCATAGGAACTTGTTCACTTCAACAGATTAAAACATCACTGTCACTGTTCCAGGTGGGTACAGCAGGAGCTGTTTGCTCCTCTCTCCCCTGCTGCAGTGCCAAGAAAGCATCTCCCCCTTGAGGGAATCACTCAGGCTGGGTGAACATCCCTGACTCTTCTATTTGCACTCCCTACTTAATTCCTGCCTGGCTGACTCAGTGCTCCCCAAAGCAAAGCTCAGCTCTCAGACAGCAGCCATGGAAATGACAGCAGATGTGTCCATGCCCTGCTCTCTCAGAAATCCCCCTGCTGTTTGGTGCTTGCCTCCACCCGAAACAGGCAGCCCTGCTGTTTGCTTTATTGGCCTTTCTGCCAGCCTTCAGCTGATCTAGAATGATCTTACAGGTGCAAAAGGAGCATTTCAACATCAGACCATCACTTAACATCTCCTACCAATTCTAATCAATCAGCTCAGCACCAGCAGTTAATGAAACAAGGAGCTTCCAAGGCAAACACTACCAATCAGAAATACTTGTGCTTTGGGTTGGACTATTTGCATAAAACTTTGGCAGGTGATGAAAGAAATCCACTTTCTCAGCAAAAACAAATCTCACGGTAATTTTGCTGATAAACTACTTTTATGGGGGAAGAGTTTTCAGATTATTTACCAAATTCATTCTCTGCTCCGTGTTTAAAGGTTACACAAGACGAATCCCATTGATGAGTAACTTCTGAGTAATAACAGTGGAAGATAAAAGTGTCACCACAATTTTGCTGCTCCAAGCTGATCTGCTGTCTCACTTCTAGATCCTTGAAAACAAGGGGTGAAGATTTCATTTAAAGGTACTCAGGTGAATTTTCCTTTTACACCACTGTCCCTTCAGCAAGGAGGACACTCCTGCAGACACCAGGGAAATCAAGGCTGACACCTCAGTGATGAAACCCAGCCCAGAGCCTTGGGCAAGGCAGGGCTGAGTGAGCAGCATGGGGAGGGCAGCAGGCTCAAACAAGCCTCCCTGGCTCAGGGACTCAGGCACAAAGCAGGGCAGAATTGCTAAAATCTCATCCAGCACAGATGGTGCTGCAGCCCAACAAGGCACAGTTGAAGTGTGTAGAAAATCACTGTTTCATCCTAACAGGCCTGACTCCCCTCAGCTTCAGTGAACCACTCTCCAAAGTCAGACCACAGAGTCCACAGGATTCCAGCTCTGGAGGGGAAGTGTGACACAAATTCAATCCTTTGCAATCCAATCTCAGTTCCTGATTCTAACCTCCACAGGCCAGACAAACCCAATCAACCCCTCTATCCCAGTGTTGCTTTTTTTGTTCCATCATTCCCCACTCTGCAGCTTCCTTCCAGCAAAGGGTGGCACCCTCCTTGCTCCTGCCTTTCTCCAAAGTGTGGAATCTCTCCATGGCTTTTCACTCACATAATGAGGGAATCACAACATCAGGGTCCATGCAGCTTGGTCCCCAGTTCCTACACACTGACTGCATGAAATTGTTAAAGCCTGACATGGGCACGTTGCTCTAAGGGACTCTGCTGTTCAGGGTAACACAAGAAATGCCTCTGGAGACAGAATTATTTAGAGAGTAATACACTCCACATCCATGCATAATGAAGAATTTAAGGAAACAGACCAGCAGAAATCTCTATATTTCTTAATTTTTTATCCCATAAAGATTTCTTTTGAATCACCTTTATCTTTACTGTATTAAAAAAAAACATTAGAATATCACTGCTGGTATTTTTTTTTTTTTTTGTCTAGTAGGATTCCTGGTACTGTAACACTGACTCAAAGACTAGACTTTTTTTTTTTTTAATGACTTATCAAGTAGTCTAATCTGTATTCCTGCCAAAGCAAGACTATTCCTGACAATATTAGCACATTGCCTATTCTTGTTTTAGCTCTGCCAGGGCCAGAGCCTCAGATCTGCCCCCCCTGCACATCTACAACCCTGTAATAGCTCTGGGAGGGGTCTGCCAAGAACCACAGCAGCACTGAACCCCTCGGCACCATTCCTGGGGGCAAACTGCTCATTCCCTGCTCAGCAGCCCAGACTCGGAAGCAGAACTGATGACTCACTTCTACAGCTTGCAAAAAAATAAAAAGCCTTTTTAAAAAAGCCTGATTATCTAAGAAACCTTCCCTGTGCCTCTACTTGTGCTGTGACTGAGCAGGAGCTGTGTCTGTGGTACCTGGCTACCCAAGAGCAGCATTCCAGCTTCTCAGCTTATCATCAGCATTCCCAAACAGCCCTGGCTCCTGCTCTGAAGGCATTTCACTGTGCCACCCTTAGTGTGGAGCACAAATTAAAGTTCCGTTCAATCCAGGCCTGTCTGCTCACACAATTCCAACATTTGGCACAAGTGAATTTTGGCCATAGTGTATCTACCTGAATTTCATTTCTTTGAGGGGTAATATTGCTGCCATTCCCATTTATAAACTGAGAAATTGCATCACTAGAGGCTACAGCAGACCCACAGAGGAACCAGCTCCTGGGAATTCAACACTTTTTCTGGCTCTGAAGAGGATCTCAAGGTGCCTACCTAAGACCACATAGGAAACTCCTGGGGAAAAAGAATAACCCAAACAAAAAATAATAAAATCATTTTGTTCTATTACCTGACTGACTTCTAAACCCACAACAATGGTGAGTAAGCAGAGCACATTCCATATTGCAAAACAGAACCATGCAGCCAATCTGCAGCAAGGACACAAAAGAGAAATGTAAAATTCTTCCTAAAGAACATGGGTGACTAGAGAATGTCTCAAATAGCTGAAGTTAAAAAATAATTTAAAAAATATCATCCAATAATTGGTTCTCAGTATTAAAAAACCCAGTTGTACTGTGGGAAATATTTTAGAAATGCCACAGTTTGTGCCTTGGGGCAGCTGTAGGCTAGGACTGACATGTTGATAGAGAAATATTGGGCTGAAAACCCAAATAAAAGCTGGTTTGGGGACTGCAAGACACGTGCCCCACATCTCCTGCTATGTAACATTTCACTGCAATAATTATGTCAGTTATTATATTTATAATAACATTTTCCTGGGAGACTGGAATTGCAACATTCCAACTAAAGGCTAAACAATTAATTAATTTTTTTGGGGGTGGACAAAACAAGCCAGCACAATCTGGATGAAGATGGCTGAGGACACACACCAGCAGGGCACTGCCAAACCTAAAAGCAAGTTCCAGACGGATTCTGATGGAGCAAACCCAATCCTCTAGAAATAAAATATGAGAAAAAGGGGCAGAGCTTTTCCTCAACTTTCTCTGAACAGTTTTCACTCAGTTAGGAAGTTTTGTGTTTCACAGAATGGCAGGTTTCTCCCATTCCAGAGACAGAAAAGTGCATGGAAAACATGTTCTGTAACAGGGGGGTTTTGCTGAATTTCATCGCTGCTGTGAAGAAGGGTCCATGAAATGAGACAGGTTTTCTAGGACAGGCACCACAGTCCTGACTGAACACTTCCAGTTAAAATCCACAGCATTTCACAACCATCACTAACTGCCCTTAGTTTACAACAGTGGCACAGAAAAGTGTTGAAACAGCAGAGGATTTTTATAAACAATATTGAAGGAGGTCAGCTTCAGAAAAAAACACGACCAAACCCAAGAAGGGTTTCAGGTGTTGATACAATTTCCAATTATCTTCATGATTTTCTGATATGGCTGAAGATCAGGCCACTGAATGTAAAAATCTTCTGGAAATGTTGCATTTACACAGCAAAATAAGAAGCAACCCTTCCACTAACAGAGCTTGCCTTGAAGCCACAGGATTTCTAATGAGCCACCTCCAAGAGTAACTGCTCAGCACTTGTGTGAACATTTTGACCCACAAACTCTAAATCAAAGCTGCTTTACTGTAATCAGTATCAAGAAAAATGGAAATTTAAATTTCCATTGTCCCCATCATTTAGACCCATTCTTTAACCATAAATGTGAAAATAAGTAGAATTTAACTCCCTGGTGTTTCTATGCTCGTTAAACAATTTGGTATTTTATCTGGCTCAGCTTCTGGGCAAGTATCTGTTTTCTCCACCAGAAAACAGAAAGTCAATTGTATTTTCATTAATTATAATCAGAATCATTATACTGCTAGACCAGAAAAGGGTTATTATCCCAGGAAACCCTATCCTGAGAGATGAGCTAGAAGGCTTGAGTAAAGCAGGACAATTCCAAGGAGTTTTCTGCTGAGCAACTTCTGCAGGATCAGCTCTGAAGCATTGATGGATTTTTATTTTTAACATTAACTCACTTCCAGACAGATTTATAAAACCTTTATAAAAATCTTCCAGCCTTTTATAAAAAAATCTGTCTGGTTAGTATATCTGAAAGTTTAACACCAGGAAAGATTTGTAATACTCAGTTTAAAAATCCTGCTAGCAATCAACAGCTTAAATTGCAAGTATTTTTAATTTGAGGAAAATTAAAAGCTAACATGAAAACTTAAGAAGTTAGTACTTATAATTTATTTCTCTCACTACCATATGCTCAGAACATTTGCTTCTCTCTCAGTTAATCATTGCACAGAACAGTAACAGGGCCCAGAGTGTTAAAGTAGCAGGGCTAAACAAATGTAATCTCAAAAATTAATCCCAGTTCTTTCTGCAGAGCGGGAGGTTCTGGTGTTATTATTCTGTTTATATTATCTGGGTAACAGGAGTCAAGAAGTTCCTTCTCTCTTATTTAGGAATTAAGCTTTCCACCCACACTGCTCTTCCAAAGGGGATCCAAGAGTGCCTATTTTAACACAGTGCTCAGAAAAATGGATACGTTAAATGCCATCCAATTGAAGGCAAGTGCTGCAGAAAAAGCAATTTTACTGATGTATTTCTTCCTGCTTTCTCACTCTTGCAAGATGCTTCGACTATATCCACCCTCCTTTCTACAGCATATTCCACAAAACATGCAAACTGCTCATTTTGTGCTCGCAGGGATTCTTCAGTCACTTAAATCAATTTGCTTTTTTGTAGAATCTGACACAAATATTCCTGTGGAAGTTTTACCACCACAGGGAAGGATTGTCTTTATTTTTTTTCTATTGTATCTATAATCATCTCTCTCCAGGAAATTAAATACTCCCACCTCCACCCTCACCTTCATTTTCAATTTAGCAGCTATCTGCAACTCCATCCCTAAAAATCATTTTGATGCTTGTGGGAGAAGTTTTCTACAAAGAAAGAAGGAACCCAGTGTTATTATTTAAGGATTTAATTGGTAATTAATAGCCAAAGCTTCTA
Source organism: Thryothorus ludovicianus (assembly GCA_013397245.1). NCBI lineage: Eukaryota > Metazoa > Chordata > Aves > Passeriformes > Certhiidae > Thryothorus > Thryothorus ludovicianus. Next base: position 211,232 of record VZTB01016209.1, on the reverse strand, counting down.
CTGCAACTCAAACAAAAAGCCCAAGGCCAAACAAAGAGGGATTAGGAGATGTGATGTTAAGATTTGGGTTCATCTGAATATCTGGGAGCACACTCACTTTCCAAGGAGCTGTGTTTGCTTCTGGGAACATGAGGTAAAGTTTGAGTGTCTGTATGGCTCTAAATGACTATCAGATGCTGTTACCTCATCACTGTCTCTGTGTCCACCTCCAAATTCCTTCTGTATAGAGAGAGATGAAAGCAAACCTGCACACCACTGTCCCTTGTGATCTGTATTTGTCACACAGGTCAGAAACAGGCAGTGCTTTCCCAACACAGCACTTCCAAAGGATACAGGGGAAGCAGCAGACTGTGCACTGTATTTTATTTAACTGGATGTTCTCAAAGTCTCTGTTTGAATATCCTCACCAGGGTGGTCACACCAGAGATATTCAAAAGTAATGTGAGAAGGGAGGAGGCGGGAAGAGAGAGACTCTTGCTTTTGGGAGACAAAAGGTATTTCTGTAGCTCTAAGCCTTTCTGTCTTGTGAGAAACTCCTACAGAGCTTTAATCTTTATCACATGCTATCAAAGTGTTACTTTAAAATTAATTTCAGTTAAAATAAATTAATCTTGGCGATTCTCAGCCTTAAGCATGAAATAACTCATTTTCTAAGTTTGTTAAAACACAAACAAGGAACACTTGTTTTCTACAAAACTTTACCACAAGCAAGCCAGCAGCATGAAAGCAGTTTTGCACCTGGAGATGAAGTATTTCCTATCAACAGACAGGAATAGACACAGTTTTTAACATCAGAAACACCCCATTAGGGATAGACTGCAGGATAAAGTAGCCCAGAACTCCTCATTACCTGGTCCAAGTCTCAGTTTCAGTAGCGCTATTTTTTTTTAAATGCTGTTCTGTTTAAAGAGTTTGGCACCTGCAATCTCAGCTCCACAAAATAAACGCAAGGCAGGACGGCTGAGTCATTTCAGCACATGTGCTCTGTCTGGCTCTTCTTTCCCAACATCTCCTGTGCCTGATGCCATGGGGGACAGCAGGGTGACAGCAGGACACACTACCCTGCTCAGACTTCCCTTCACGAGGTAAGAGGGCTTTTTATGCAAAGTACTTTCCAGCCCAAGCTTGTTCACACTAACTAAAAAAGCTGAATTGAGAGCTAATTAAGTCTGTAATTCCCCTTTACATTCCATTTCACCCTCAGATCGTGGTAAAGGGCAAAGAAAGAAAACAAGTTACCTTCATTTAAACAAAACGAACCCTTCTCAAACTGTGGCTCCCCAGGGCAGCCGCAGCTGAATCTGAAGTGAACTTAAACTCTGCCAGTGCCTCTGGGTAGGCAGAGCTGCTGCAACCAGTAGCTGAAATGCCCTTCACCACAGGTGACAGCTCCTAAGTAAATAATGAAACAGCAGAAGTTAAAAAAATAAAAAATAAAAGTCTCTGGATTAAGATTACCTTCCCCTAGAGATAGATAAAACAGTATTATATCTCATTTTTAGAAGACTTGGGACATATTCTGCTGTTTAAGACATCTGTGTTCATGGTTCATGAGCTTACACAGTTGCAGATTTGAAGGTGCCTTTTCATTCCATTTCATACAGCTTCTCCTGGTGTATCTTACTGACTTCAAAACACCCTCACAGCTGGGGGAGGTAAAACTGCATGAGGCATTTTGTATTTGGGATGTGTTTCCTTTTCAAATCTCATCCCGATTTAAGGCTGTCCCCAAGCTTGTACCAGCAGCAGCACTTTAAAACCCATTGTGATCTTGCCGTACGGGCCTCTTTATCTGCAATATGCGTGAATTGATCATTATATTTTCCATTGTTCTAAAAATAATTTGAAAACGGGAGTGGCTGCCTCATCAGCTAAAGAAGCTGAAGCAACAGAGCAAAGTCCTTGAGCTGTTCCCAAATCAGTGCAAGAGCCACATTCCTCCTGAGCCGGCCGTGAGCGACCTGCGCTGCGCCGTGGGGAGGGAACGGGGAGCAATCTCCTTTCCCCACCCCCCGGAGATTCGCAATAAAATAGCCCCAGGTGTTGCTCTCACAGGGAACTGGGTTTTAGCCTAAGGACTAAAAGGCCCAGGAGAGCCATTATGTTTATTTTCCTGTCTCCTCCTCGAAATAATCAGGCGGCAGTTTTTGTTCCCGATCAGTTGTGATCACGTACAGGAGGAAATCCTCAGCTCTCACCTCCCAGGGCAGGGACTGCCGCCGCTATTTATTTGCTGTGTAGAGATCTGCAATAGCATTTTTTAGGTGAAAAGAATTTCTCTACTATCAATCCCCCACCCTTAGGTAAGTCTGAGAACTTTACAAATAGGGCTGCTCATGATGTACTGGGCTTTCAGCAACGGCCACAGTAATGTCACAGGTGAGTCCCTTGAACCCTCAGGGGAACAGGGCAAGTTTTATCTCAACTCCTTTGTAACTGTCAGAAAAATCAGCTTTCAAAGAGACTCTGCTGAAGCCGTTTACAAAATTGGTACAATTTAAGGTACAGGCAAAGAGTAGGCAAAGTTAGACAACACTTTTAAAAGATATATAATCCCTTCTAGTGCTTCCCTTCCAGAATATTCCAAATAAGGAACACTGCAGTCTCCACACAAAATTTGCACAGGGAACCTCTAAACTTAGGGCATCACTGTATAAATATATATATATTAAACATTTTTTTAAAAGCCTTTGCCTGTAAGCTGCTGATTGTCTCTCCAAATTCATCCAGCTTTATTCCATTTCCCTCCTTCCAGCCTTAAGTGCTTTCTCCTGGACCGGCACAGTAATTCTTACTGCTCATTCATCTAAATCCCCTCTAACCCTTCAGATAGCCTGTGAGATACTGACTCGTGGACGACTTCTTATCTGAAATATCAGAAAAACTGCCAGATATTCTCATATTTTCAAACTTCATTCGTGTCAAGAAATTTCTAAGCCAAGAGCAACGTTTTACGTGCTATAAATCAGGGACCATAAACCAACGAGGGACTGTCAAATGCAATTCCTAACAACTGTATGAGCAGCACCACTAAAGTAAACTGAGAAGGAAAAGCCAAACAAGAGGGTTTTGTATTAAACCAGCAAAACATATTCAGGCCTGTGAGTAAGGCAACAGCTGCAACTCCTCTGGGGAGATCCACACGAGCAGAATGAAATGATGCAGCTTCATTTTCAAAGTGAAATCAATAGAACTGCTGCAGCAGGAAGTTTTTATTTTAGTGCAGAAAATAAGATACATATGGCAGTGCAAGGAGAAGAGAAAATACAGCAGGGGTATGAGCAACAGGTATTTAATTATGCAGTGATATTTATTCTTTTAGGTATGGAAGTCTAAGATTCTACAATCCCATAAATGTGTGAATTCTTTTATTAACCACACTTGGGGAAGTACTGGACTACCGTAGTTTACAAACCCATTAATTAAAATTTCTAGGAGTTACTGGAATTGTCATTTGGGGAGCACTGCGTTTATCCAAAATCAATCTCAACCTGTTTCATCAGGTATCTTCAAACCTCGGGGGGTTTTTAAGAGCTCATTTAGCTGCCAGGTCCCTTTTGGAGCTGTTCCTTCCACCTTTTTAAGCCCTCAATCCCAGGCCATATGGTTGGGTTGGTTTCTTAACTCTTGCTCACCTCCCTCAGAAGCCATTTGGTTAAAAATTTGAAATTTGCCATTCAACAGCTGTTCCTTTTTGCTGCACACCACAGGTCCTTCGATCCTGTTCATCCCATGGGTTTCATGCCAGTGTATCCCCGTTATTTACATGAATCCCATCTGCACCCAGCTTGCACGACAGCACTTAGACAGGGAGAATGAAGGTGTGGATTTCCAACACAGCTGAGTTTTCCAGCTGGGGAGTCCCCAGAGAAGGTTGGCCTCCTGTTTATCATTTCCCTGCTCCATCCCCAGCCATATGACCCCTTTGTTTTGCCCTGCACAAGCACTGGTGCTGCTCTGGCTCCATAAGCTGGTCCAGGGAGCAAATCCCTTAGGGGGAGGGAATAAATATTCCCATTGCCTTAGACCCTTTCAGCAGCAGACACACTACATCTGCTCAGGGAATCGTGAAAGACGACTTGGAGAGTGCAACTTCAGAGAAAGAAGTTTTGTTTTGAAGGAGCCATGTGTGCGATCCGCTCTCCCTTAGCTGGAGAGCTGCCAAAAGAGCTCCGGCATCAAGGACAAACGTCAGCGCCGTCCCTCAAAGGCACAGCGCACAACTGGAGCTGCTGCAGGAGAGCTCCAGCTCTCTACACCACCCAAACCTTGGGCTGCTTGAGCCCCCAGGGGCTTAAGGATTACACAGGACAACTCTGGCGTTCCGTGACAGCGACAGAAACTTCTCTGGGCTGCCGATTATCTCCACTGCGCCCCTGCTGCGACACACCCTCTGCACAGTACCCCCTCCCCTACCACTTACATCTGCACTTGAGCTGGAAAAGTTTTTCCTACAGAAACTTTATGTTCTGGTCCTTTCGCCTTGGCTAAAAAACTGGAGCAGAAGCTTAAATATGTCACTTTTTCGGCTTGGTAAGCAGCAGGGAAGCACTCAATGTACATTTCTTATTTTCCCGAGGTAAAGTAGGTCCCAAAAACCACTCAAGGAGTTGAAAGTGTCGTTTCAAGAGGGGCTTAAAGCAATCTAAGCCTGCAGTGCCACCGAAAGGGGCAGTCCCGCTGTCCCTGCCACCTCCTGCGCTGGCATCAGCTGGCTGCTGCCTGGTCTGCTCCTTCTCCATCCTCCAGATCACTCTCCTTCTGACATTATCCTCGAAATAACAAGTGCACCCAGGCAAGCACAGCAGGATCACTCCTTCACCAGCACACAGCCCCCCCCGCTTTACGCCCCTCATAAAAAACCCTACTTAAATAAAAATCTTTCCAGACAGATGGTCATTCTTTGGGTTAAACTAAGCCTTATCATCACCTGTCCTTCTTATCTTTAAGGTATTTCCAAAAGGTCCACATACTCACGTTGCTGTGCTTTGCTTGTTTATCTCAACTTCTATTTATGGGCTTTTTTTCCCCCTGCGTTAATTACCAGCAAACTCTCCGACTTTGCCGCTCTCCGTCTCCTAGCGAAGATATTTTTGCCCCGCTGTCTCCCTGCGACCCCCACAAGCAGAAAATCGCCGGGTTTGGTGGGTCCTGCCCAGGCACGAGCTGTGAAGGGTTAATCCCCGGGGCCGGCAGCCTCCACCTGCGCTGCCCGTGTCACTGATAAGGGACAGGGACATTGGCGGCGGCCCCTGCGGTCACGGCCGAGAGCCCTCCGCTGGGAGAACGGGGAGCTTCGGGATCCGCCACCCCCGACCTCAGCCGGGAGGGACCCCGCGTCCCCTCAGGGACCGCCGTGACCCTCAGGGGACCCTGAATCCCCTCAGGGACCGCCGTGACCCTCAGGGGACCCTGAAGCCCCTCAGGGACCGCCGTGTCCCCTCAGCCCCGCGGGATCCCCGAGTCCCTTAAGGGACTCTGCATAGCTTCAGCCCCGGTGGGACCCCGCCGAGCCCCACAAGGAGCTCCCGCGCTCAGCCGGTCGGGACCTCCCGACCTCAGTCCCTCAGGGAGCCTGAGCCCGGTGGGAGCCCCGCGCCTCCTCAGGGACTCCCACGTCCCTCAGTCCCCGCGGGCCCC
>VZTB01016209.1:168347-205226 GCA_013397245.1 Thryothorus ludovicianus | reverse complement strand
CGGCCGGGCTCACCGGCGGCCGCCGGGAGCGGAGAAAGGCTCGCTCGCCGCCGGGATGGGGAGGGAAGAGGCGCTGGAAGCCCAGCGCCAACCCGGCCTGCGACGGCAGCGAGCGCGGCGCCTCCACCAAGTTTCCGGGCGGGGAAGAAAGTCGAAACCTACGTGAGAAGAGGAGGAGGCAGCGCAGCCGCCCAGGTGTCACTCGCCCGCCCGCCCGGCACGGCTCAGCCCAGCCCTGCCCTCCCCTCACCGCCTCCTCCTCCTCCTCCGCCGCCGCCGCTTCCCCGGGCCGCGCACACCCGGCGGCCTTGGCCCGCTCCGCCACAGGATCCGCGGGGCTGGGGCGCGTCCCGGGCCTCAGCTTCCCGCTCCCCTCAGGGCATCGCCGCTTCCCTGGGGCACCTCCCGGGGCTCGGCTTCCCGCTCCCCTCAGGGCATCGCCTCTGCCCTGGGGCACCTCCCGGAGCTCGGCTTCCCGCTCCCCTCAGGGCATTGCCGCTGTCCTCAGCGCAATTCCCTCTCGAGGTAGTCCAGCCCCCCTCAGAGCATTCCTCCTTCCCTCAGGGCATCCCAGCTCCCTTCGGGGCAATCCCCATCCCCTCGGGGCAATTCCCACTCTCCCCAGGGGAAAGGATGGCACTGGATGCCAGGGAGTGCTGATTTCCCTATTGTTTCTATAAACTCCAAGTACGTCCAGGTTCCAGTGTCCCTATAGAGGCAACTCCCGGGCGCTCTTCTGCTTCAAACCAGCAAAATGACAAACCACACACAAGGGGTTTTGAAGTTTCCAAGCTGTGTTAGCACTATGTCCAAGCTTGGAATTCCTCCTAAAGGAAAAGACCAACCCCGCAAGACACAACCCATCATAGTTTCTGGGTTGTAATTTCTTTCTCTTGTTCATCACACAGCCTTGGAACTGCTCTTTCTGCAGACAAGAGAGTCATGAAGTAATAAAGAAGATGACGTTTCTGACAACAAAGAAAACAGAACTTTAAACCAGCGGTTTAGAGGAGGATTTATTAGGAAGGCAACCTTTGTACACTGAGAGGTAATGTAGTGTAAATGGAGCTAGCACATGCCTGTCTGCATTTGATCATTTGGGACATCCCAGAGTTGCTGGTACAGACCTAAATGGAGGTTAATATTATAAAATTATTTTCCACATCCTGAAAACACCTTCTCTGCTTTAATGATGCTGGGGATCTGTGTTATTCAATAATATTCAATAAATGAGAGCAGAGACCATCTTTTATTTGGGGACTGGAACTAAATTATCTTTAAGGTCCTTTCCAATCCAAGCCATTCTATGATTTTATATCAGTTTTTAAATTCAGTTTGTCCGTTTTGTGTCAAATTTTCTATAGAGTCTTTCTGGTTCTTTGCTCCCTCATTAATTCATTCTGTTCCCTGATTTTGTCAGTTGAAGTCTTCCAATGAGGGGCTGTGAGCTGTGCTTGGGAGCGAGTGAGGGTTCTTTCTGTTGCACATGGTACTCCATGTACTGACAATGCAGCAAGGCCCTTTCATTATTTTGATTATTGTGGGAAATCTAATGGAATTGAGGAACACCAACAATCCATCTTTGCCCACATGAGATCCATGTCTCCACAGAACATGAAGTGTAAGGTACTTTGGTAGGGCTCAGCTGAGAACTCTGATCCAGCTTTGCAAACCCATCAATTTTGGTTAGGATAAATCAAATGTCAGATAGGATTTCCTCTGAAGCTCCAAGGCTGAGGAGGCTGGGTAGCATCAATCAGATCATTGTGAACAAAAAATATTTTAGGAATAAATCTGGAAGTGCATTGCCAGCTCAGACACGAGCACCAGAACCTGGTGCAGAGACATCAGGCTGGGTCTGCACCCCAACCTCACACCTGAGCCTGAACTCATTAATGCAGAACTCATTTACACTGAACAGCCTGGCCTGTGAATGGGCAGAGCTTAAGCTGGAGCTGGAGCACTCCGAGGGGAGAGGTTTAAACCTTAGCACAGAACCATTCCCTCTTCTGTGCTCTGGGGTGAGGACAGGAAATGTGTGGGTGAACACGGGGTGCTGGGGAGACAATCCCCAGGGAAATCTCAAATGGATGCAAATCTTCCAAAGGAGGAATTTTGTCTAGTTAGCACTTGCTGGAGATTTTTATCCAGTGTTTCTGAGTGGACAGTGGGACCGTACATAATTAAGATCTGGTGAAAGTTTATTGTATAAGCGTGCTGGAATTCTGGTTTGGTTTTGTAATAAAGGAATCCCACTGAGTCATGGCTACTAAATGGACTCATAGAGGACACACATGTCTCCTGCAGAGCTAACAGAATTGTAAGGAACTGAAATTAATTTGTTCTTTAGCCCAGGCAAAAGCAGCCACATCTTAAATAAGGCTTGGCTGGATGACACGAAGGCTTTGCTGTATTACTGGTTCCTACCTGCTCCTGTTCCTGCCCTGGCAGCAAGGCACACCAGATCTTAGCTTTGCACTGTGAACCAGATCAGGACACTGATCCAGCTGAAAAACAAACCAGGTGAAAATCTCTATAAATATATTTCATGTAAAACATATAAACATATTTAAAATAGATGGATATATTTATTTTTAAAGCCATATAGAGTTCCCCAGTCTGGTTTATAATTCAGAGGTGGAATGGATGGATGAGACTCTTCCCTAGAAATGCTAAGGAAGCAGTCAGAAGAGCAGAGTGGTTAAATATGAAACTGATCCCGGTGAAGAAGGATCCCAAACCACAGCCAGATATTCAGTTTGCAAACTGTAAATTGATTGCTCCACTGGATTGTTGTTCTGGCAGTTGTGTAAAACCTGTTGTGTAAACCTGAAGAGAGGGTTCAGATGTATTTTGCATGGAAAACATCTCAATATTTGGGTGAGAAGCAGTTTCTGGAGTAACACTCAAATGGTGACTTTGGTTAAAATGATGTTGGGGAGGATCTCAGTCAGCTGTGCCTTCTCTGGCACCTTGCACAAACCCCACACTCTGGTCTTCTCTATTGCTTTTGAAACACCAAAGTTCTGCAAAACTCAAGGAGGTTCTATTTACTAGCAGTTCTGCTGAATTACTTGTGTGGCTTTTGAGAGCTGCAAAGACTCTCTGTCACAAAATCCAGCAATCTCAGGTCGAGTTTTATCTGCTTTTACTGCTGATAATTTCTTGTGTGTGATTTGTACAGTAACCACTGTGTGGGAAAGGTTATTGTCCACACTCCTGTGCAGTGCATGTGTCAGGATTAAAATGCAGCTTCCTGGCAAACAGAATTAAAAAGATCAACTCAGTAAACTTGCATGTTTCAAGATTATGAATTCTTTTATTTCAGAAGATTCAAACAGTTTTTTAGTTTTTTTTAATCGGATAAAAGGTATTCAATAAGCAAAATAACAGGGGAAAAAAAACAGCAGGAAAATTGGATGAGAAAGCAAAATCACATCACACAGAGATTTATAGATTAGTTTAATCCCATTAAAGTTGCAAAAAACTTGGTAACTGTGTGTGGCTGTCCTCTTATGGGAAGGTGCAAGGAATACACGACTGCACGGTATTAATTTGGGACTCAACTTTGATGTTTCATCACAAACAAACCAAAATTCCCAACCCACACACAAGAATGTAAACACAATTAAAAAACAAATCCCACAAACAAGGAGAGAGAGAGTCATCCCAGGAATTTATGATTAAATGCCCTGGAATCTCCCGTTTGTGGAAAGCACATGTGCATGAGGACCAAGGGCATTCTGGTGAACCCAAGGTCCCAAACACTTTCTTTGGATTAATTCTACCAGATTCTATAACTTCTTTTGTTGCTTTTGCAGTATTTTGTTATGTTTGCTGCAAATTACTGCTACCTGTGCACTGCATACTGTACTTTATAGGGAGTAGTCCAAGTCCCAGTGTTTAGAATCTATAAATGGGAGCAAACAGACCATTAAGAAATGAAACACAAGGATCTTGTATGTGTTACTAATGATTTAGGACTACTTTACATTATCTTTCCTCGTGGTGTTTTATTAACAGTGGGCAGTTATTAACAACGTTGGAGTACTTTATTTGATGGATCTGTAGGATGTTTTCATTAGATGTAAACAGACTGATTCTCTGCTTCCAGAAAAGTGCCTGTTGGCAGATACAAAGAAGGCATCTGGCTTTTCTTAGGAGGGGAAAAACCCATCTGGCTTTTTGCAGCAGAGCAGATATGATAATACAAGGGTTAAAAAAAATACATGAAGAAAATCACTTTCTGGGTTTGCTGTTGTGAATAATACTGATGCCTGTCCCTTAATTTTTAAATTATACTGTTGAAGTGCTGCAGCTGCTTTGTAACCAACCCAGATTTCTTTTCATCATAATGCTTCTGTTGCAGTTTTTTCAATGAGAGTTCAGAAATATTTCACCTACCAAAAAAAAGATATTGTAGCAATAAATAAAATAATATTTCATTAGGCAAATTTCAGGTCCCACTGAATTTTCCCTTATTATTTTACAAGAGTGGACTTGATCTTTGTGGTGCTTAGCCCAAAAGCCTGACTCCCCTTCTTTATTAATTTCTTGAAGAAAAGAGATAAGGTACCAAGTCTCCAGCAATTCATTCTATATAGCAAGTATGGTGCTCAACTTACTTTATAGTTTGTAATTACAACACTCTTCTTGTACTTAGAACTGATAACAGATACTGAGGAGGCCTAATCCAATTCAGGAATATTATCTATAGTTTTGTGCCTGGGAGGTGCTGCTGCTCTCTGATACAGTCTGTAGTAAATAGTGTGTTCCTGCAGGGTTTAGAATTTGACCTCCAGCCACTTTTGTTCTGCTAACTGGTTAAAAACAAACCTGATTTGGTGTCTGTGTTTATGAGCTTCTTGGGCAGTCAGGCCAGAGGAAAGGGCTGTGTGTGTCCAGGGCTGTCATCCTGTCCCTGACAGGAAACGCTTCCCCTTGCGGTCCCAAGCGAGGCTGAGCTGCTCGGATCTTCCTGGAGAGGCAGGAGCCACGGGAAGTCTGCAGCACTGCCGGGAGGGGCAAACTGCCTGCCACGAGGGTTTGGGAGCAGCAGCAGTGACCATGCAATACACAGCACAGTGTGGCATTCCCAGAGCATGTTCAGGGCTTGCTCTGTCATCACTGCAAGCTAACAGAGCACCTCTGTTTCTCCAGCAGAAATGCAAAATGCTCACTATGTTATGAATAAAATCTCAAAACTTTCTCATGTTGATGTTAATTGTTCTAATGGTGGAAGTTAAAGTTCACGATTTCTGTAAAGTGTTATATCATCCCAGTATGTTCCAACCCCAATTACCCAAAAGGTTGTAAAACCCCATGTTTCCATCATTTGACATCCCCAGTTTATCAGCCCTGTTATTCCCTACCCCCAGTGTTTAAAACCCCAAGCTGTAATTCCTCTTTTACCTTTCCATCCCGTCGGGTGAAACTGCCACTGCTCCCCAGAATGGCACCCGGAGGCGGGGAATAAAGTGGAATATGCAAATGAAGGGCGCAAGAGCACAACTGAAGCAAAATGCCTCGAAAACAACGAGCCTACAGGACATCTCAAGAAACCAACAACACACCACACCTGAGAAAAGGTAGAGCAGTCCCCCCATGACATTTTTCAATATGCAATGTGGTCACCATAACCTATGGGAGTGGACCAGAGTGACACCCCTAGACTTCGAGCCACCCAGTGTCCCTGCGAGGAGGGAAGCCCCAGCTCTGCCTCTGGGGAAAGCTGCTGCACTTCTCTGTGTTGTCCAAGGGAGCAGTGGTGGTGTGCAAACTCTTGGGCTCCCACCCTGAAAGCAGCTTGTCTCTTGCCCCTCTTTATTTTAACTAGGTGTGAGTTTGGGGACTTCATTGCTTTTCATTTGCTAGAGGATAATGCTTGGCCCACTCTTCTTCCAGTTTTCTGCTTCACAACATGTTGAAAACACCTCCATTTGGAAAACCAAACCAGAGATCCCCTTGGTTACTGCCACCACAACATCTTCCAAACCATTTTCAAAAGCAGAATCTCTCAAGGTGTCTCTTTTTTGTGGTATTTCACCCAGCCATACATTTATAACCCACACCTGAGCTCAAGAAATGACTGCAGTGAGCCCCGAGTGTCAAACCAGCCATCAGCAGTGGGACCAGGAACTGTGACAGCTGCGCAGAGAATGGTAAAGGATAAAGATAACCATCCTAAAACTCATAAAAAGTGACAGGTTTCTCTCATCACTTCTTCATCCACAGCTTGCTGCAAGCCCTTCAGCACAGCAGGTGCCAGAGCAATTTAAATGTGCATTTAGAAAATATCTCCATAGGGATTACTCCTTTGATGCCTGATTTTCACTTACTCCTGGAACAGGAGAGAGGCTCAGTGTCCATTTATTTAACTGTGTTTAGCACCAGACTCCATCAGAGTGAAGAAGCAGCTCAATATCAGGAAATGTCAAGATGTTTGCTAGAGAGGAAAAATGTACTGAGATAATCTGACATTTCTTTTCTCCCTGGAGTTTCCAGTTAGTGACATTGCCCTGGACTACCTTAGGTATTTACAAATCAATTTTTAATAACAGCAATATACATCCCAAATGAATGTGGGATGGCTGCAAGTCTCATCAAGCTCTAACACAGATCTGGAGCCATACTAGTTAAACACACTTTTCTTCAAAACTCTGCTCAGGCAAAGTGACATATTTCTAGTGAGACTGTTCAGTCTACACCAAAAAAATAGACATATCCTGAGGAAAAACAAGATCCATCCAAATAATTGCTATGTGCTGCAGCTGGAGCTCTGTTTCCAGAAAATAGCTAAATATAAACATTCCCAACTGGATGGGTGGGAAGCCAAGGCTGCCTTGCAGCACAGATACCCACTAAATAGGATTATCTATTAACAAACTAATCCACAAGAATTCATTCTGCACCAGGAGGAGATCAGAGAAAGAAGAAATACAGCTGCTTAAAGTACAATTATATAATTAATAAGACTTCTCTGAAAATGCCACTGTGTCCTCTTTACTCCTCACATTCCTGGACCAAGCTGCTTAATTTCCAGATCCAGAGGTTACATTTGTTAGCTGTCAGTCAGAAGCTCTGCACCATCCCAGGTGACCTGCAGCTCCGGGTTTCCTCTGCCTGCTGCAGTGCCACTGGAGATGATGTGACAAGGAGCCACAACTTCGGTGCTGCTGTCCCAGATTCCATGGAAAGGACACTGCAACCCCAGCTGTAGGACTTTACATAATCTTTGTACTTGTACATCACTTCTGCTTTTCTAGGTGACCTCTAAAATAGAAATCTGAACTGTCACAACAATAATACAGCTGTAAAAATAGAATAAACCTTTCAGAGGAATACTTTAACACAGTTCTCTCACAGCTTGGAGCTGGGTTTTGGCAGACCCAAACATTAAACCCCACATACTTCTGTAACCTGTACTTCAGCCTCTTTTCTGGAGAAATGTAATTCTGCAGAGTTGCCACCTGAAATTCCGGCACAGATTTTCTGAGAGTTTTCATGGATGTATTACATGAGTTCACTGGCCATAATTATGGATCGCTGCATTAATGAAAGTCCTCTGTGCTTCCCCATTAAGCTGAATTCAGATGCAAGGGACGGTGCCAAGTCCAGTTAAAAACAAAGGTACTGCATGTGACACAGGACGTTCCAACAGCGATCCTCTTCCTGCCGATTCTCCCCCTGAACACTCAAGTCATCATCTGCGGAAACCAAGAATTTTGTGCTTTTGTCCACAAGACTATTTGAGGGTACTTTATGGGTCCATCCTGTCAAACGCCGAGAGCAGCCCTCAGAGACTGTTCTGACCAGTTTTAGCGGCCTGCCTTGAATTTCAGCTATGCATGACTTAGGAAGAACGAGCTCGTTAAATACATTCCAGAGGTGACTTAGCATAAGAAAAAAACACACCTCTTCCGTGCAGTGCTAGCAAATGTGCTGCTAAGTCAGGTGGGGTTTGCCTGTGAATAATTTGCTTGTCTCAAGTCAAGATTTTGTTGTCTGAACATAATAAAAGAGTTTGGGATGAGGCACGTCTGCCTCCAGCCCAGTCATCCACACTTGTAAGATCTTCAAAATACTAAAAGAAGTAAAAATAATTTTACAGGAAAAATGAAGGGATCTGATGTGAAAGAGTTACTTTCAGAAATGGAATATGTCTGTGACTGCAGATATTTTAAGTAGATCTTCACCAGGAAGAGCCTTCATTAGGTGTTCCTATGATGGACCTGGAAAGAGCCTGCTCTGTGCCAATTCACAGTAAAACAAGAAATGTACTCAAGAAATTAATAATAATTTTAATAAAAAGTCAAGGGGATGTTGGGTGAAATGGAACATAGATCTGTCATATAATATTCACTGAAGTACATAAATTAAATCTGCTCTTTTGGTGATAGCCCATGTTAACTTCTCCTTTTGGTTGAAATGTGGAGCCCAGCTCTGAATTCAGAAATGCAACAGCTACACTCTTTGGCCTCCTCTGAGAGGGGATGTTTAGGAGCCAGCCTCTCTGGGAATATCATCTGCTACACCCCTCTGTGTTTACTGACAGGGAGAGATTTGACATTAAATCTATTCAAATCAGAAATCACTGCTCACTGCTAGTGCTATCCTTTCTGCATTTTTCAGATGATTCAATGGTCAAAGTAATGACCTTTAAATAATAAAAACTGAAAAAAAAAACCCTAAATAAAAAACAACCAACCAAGCAAAAAAGCCAAACTCAAAAATTCTACATCCCTGCTTAAGTGAGGGATATCCAAACTATTAATCTGCATACCAGGGCTTAGCTAGTCATGAATTTCTTCAGCTGTGGGACTGAAATATATCCCCAAAAAATGAGCTACCCAAACACTATTTTCAACTGCTTACTCCATCTCATAGATCCAGCAATTCCCTCCTGTGGCTGAAGATGGTTTTTTTTTTGGTTGTGCAGCTCAGAGGCCATCTTTTGTCACAGGATATCGTTTGATTTCTGGCCCAGCTGCATTCCTCCCCAGCCGTGGCAGTTCCTCTCTGCTGATGAATCCACTGGCAAGTTTGTCTTCTTTACTCACAACTCTTGGTCCTTCTTAACCTCTTTTTTCCTAATCATCAAAAAGCACTTTGCAGATATTAATGTGCAGATTTGCCTGCTGGCAGACTCCTGGTTTCCAGCTAAGGTTACTGATTTAGAAACTGTACTTTGGTCACTACAGGACAACAAAGAATGTGTTTAATAGAACTCAAGGAGTTGCTTTTATTCTTATTTACATCCGCTTCTATTTGTCTTTATTCTTTTGCCTTGGAAATTAGCTCAGCACTCCTCTTGCTTTCTACAAGAGGGAAGCTTCCTAAGTGGTTTAATTTGCTGCTGGGTAGAGGAAGGCTCGTGTGTGGAATTCTGGGAAGAATTTGCCAGATAAGGCCCCAAGTCCAAGCCAGGCATGCTATTTTTATCCCTGATATGAGACTGAGCTGCAGTAGTGATGTTACAGTAGCAGTTAATTTAGGGTTCAAAGCAAGGTAAAAGGCAACTTGATACGCCATAATTTTGTATTATTAAACATTGGTTATGAAATGTTACTTCTGGAAAGGCTATTTTGTAAGTACATCACAAGGAAATTCCTTTGTCTTGGCATGGAGATGTTGCTTCCATGGATCTTGGCACAGAGCAGTGTGAATCTATCACATTGTTGCAATCCAAAGCAAAATCCGGTTCAAATAAGATAATAATAAAATGAAATAAGGGGACAGCTGTATTCATTAGAGGGTTAGCTGTCTATGCACAAACAAAAATGCTGGCACCAACACAGACTTCTCAGTTCAGCAGAACCTCTGCAGACAGGGGTGTTCTCTGCCTGACTGCACCAACACTGCAGTGTGGGTGTGAGTAAAGGAGCAGGTCAAAAACCTGTCCCTGGATGACACCAAGCTCAGGTGGAAAAGAGGCCTCGAGCCCTTGCCATGTGTGGTCAGAGTACACCAACTGGAGATGAGGTTACTCTGAGCACTGCAGCTAAACTTTAAGCTGGTCTTAAAGGGATAGATCATGTGGGAGCTGAGGCATGAATTTTCTTGCTGCTCTCTGCTCTCAAGCTGCCTTTAAATTAAAACAATGTCAGTGCCTACTTTGCCTTTTCACTGAGGAATGGTTGGGTTTTGGACTTTCTGCTGGATATTCTGGCTACTCCAAGCTCAGCCCTGTGGCAGAAGCAGGATCTGATGGAGAATGAGCCCTGCTCAAACACCAGGTTTTGTAGTGGTTTCACTGCTTCAGCAAAGAGATTGTGGATTTATTTTAAAATCAATTAATGCCTACCTTCGTTTAATATTTATTTCATATCTGTTAATGCCTACAATCATAGGAGGTAAAGTGCTTATATTAATTTTTTTCCAATCTGCATTGCTATGAGCGCATACGCTGATAATATTATTTACATTTGGACTTTTATTCCCTTACCTGTAACACTTTAGCTACAAAGCATAAAAAAAGCCCATGAAGACAATTCCATCAATCCAGCTGTTTTGTAACACTTGTTACCTTCTTGTCCTGGAAGCCTGAGGGTTAAAGAGCAGCTTTTCGGAAATTACCTTTGGATCATTGTCTTGGGTAACAATTTCGAAGTTTGCTTTATGTTCTTTCCCTTGCTCCATTCCTAACGAAGCTCCTTAGTGACAGGAGAGCCGTGAGCATCCCTTCAGTCGCCTTGCTTGTCCCTGAAGGTCCCCTCGGAGCACTGCAGAGGTAAAGTAGGAGTACCCTCTGCTGGCACGGTTTGTGCTGGGCTCTGTCCCACAGCTCTCCAGCCTGCTTCTGTTAGTCCCGAGCGCATTTCCCAGCTATCCTTACTTCCATACATTCATCGACAGATTTCCCTTCAAAGGCATTTTTATACTGTAGGAACTTTTACTGTTCTCCTAAATTTTCTTTTTTTTCCGCAGAGTGTGATGTCATTGTTGTAAATAATTTCTTTACCTGCTTGGCTTTCAGGTCCTTGAGTTAAATAATTTTTTCCAACAGTCAGCACCTGGATAAAACGTATTATAATTTGGTTTTAAGTACTGATACACTTTATATCAAATCATGGAATGCTGATGGGATTTCAGATCACATTCTAGGGATAAACAGTAAGAGTCTTGAGGAGGTTTCTACTACAGAAATCTGAGGGAGGGGGGAAGAATTTTGGTTTCTTTTCAACCACAAAAGTAAATAGCAGAGAAGAACTGCTCTTCAGGGACTGGGAAATAAAAATTGTCTTGGGCTAGAGGTGAATCCAGTCCCAGTTTAGCCACTTCTAGCTGGAATTCGGAGATGAACTCTTGGGATCTGAGCCCTTTGGTGGGTCGTTAATACAATGGACGTTGAGAGAAAGGAGTAGCTGGAAATGAAGATTAGAAATTCCCTCGAGGCGAGGAAAAAGGAACATATTGTGCTGCCTGTGGTTTGCCCCACGGCTGGTTCTGAGCATTCCCTGTCCCAGCAGAATTTTAGGAAAGAAAAGCCCCAGTTTCCTCGGGGCCCTCATTGTCTCGCTGAATTTAACTCTGCCCATCTCTGGCACAGAGGAGCCACCTGCCTGCTCTGGAGCCCCTCGGGGATGTTCGTGGGCTGCTTTATAGCAGGGCAGCTGCCGTGCATTGATGGAAAGCCACAGAAAACCACGCAGTTGCTCTTTCAGCTTCTTTAGTGTCTAGTGCCTAATGCAAAACCTGCTGCCTCTGGCTCTGAAACAGCATCAGAGCCATCCAGAACATCAAAGCTGTCACTGAGCAAGCAACACGGAGGCCGTGACAAAATCACACAGTAGGCTGCATGTAAAATAGTAAATGATTGTATTTATTTGCTATGTTTACCTCAAATAATCCTTTGGAGGTCTGAAACAAAAGCAAGGCAGTGCTCGGTAGGTGTCAGTCCTTTGAGACTCATTCCACAGCTCCAGCACCGCACCCATCAATTGGGTAACAGCTGAGCCGAGGAGGAAAACAACACAGCTGCATTTCCTTTCCTGTCCTTGACACCTGGGGATCTCTGGTGACTGGCAAGGCCCTGCTTGGATGTGTCACCTTGTGAGACAGCACTTCTTGGGGCAGCACCTTCCAGAGGTCTTGCATCAAAGAGGAATTCACTTTGGAATGTCTTTGTTTCTACTGGTTGGTATTAGCTATAAATTATTAATCACTGCTTTGCAGTTTACACTGCTGCCTGAAATTCCATTTTACTCCCAATTCTGTCAAAAATAACCATTTCAAAATGCTTTGACATCTGCTTTTCTGGAGAAATGGGATCTGCTTTCTTTCCCTGATAGCTCTGTCACACTGTGGAAGGTAGATGGGAAATACCTGGTAGTTTACAAATCCAACGCAGCTGTAAGAGTTTGCAAGTCTGAATCTGTGTGATTACTGCAGATTGAGAAGTCTATTAAATGAATAGATTTGGATTTTCTCTTTCCAGGAGGGAAGTTGTGCAGTTTGATTTGCTTTGCTGCTCTGATTCATGTTTAGAGTAAGAGATGAATAGAGCTCACCTCAGCCCCTTCTTTCTTGGACTCAAAATCTTAGCGAGGTTGCAGTTTTTTTGACTTTCGAGGGTCTTCTGATTTGAGTGATTTGTTTTCAGGAGACTTTATCTGTCTTTAACGGTGCTTTGTAAACTGAGGAGCCAGATCCAGCTGAGATCAAAGGGTTCCCATCAGATTGAGGGAGGGAGGTAAATGAGACCTCTTTCAGAATTCAGACACACATTAGCAAAGCAGACAGTGGGATTTCTCCAGCCGTAGCTATTGGCCCTCTCACATCCCTATGTAGTTATCAAACCTCATACCATAGCAGGATATTAATATCTCATCCAATATCCCACTCTGTTGTGTTGGATAACAGCAAACTGCAGGGAGTGTGTTCATCTGAAGGACAGCAAAGAGAAGTGGGAAATACCTATTAAGGCATTGGTCCAATAATGCATCCATTAGAGGTTTGTCAGACCAGAGTGGAAAAAGGTTTAGTGTGTTTTTTGGCTTGGCACTTTCTAAATCCTTCTTTAATCTCCTCATTAATCTTCCTCCCCATCCTCCCAAAAACAACGCTCACATCAAAGTGCTTTGACTTCAAAACTTCAATCTTGAAATACAGTTCCATGATTTCATATCTGCATCCCCAAAAACCTCACCCAGATCACCTAAGCTATTTCCTGAGTACATATGTTGAATATATACTCAGGATATACACCCATGATACAACTTTTAAAATTTTTAAAAGTAACTTTAGTCATGGGTTTGTTCGCAGTTTCTGTCACATCTGCAGATCTCCTTAAAGTAAATGAATATGGCAAACTTCCAGCAAATTTAGAGATTTGGGTCCCGTCCTTGCCCACAATGCAGTGTCAACAGCACACTTAATATTTATCATTTTCAGCTATCAAAAGACAACCACAATGCTTCCCCAACTTCTTGAAATGACCGGAAATCCTTCAACGAATTAAATCTACGTGTTTAACACCTGGGTAAGCGGTAATTGAAATAGGTGTAAGCGCAGGGCACGGTGTCCGAGAGCCTGCCACGATGGCCCTGCCATTCCCGGCTATTCAGCCGAGACAGCGAGCGTGTGTGTCCGCGAGAGGGTGGGGTGGAATATTCATGCCATTGAAAAGACTCACGTTGTTACTTAACAACTACATTAACCTCCTGTCACAAGTCATGACCTTGTGCTGACCCTGGCCAGCAGAGCAGCCCAGCTCCGAAGTACAAAACATGAAAGTAGGAGAAGGAAGGAGCAGAGGAGGAGGAAAGCTCGGCTCTTCATGGAAGAGGCTTCCAAAGGCATTCAGACAAACGTGGAACAAAGGCCATCGCCACCCAGGCACTCACTCCCTGGGAAGGGTTTTCCTGGGGGGCCTTTCAGAGCCAGCTGCAGCCTCGCAGGACCTTTTTGCGCTCCCTTTTAATGTCTGGTGCCCTGGTAAAGCCAAGGGAAGCGGCCGAGAGCACACAGTCAGCAGCCTTTAGATCTCTTGTTTCTGTCCTGCTTTGCTGTGCAGCACAGCTCTGTTTGCACAAGTGCTGCTGGAAGCTCATCCCACCCGAATGTCAAAAATTCGGGGAACAGAAAGACTTCATCGTCCAAAGATGCTTCTTCTGTAGCTTTTTGGTCCCTGGCGTAGTTTTGATAATGGTGGGAATTAAATCCCAGCTCTGCAATGTCAGTATCAGGAAATGGGCAAAGTGACCCCAGTGTTAAGCGAGAAGGAAGAAGGTGGGATGTGATTGGCACAGGTGGAAGGGCAGCAGGAATTTGTTTTGCAAAGAGCAGTCAGAAAAGTTGTGTGGAGCTGTAAAAGGGTACTTTGAAGGCAGGCTGGGAATCTCAGTGAGGGTTGTGGAAAGAGGTGATGATAAATTCCTCTTGGTGAAGGGCTCTGAGAAGAAATATCAACACATAGAACTCCCAGAAGCTCAAGCAAAAGTGAATTTTCCCCTCTTATTTTCTAACAGAGTAGCAACAAAAGTGGTGGCACCTCAGGGTGGTTTCAGTGAGCCTTGAGGAATTATTCATATATTTTGCTGACCACAGATTTTGGTCATCAGGCACCTCACTGCTTGGGGAAGTGCTGACCCATCTGACCAGTGGCTCATTTATTCATTTGCCCTCTCCAGTAGATGTCAGGACAGGATGTTTTAGAAGAATTTCCATAAAGAGCCTTTCTAAAATAACCTGCTTCAAAAAGAGGCTCTTGGTCCAAGCAAAGATTGGCTTCTGTTCTGAAGCTTGAGGTTTATGAAAATCACTGTTTCTCTTTGATTTTCCAGTAGTAAATAATTATAGGTTTGACATCCTCAAGCTTTTAAGTATCATGAGTCAGACATCCAGCTATGAGATGGTTCATAAATTCTCACTAACCTAAAAATAATAAACACTGGGTTATTTTTGCTTTCTTCCTGGATTTGCATCCTTTAGGGTTACAGGTTTTGGGCTTTCTCCTGTGGCTGTTTAAAGTCTCCTCCTTATTCCAAAGGCTGAGGACTACATGTGCACAGCAAATTCCAGGAGTGAGGTCATCCAGAGAAGCTGGACAGCTCTCAGGAATTGCGACAAAACCTTGACAGCAAGCAAAGGAGCTCTGGCACAAAATCCTACTGGGTAACCCTGTGGCAGGCCAGGAAGTTCCCCAGTGTATAAAGCCATATATTCTCCAGGGGCTGGATCTCCTGTTTGATCTCCAGGAGCCAGCCAGCAGCAGACAGCCCTTCCCATCTGACAGCAGCCAGGCCTGGCCAGCTGGGTCCTGCTCCCCTCCCACTTCCCTCTGCAGCTCCTGCCTTCGGCTCAAAGCTGCTGGCCCAGCTCTCCCTGTTTACATGTTTCCAAATTCAAGGAGGAAAAGGGAATATCAAACAGATCTGGGCTCTTTTGAAGTGGCTGGAGGATGCTATCAGGTCCAGGGGGTGTGTTGTGCCTTTGAGGCTTGTTTGTCTTTCCCTGCTCCTTGTGTGCAGGCCTTTAACCATTCCAGTCTCCAAACCATCCTGATCCCAAAGGAGCTTTAACCATTCAAATTTCCAAAGCCATCCCAACCCCAGTGGAGCAGCTCTGGCACCATTACAGGGCTGAGCTGGTCTGTGTTGAAATGCTTCTCTGTGTGGTTTTCAGGCATGGAAGTTCCTTTATTCTTTCAAAATAAATGATTGGCCTGAAATAAGTTATTGTCTGCCAGGAAGAAAATCAGGGATTTGATTTGTTTTTTAAGGAGGAGGTTTTGTCCCTTGGCAGAGAACTTCCTCCTTTAATGTCAGCTGCAATGTTAGCCGTTTGGAGACCTTCAGTCATACCCACACACCATTAAATAATGACCTTAAAATCATCCTACTCCTTCTCTCAGCTTTAGCACTTCAGCCCGGAGCTCGCTGCGGCTTTGGGCTGCATCCTCAAACCCTTGTGTGTGCCTGCTCTCTCCTGGTCGGTGTCTGGAATTGCTGCTTGAACGCTCAAGATCGTGTCGAAAGGTGAAACTCAAAAGCACCTGGGATTTGTTGGGGCTTATTTCAGGACTGCCCTACTTTGCCAAATTTCCTTTCATGTGAAAAATCTTTTATAGTTGAAAAAGGGTGCTTTTTTCAATTAGAAAATAGAGAGGAAGATAAAATTTTGAAACTCCAAATTCTTGAAGTGAGTTACAGTTTTGAATATCAATATTAGGAAAAAAAACCCCCACAATAAAAATATTTTCCATTCATTACTAAGAGCTTTTTTAAATCCAGGCTCGGATTCATCGAGTCTTTTTATAGATTTTCCAGGAACTGGACTAAAAGCAGCTCACACACAGAATCTCAGAATAACTGAAGTTGGAAAAGACCTCAAGAGTCCAACACTGCCAAGGCCACCACTAGCCCATGTCCCCAAGTGCCACATTTACACGTCTTTTAAATCCCTCCAAGGACAGGGACTTCCCTACCCAGCCTGTTCCCTCCTGCTGCCACAAATTTGTGCTCTGGCCATACGCAGCCAGCAACAGGTTGAAATATCCTTACTTTGATTCCATATACTCCTGTGTTGTGCCACTTGCACAAAAAAAGTTAAATTTAATTTTATAAATTGTTTGAAAGCCAAAATGATCAACAATATCTCTGAAAAAAGCCTCAAGATTAAAATATTTTTTACCTTTTTTTTAAGTTCAAATTTTCTCCTGTGTTTTCACTTTAAAAGTATGAAAAGCATCAGTTCTGTTTATATTAATAATTTTAGGTATTTTGGGATTTAGGCAGCTACTTAACTGCTATTTCTGTTTGTAGATCAATTAATTATGCCCTAAATGGAAAGCAGCAGGAATTTTTCATTCTTTGGTGCTCGAGCCAATGAGTCCAGGTAACCAGGAAAGGCAGTGGGGCTGAAGTTTTAGCAGGAGCTGGATTCTTTTTTATCTGGGCTTTAATCTTTCTGTGCTCAGCCTTTTGTTCTCACCTCTCTAGGCCTGGTGAAGGCAAAGCTGGGTTCTGCAGGATCCTCCTTCACTTCCCAGATTCCTGGAACACCTCTACAGAGCTTACAGCACAGCAATAGGGGGAAAGTATCTTTTCTCTTCAGCTAAAATAGTTTTTCACATTCTGTTCCTTACCTGGGGAGAGTTTCCTCTGTTGTTGAAAATCACTGTTGGGTGATTTTTATGTAGGAGACATTTTCAAAGGTTTGGAGACCTGGTGATTACATAGGGTGTCTATAAAAGAAAAAGTCTGCAAGATCCAGATTAAAATTATCAGAAATCTTCCTGAGAACGTTATGTTCTGGTGTGGTTTGTTCTTAGATTTTGGGGTGTGATGCCTAGGAAAAAAGGTTGGAAGCAGCCTGAGATGTCCTGGCCAATCTTCCCTGGATGATATAGAGGGATTGTATTGAATCCTGAAAAAAAAACAAAACCTCCTGCAGATTGGTAGACTTGGCTGGTTATAAAGCATGGGCAGAGATTAAAGAGTCATCTTTAATTGGATGCCTTTTTAGGGTCCAAAAACCTTGTATGATTTCTTTTGCTTCTACGTGTTGTCTTATGCCAAAATATTCTCCTTCTCTATCTCTTGCAATTTGTCATAAAATTGCTATCCTTGTCTTAGAGACATGGTGATAATTTCCATGACAACACAGAAAGCTTCCAGAAACAGAGATTTCTGACTAAATATATGAAGGCTGTTGAAAAGCACAACTGTGAGAATTCTGCCTACCCACTGTAAATAACAGACAGAAAAGTTAAGGTTACGTGATCTCATCTTTTAAAACTGAAATGTACTCACATCATGTTGATTTACTGAATGTTGGATTTTTTTTAATTGGGCAAACAAGCATCTCTCCAAACAACAGCAATAAGCCCTTAATATGCTGATCCACAAAGCCTCGCTCTGTGTCATGGTCTTAAATAAAAATACACAGAACAAATACCCAGAACTGAGACTTTCTGACAAGATGGCTGGAAACAATTGAAACGCTTCTAATCCAGCGTTTGACCTGAATGTAAAACTCTTTAAAATTGCAAGTGTAAATGAAAAATGTGCTCAGGTCTCAGCCTGCAATTTAAACTCTAAATCCTCATGTTTGGAAATGTTCAAAACCAAGGAGACTCCAACACTGAGCTGTCATTTCCCAGGTTGGCTGATCTACCTTTGAGGGAATATCCAGTTGTCTCGGTGTCAGATAGGTTTTTATAGCAGTTTTCCAGAATTTTAACCATTGTTCCCTGTTACATGAACAGCACCCCTGCGTTTGATGCATTCTGAGGCAGTATCAAGCCAATCCTTCAGCAGCTTAAAAAGAGAAGAAGCCACTGGGCTTTGCCCAGGGGTGCAGCAGGGTCAGTTCCATGGGGTTCCGTGTTGGGGAAGGAGGCAGTTTTTAATAAATGCATTTATGGGTTTAGAAAAGCTCAATGTTGATCACTGCCTGCGTGCTGCACCCACACTCAGCAATGACTAAGAGTTCCTAATTCATGCTAATAACTTCCCAGAGGAAAATGGGGATGCTTGGCCTTTCATGCTGCCTTGCTCTTTTATTGTGGTTCCTCTTTACAGACCTCAAGCCATGCAATGTAACCTGGTGAGAGAACTGACCATTCCCACCTTTCTGCTGCCTTGATAAATGCTCCATTTGCATGGAAAATCATGCAAATCGACTGTTAAATTTTGCCTTACTTAATTGCAAAGCTGGTTACTGCTCTGTGTAAACAAGCTGATGGTGTTTTGTTTGCTGACAGAGAAAAAAAACCAGAATTGGGACAGTTTATATTTGGCAATGCTTGGGTTTTGTGGGTGGCTTATGTCCTAATCCTGATGGAGACATTTGTTTTCTATTGTATGTTAAAAAATAACAAGATTTTAGAGAAGAAATACTAACTCCTGTTGGTGTGAAGTGTTTGATTCAGCCCTGATCCATTTTTTCCCCTTCTGTTATATTAATAAAATCTGAAGTAGCAAATGAAAAGGGATTAATTGCATGCTGGCATCCAGCAGCTTTGGTTCTGTTTTCTCAAATTTTCTGTTGCTACTTTCATTGCTAAAAGGCTGTAAAATGTTATGATGCTCTGTGGGTGAAATTTCATTTGTTTCCCCTTTCTTTGCAGAGGTGGAAATAATTCCAAAAGGGGAGGAAAAGAGATTTTGCATATTAGTTTTCCTGTGTCAAGTCTTGTACCCTGAGAAGGTCCAGGAACTATCTCTCTGTATATGGCAACATCCAGGGACACCACCCCCTGCCCACAGCACAAGGATGATGCTCAGGACTGGGGCTGAAGGGGGGAAAAGTCCCTGGGCAGGCCTGGGGGCATCTGCTGCACCATGTGAGGCACTGGCCTTTGCCAAGCAGTCTCAGGTTCTCCAGAATCAATTCCCACCTTGCCTGGTTTGCTGTCACAGTGTGGCTCAGGATGCTCTGAGTGCTGCCTCTGAGCAGACTTTTCAGAGAGTTCCTTTGGAGGTGTCTGCCACATTCCAGGGAATTATGCAATAAAAACCACACTCATTTCCCCTGCAGACTTTGTGTGTTTGTGAGAGACTCAGGAGATAAATTCAGGAGATTCCCATCCCCTGGTTATCCCAGACATCCACAGAAATGGCAGCTGGGCACCTCCACTCGGGTGCTTCAGGATCTGATCCACAGAGAAACATCTGGCTGGACAAGTATCAGTGACGATGTGATTTGGGGGAAAATGGAAACCCATCTTTTCATACAACAGAATCTTAAATTGGATCAGCCTCTTGGATTTCCAGTGATCCAAAGGACTTTGGCTCAGCCCCATGACTCCTTTTCATTCCACAACAGCCTGTGGTATTTTAGTGATAGGGAACTGTGGGGAGCTACATAGACCTTGCTGTTCTGGGCCAAAAATAGTTTTACAAGAAGTGACTCCTGCCAAAGAATTGGTTCTCTTAAGTCGCAGACTTTGGCCTCAAAGTGTTGTGGAATGCCATGAGCTCTAAATGCATGAGGGAAAACATATTTGCAGGCAAGTTTTCATTTGATTCTATCAGTGGGGACGCCGAGTAGTATAAATAAATGAATTTCAGGAACAGACTGTATCGAGTGCTAATTAAAGAAGATTTCAAAAATTGCCTGATTAAGTAAATCTGTATTATTTCTGTCTGTTACAATTATGGCAAACCAGCCCATTTGGAAGCTGAATTGTTTCCTGGAGGCACATTAGAAGAGAGTGTGTTCTGCATGTTATTTTAGCACAGAAAGTTTGGGATGAGCAAAATACTCCTTATGCCCAAATTAAGAGCCCAAATACTGCTCTGCAGCCTGCGATGGTTTTCTGTGCTGGGCAGGAATTAACCCTCAGTGACTGCAGTTCCACAGCTCCCAGAAACATTTAATGCAAGGGAAAACTCCTGGGAACTGCTGTAGGAAATTTCACTTCCAGTTCATTTTGCTTCTGCTGTATCAAACAAGAGAGACCCTGAAGCATGGAGAGATTTGATAGAAAAACAAGACAAATATGATGCAGTTGTACCCCTCATCTGTGGAAGCTCCTTGGTACAGCCTTGGCTCGGAGGTTTTGTGCCTTAGGAAGAGCCAATGGAGCTTTGGGTGCCCATTTCTTGTGGGTGTTGTTTGTCCCACTTGAATTTTTCAGAGAGGTAATGGTAAGCATTAAAATATGTGGGTTAGTGAGATCACATCAAACCTATTTCAGCTGAAAATTTAATTTTAAAAATTATAATCTCTTCATAAAAGGAACTAGCAGGCCTCTCTTTAGATCTTTGGTCATGCAATGTACAACAAAGGCTGAGGCAAGAAAATATCTCTTGTAATGTGAGGGCAGAGCTTGTCTCTCCACACTAAATATTTGCTACACCAGAGAGTTGTCCAGACTCTCTTTATAGGATCTTTTAGACAAGGTTTTATATCTATTGTGTAAAGCCAATATATATGGTGTGTCCAAATAAGGGAAAAATAGGTTTCTCTCTGAGGCACAATTCATCTCACCCTAGCAGAGATATTTCCAGATGTCCAGGGTAAGACAAAGTGTGCCCTTCAAGTGCTCACTTCTCCCATTTGTAGAGAGTAGTTGGAAAACTGGCCCTCAGATATATTTATGTGTGCTCTGGAGTGGTCCAGAGGAACTGACATTAATCTGGGCTATGTACTCTTCAGGGGTGCCAGCAGATAATCCCTCTGTCCAACTCTTTACCTACTAACAAATACAGAACATTCTCACCCTGGGTTGTCTTTAATGCAAATTAATCATTTCAAATTTTACAGTCTCAGAAATAATCTAGGGAACTTTCATTATTTGTGCATGGTTTACTGTCACCCAGAAATATGTTAGAAAAAGACAAAGGAGACAATTTAAAATTTGGGACATATCTGAGGAATTCTGTAAGGAACTCTCAACTGGGACTCCTCAATCTAATGACTTTCCTTGGATTTCTCCTGTAATTTATAGCAGCCTGTCCAAACAGAAATCATTCTGGCAGTGTTCCAGCAGACTGACAGGATACAGGTTAAAACCCATCCAGCTCAAAGAGATGGTTCCTCCCTCCCCACTCCCTTTCCTTCCACATTATATCTTCAAAATGAGCCAGTGCTGAATCTGAGCTGAGGACTGAGACTTTGCACAGTCTGGTTATAGGATCTGCCTTCCCCTGCCTGGTGATGTTCTTGGTGCACCACCAGTCCTCCATAGATTTGGTCAGTCTTCATCTTAAGGTGGGGAAAAAAGAGAGTTTCAAGGGAAATATTATCACTGGCTCTGAGACTTTCCAGGGTAAGATCAAGCATCCTTGTTCTCCATTGCTGTCTGCATTAGGACTGTTTTATTGGAAGTGGTGCTTGCTTCATGTCACCTGTTCAGGGGTGATCTGGGTGTTATCTGTGACAGCTGCAGATAAAGAGGGTCACCTTCCAGGGCTTTCAGGGAGCAGGTGTGCTAAGGAGGAAGTTTATGGGGAACTCCTGTCCTGTAGTGTAGGATGGCAGAACCATTGGTGTGGAAACACAGGAGTGGTCCAGGAGATGTCCATGCCATCCACACCTGCCTGGGCTGGTGGAGAGGAGCACTGGGCTCCCAGTGCCCACACTGGGCACACAGTGATGATTCCAACATGGATTTTTCAGCTCAGAACGGGAAGCAGAAATTGAAAATGTGGCTAAGCAGAGCCCAGCTTCCTGTACCAGGATGTACAACGCCACTGTGGGGAGCCTTGGTACTGGGCAGCTGGCATATGAAATAAATCTCTTCGGTTTGGGAGCAAGCAGGCTCAGTTTGGACGCAGGAACATCTTGGTTACCAGTAGGTGTCATTGCAGGTTTGCAGTCACTGAGGCCCCAGCACTTGTGACAAGCACCCAAACCGTGGCCCTGCTTTCTGGAACTTCACTTGCTGCCATGGATGGAGGCAGCTTCTAATTCCCACACCACTGTGCCTGGTGATGTTCTTTCCTCAGTAACTCCTGCTCACTTGTTGTTGTTCCTTAGGTGACAAATTTGTCCTCGGCACTCCAAGGGGTGTGTAGCAAGCAGCTTTGTTTCTTCTGGGCATCCATTCCACACACCCAAAGAGGGCACCTTTGGGAAGGCCTCTCTCTACAATGGAAATGTGGCTTGGTCAAGATTCCCAAATCACCATTGACTGAGCCAATCTCAGATTTCAAAGAAGCCCGGGCTGCTTGACTGTCTGGAGACTGGATCTAGAAAAACAACCTTTGGATGGCTGCTGCATTCTTCTTTGGGTGGATCAGTTGTCTGCCTCCCTTGCCAGGTGGCTGCAGGATGTTTGTGTCAGCAGGAGGGGATTGAGCAGGCTGTGGGGCAGAACGAGCCCTGCCCCCAAACATCCTATCCCACCTGAGCTCCTATCTCCATGTGCTATCTCACATGAACATAAACCCACATTTGTACCCGCTCCAGGCTCTTTGGATGTCACAGATAAATTATACAATCACAGCTTCAGCCTGTGACAGGTTTCCTGCTAAGAGAGCTCCTGTCCTACACTGAGTGTGGGTGGCCAGGGCTGGGGCAGGACCAGAGAAGGTCTCAGGCAGACGTGTAAGTGCCACTCCCACCCCCAGCTCTGCTGGAATTATTTTGCCCTCAGATTCCATTTCCTGTTTCAGAGCTGCAGCACAGTAACATCCATACATGTGTCATAATATACTCTGGCCTTTCTCTTCCTGTGTTGCTCCTGACTGATTAGAGGAGAAATTCTTGTTCTCAGTCCCAAGGCATTTGTTCTTGCATCCCATTACCATGATCCAATTCTCCAGAGGAATGCCATTCTTCCTGTAGGGCACTGTAATATTAATGGTGCCTTCCAGCTTTACAGCATCAGCAAGTTTCACTCTCATGTTCTGACAGTCTATGCCAGTATTTTACAAGATTGGTTGCAAGTCTGATCCTTCAGCAATTCAAGTAACTGGCCTGTACCAGCCCATTCCTTTTTGTTCCATTCTGTTATCATTTATTTTTTAAGTAATTTTCTATCTACAGTAATTCTTACAGCGAGCTTTGTTTTCTGTGATTTAACTGGGATGTCCCAGCTGATATTTTGCCAAATTCTGCCCTGATGTCCACATGGATCAATCACCCACCCCTTGTCATCTGGTGAAGTGCCTTTCCCTTCCATTCCACCCCAAATGCTTTTTTGGATGCCTGAGGGGGAGCAGTTAAAGCAGATAGTTTGGGACTTTGCTAGTGGAAAATGCTGGCCCTAAAGTCTGGTACAAATAACCCCCTCCACACAGCCCTTCTGTCCCTCACAAGTGGCACAACATAAACCTGAGTGTTCAGTGACACAGAAAACCTCCACGGAAAATGTAGGGAGGATGTTACAGAAACGAGGTACGAATGAAGAACCAAGAATAATAACTTATATTATAATTGACTTAACAGAATGCAAAACTAACTTGCTGTTATCATTCCTTTAAAGCCTAATCTTGCCTGGACTCCCAATTATCAGATTTGTCGGGCTATAGAGTTCTTTCAGCCAGAAAGAAAGGACTGTGATGCACCTGCCCAGCATTTTCAGCTGAAAGATTGGAAAAGACACCGTGGTTCTGCAGGGCAGCTGCAGGTCTTTTCTCATGGCCTTGTAAACAATCAGTGATCAACCACAGTTGTAGCACCAGGTAACGTTCAAGCTCCTTTTTTCTCCTTAGAATTCAGGTTAAATTATCTTTCTTAGAAGAGGGTAGAATTTCAAGGCAAAAATTTATTCAAGAAGTTGATCCACTGAAATCAAGTGAAGAATCTCATGCACACAGAAGTACTAATAGAAAAACAAGTTGACAATGGCAAGATTTTTTTTTCTCTATAATTGCTTGAAATATGATGGTACTAAATTTATGTCTTTAAAATGTTTGGATGTCATGAAACTCACATAATGGACTGGGCCAAAGGGCTCTTTATAGTTAATTTTATTTCCTGTGCTTTTCTTCACAGGTAGTGATGATCTCTTTTTGGAGCATCTGGACTCTCTGCAACATTGGAAGGTAAATTTGGTGTGAAGAGTCAGAAGAGCACTCAGAGATCTTGGTGCTTATGTAGCTGCCTTCAGCATCAGAAACAGCAGGGGGAGGGAGACACACCAGAGAAGGAACATAACCAGAAAACTGAATTTAAATAGTATGACCCAAATTTTCCATGACCGGTTTCAGCAGTATCTCAGCTGCTTTTATGCCCTGCTAAGTAACAGCCCAAGAGAGTCCTGTTTATTTTTATGTGAGAGCTCTTCCTGAAACCTGGGTTTCTGGCAGGCACAGCTCCTGCCATCGCTGCTGTTGTAATAAATGAAGATGTTGGGTGAGCAGGGATGTTCCCAGGACACGGACACATCTCCAACTCACAGCACAGCAAGTGTGCAGCCCTTGGAAAGCTGCTCATAGCAGAAAGCACCTTTGAAACACTGCTCAAGCTCTAAGGGAAGGGAGACACTGCTGCTGCTGGATTCAGGCTTTGTTTTCCTCCCTGAATTCTTGTGGTCAGATTATTTACTTATTGTGCCATTCAAAAGCAGTGGGGAGGTAATTCTTTGTCTGTGTATTTTTCCACTGATGTTGAGCAGGGCTGGATGATTACATGGCTTGTGCTTTGTTAATTATGAGCACTTAGAGAAAAATCTCATTGCATTGTTGCTGCGGCGGGCGGGTGAGCGTGCAGCCTTTCCAGAACAAATTCCCAGCTGGGCAGCTCCAAGGGCACGGCCACATCACACAATGGAGCATGGGGCAGTGAGTCCCCAGTGAATTCTGACCAAAGCAGCTCCCAAACTGGGAGCAGCCGGGCTGTGCTAGCACAGGGCTGCATTTTGCAGCCAGGATTGCTGATTAGAATGCAGCTTTCTCCTAACAGAGCTCTGCTGCTTGCAGGGCTGGGCCTGGCGTGGCTGCACTCCCTGGATGTACCAGCAGGACCCCACGGCCTTCTGTCCCATATAAATAACCCATTTGGCTGCTGCTGCAATATCAGATTGGTTATGTGACAGTCCCGTGGCCCACAGGTGGATCAGGGCTCCCTTGTGTAGCACTGCACAAAAGGGAATTGGATATCCCAAAGGCATCAATCCCAGCCGCCAGGAATTCTTGGGCCAGGGTGAATCTCACTGGGCTATTCCTGGAAAGTGAATGCAAAATATGCACGAGGAGTTTAAAGCAAATCAGAGAGGCCACTAAACAGGCAGAGTTTTGTTTACACAGCCTCAAAGGTTTTCCATGTGATTCCATCAAGACACCCAGAAGATTCCAAGGCTACCCTGCACAGCTCCCCCTGCAATTGCAGATGTACCCTGGCTTTGGGAGGTGGGTGTCATGCTTCACCTGCAGGTGTGGAATTGCCTCCCCAGCCTCAGAGATGGCTTTTGCTGGGGATGATTTTCAGTCTGGCTTAAATCCTCAGCTAACAAAAGCCAACAGCTCGATTTCCTTTGATCCCCAAAACTTTTGTGATGCTATGGCAATTTACATGACTCAAAAATACGGCTTAGGCACGTATTTAAAAAAATCCCAGCCTGCAGAGAACATTTGCAACAGGAAACCCTGTGTCAGAGCAGTTATATTCCAGATCCCTCCCGTGGAGAATATTCACAAGGTGAAGAGGAGGCAGCCTGCCAACCTGACCTTGTTTTAATTCAGTTCCCTGCGAGACATCAATCTGGGTTTCTACTTCTGGGATTCACTTGCTTTAGAAACAGTTGCTCATTCCTAGGTTTATCCAGAAGCTACAGAGCTCTTGTAGCTTTTGTTTGTAATTAGAGAGCAAAGTTTAATCCCCACTTCCTGCTCTATTAATAACAGACTATCAGCTCTTCTCCCACACAAGGGAGCAGCAATTGAATATTAAAAACACTCTGACACCTGGCTTGCACACTGGGGTTTTGATTAATAGGTCTTAAAGGAAGAAAAAGGAAGAAAAAAAGGAAGAAAAAATAATTTTAATTTAACTGGAATAGAAGCATAGGAGAGGGACAACCACTCTGTAGTGTTCCTGGCCCCTTGGATTACACTGCACCAGCAGGAAAACATGACCAACAGGCAGGGAATGTGAAAATTCGGGATTAGAGAAACTGCTAGCGTCCCATAAAGAGCATTCCAAAATGCACAGAGAAGCACGAAAAAGGAGATTCAAAATAGGATCTTTCAGTTCTGTTCAAAGGCTGAAGTTGGATGCTGGAAACTGGTGGGTCTGGCCTAGGGAATTTTTATGCCCCCCACTTTAGAAATAGAATGTTTGGAGCTGTTGGCAGGAGTTTGACCTTTTTCTGAATCCCTCCTAAAAGGAGTTCTGGAATCCTCCTGCATCTTTAGCTTGCATCTTTATCCTGAAAGCATTAGAACCCACGTCTATCTTAAAAATAGGATTTGTACCTCTCAGCCCACAGAAACACTCGCTGTCCAGCTTTTCTGGCTGTATCATTCACCACTCAAAATCCACTGTTAGCAGCTCTGTTATTTAAATCTGCCTGAATCCTGGTGACAAACTGGCCTGAGGATTTCCTGCCATGAAAGGAGTTTGTTTTTTTCGTGCAGCTTAGGGACGAGTGGTGTTGAGCAAGAGGATTTGTCAGCTGATTCCCTTCAGACATTTGTTATCATTTGGTGGGAAGATGCAGAATTTACTATTCTCAGCAGTAGGCTGATCTACTGAATGTCTCTGTGTTCCTGCCATGGGCTGGGGAGGGGGATATCCTTATCTTTGCTCCTTGGGAGGAGTGTACTGGGCATAAATTGTGGGGTCACTGCACTGATGTGCAAACAGCCAGTTCGTGCAGCCAGGGGCTGCAGAGGTGACCCTGGGAGAGACAGTGTTCTTGTCACACCCCATCACATGCCAAAACATCAGCCCCACAAAGGAGCTCGTGGTGCCCTTGCTCAGATGTGTTAAGGAAAAAAACCAAGGATTTGGGGTGGGCTGAGTAACCCTGGGAGAAAACAGGGAGGTCAAGACTGTTGTGCTTGGCTTAAGAGGGAGGGCATGCAATGCAATTAAGTAAGTGTTTGTGTAATTGTTTACGTTTTATTTTTCTCTCAATCCTTGTATCAGTGATTAGACGTTTGTGTTGATGGGCAAAAAATTCAGTAATCCCCCAAATGAAAACTTTTGCTCTGGCAGAGGAGAAAACTGCAAGGAAAAAGACAAACGTGGTTCACTGATCTGTAGAAATGTACAGAGACAACCATGACTGAGTCTTTTATCCTTGTAGGAGGGCCTGAAAATGAAATCAAACCAGGCCACTCTTGGTGTAAGAAGTGATGGTTGGTCCAAAAAATGAATTGAATTTGAAATCTTTAAATTGAAGTTTTCTGCACTGGGTGGAGCACTTTGGTGCATGGAACAGAACCTGGATGTGTAGGAAAAGATCCACACAGGAAGGGAAAATAAATATAGCCAGCAGTGTCCCCAGAGGGATCCCATCTCCTGCATGTGCAGGGTGCAGGAAGAGCTGGAGCTGCACTTTGTGTCCAGGCTGTGAGAAACTCGAGGTGCATTTTGCAATGTGGCGTGGGAACCGTGCCTGGAGCCGAGCAGGAACACAAGGGAGAAGCAGAGGGAGCCCAGAGCAGGAAGTCCTTAAAGTTCCACACATTTGCCCATGGCTCCACCACAACCATCCCAGCTGGGCTGGAGCTGCTGGCGAATCCATCTTTTTTATTTCTCTGGATGTGTCTCTCTGGATTTAGCAGCTCACCACTCGATGCTCCCCCTCTCCTCTCCCCATCTCTCCCACACTTTGACCTCACACCATGAAACTGTCAGAGTGAGGAAACAGTTTGAGCTGAAGCATTCATTCCACATTACGTGATTCTAGATTAAAGGCAGGAAGCATTTAACCCTTTGAGAGCCATTTCCCTCATCCTGGGACACCTTGACTTTCAAACTCTTTTCAAACCATGTGTAAGTGGGGGATGAGCATTGATGCTCTTTAGATGTCTGTTCTTGTCTTACCAGTGGCTTTTCCCAGAAGCCACAGAACCAGGATTCAGGAGTGTCTGGACTTTGCAAACTGAACATATTCTCACAGCCCTACTCAAGATTTTTGATTCTTCCAGAGTGGGGAAAATGTGCATTTCCAAATGTAGAAAGAGATGAACCTCTGGCTCCTTGTGTTTCACTTCATTCCAGGGTTTGAGGTTCCAAAGTGCAAATGGCTAAAATTAAAGCTACAAAAATAGATAAAATGAGGACTTTCAGTGATTAGCACTCAGGATTTAGAAACAAAACTTCTTGCTTTTTTCAAAGCTGCCTAATAAATAAACTCCCACAGAACAGCACTTACATATAAAATGTATCATTTCACAGACCTGACACAAATATGTATTCTGAGCTTTAAAAGCTGCTCTTTTGGCAGATTAGGGATCTCCTGAGAGCCAGCTCCTGCTCTCCAGCGCAGACTGATGAACAATTGTCAGATATATTTGGTGTCTGGTGCTAACTCTTGGGTTCTATGCTTCGTAGGTGGTCTTGGCAGCTAAAAGGGTGGAGGAGAATGGCAACTCCACCCCTCCATTCCCAGTGTTTGCACTGGCAACAGCAGCACCATGGCAGTGCTGCAGGAGCAGAAGTGACTTTGACATTGACCTGATGGAAGGTGATGAAGATGTGGGGTTTTCACCACTGCTCCAAACAGATGTGGATGGGAAACACGAATGGCTCTCCCAGGCCTAGGTTCTGGGTTTCCTTTTCAGCAAAGCACCTCCAGGTGTACAGTTCACAGAAACAGCATTTTGGTTAAGCCTCAGAGGGCTGATTGTTCTCAGTAACCTTTTTTTGGGCATTTGGGATGTTCCTACAGATGTTGGCCTCTGCCACCATTCCCAGAGGGAGGGACTGGAGCGCAGACTGTTGAGGCAGGATTGCCACCATCACTTCCTCTACATCCAGCAGCACCACCAGCCCATCACCTTTCCTTGAGCTTGAGGGTCAGCTCCCCTTATGGAAAATCAAAGGCAGACGGGAGAGTAATTTAAAGATTGGATTCCTCTTTTATTCCCTGATCCCACTGCTCTTTCCTGACAGTCACACAACTGCTGGGGTGTGCCTTGTCCTGCTGGGTAAAGAATGAAGAGTCTTGTTCATTCAAAACCACAGAGTCATGGAATGGTTTGGGTTGGAAGGGACCTTAAATCCTATCCAGTCCCATCCCCTGCCATGGACAGGGACAGTTCCCACTGTCCCAGGGTGCTCCAAGCCCTGTCCAACCTGGCCTTGGACAATTCCAGGGATCCAGGGACAGCCACAGCTGCTCTGGGCTGTCTGGTCAAACATCTTTGCTGACAGAGCATGAGTTTGGGTTCAGGTCCCCACCAAATGCAAAGCCATGACCTTCCTCAAAAGCAGGGAATCAAGAGAATAGGCTGTTACATTATTAATGTGATGTTCCAAATTAGTTTTTCATCATGGCATAGGAAAATATTGGGGTTTGAAGTGAAATACAATTCAGAACAGCAAAGAATGGCAGCCTCTGCAAGCATCTGGAAACCTGGATCACAATCAAAAGTGAAATAATTCAACTCTCTCTGTGAGAGTGCAAAGGCAACCTCAGAAAAAACTCAACCTCTGCTTATCTGGTGAGCTTCCTAACCAGCAGAGAAGGTACAGAATGTCTCCAGATTCAGCAAAACCCCCCTAATATCTTTTCCAAATGACTGGTTACTGATTGTGAGTGTTCTGCATTACTGCCCAGAGAGAAGAAAAACGTCCTTAGGAACAGTCTCCACAATCATCCCTCATAACAGCACAGACATGAATAGTTTCACCCATCATCCCTGGAAAATGTGCAGCTTCCCCCTGACCTGCTGGAGGGGGTGGGAAGTGTCTGTGTGATGAGATGCAGAGGCTCTGTCTTGAAACCCTTCTGGATAAGAGGGAAAATGTAAAAAATGTATCTTCTAAAGAAGAGAAGATTGCTGTGACAGCTCCTGAATGAATTGGATCCCAGGGTTTACAGTCTATCAGCTCAGCTCTCTGCTTCATATTTGGTGTTTTTCCATCTGTAGGAAAAGGCATTATCATTTGGGATGAACTTTGTCCACTTCATGACAGATAAAATTATTGCACCAGCTACAGATGAAGGGAGATGAGAAGTGACTTTGCTGCATCATTTTCCATGCTCCTGTTTATTCCAAAATCTTCAATAATGGGCTAAAATCTGACAGAGCAGAAAATCACCAGCTGTTCTGAGCTCCTTTTCCACTTTCACAGCTGCACTGAGAAGAGAATCTGCCTGATTAAACCTAAGGGATTTCAGAGGAGAGCAGCAAAATTTAAGAACTAAACAGGTTCAAGTGAGCAATGACTCTGCAACATTAATAAGCTCAACATTTTAAGTACAAAACAAGGGGAGGAAATATTGGGCAAAGCCAGTGAGAGCTCTTAGAGAGAAGTGGCAAGAAATCAAAGCACAGAGTTATAGCTGTGCTTTAAAATACTTTAGGTAAATAAGGTCAAAAGACTAAGTAGACACTCTTTTTTTGTTTTAAACTGTGTTTGGAGTTCAAATACTTGGAAATAATTTTTAACCTAGCCAGCAAAAGCATCTTTCTAAGCCAAAGTAAGAAGAATTGCAGAAGTTTCTGCTTGCTAAGTTAAATGAGAACAAAGACATGAATGGAAAGGGGCAAAGAGGGCAGAGACAGTGAGAAATTATCAAAGGAAGAGTCTTGCTTTGTCTCCATTAGTGATAGATTGGATCATCTTCTCTAGCCCTGCTTTTGTGCCTTTAAAGTGAAGCTGGAGATCTTTTTTAACTTTAGTTCCGTGGTTTTCCTGTGTGAGTCCCAGAGGAGACAGGCCCAGCCCAGCCCAGCTCCGAGGATCCATGAACATGAAATATTAGCAAGTATTTCATTGTGTTCTGCTGCTTCAGGGCCATGTGCTGGCTCTGCAAACACTGCAGTGAGATTTTGACCCCAAATCTACTTTGCCAGTGGGCAGAGGGAAATCCAGCAGTAACAATCAGCTGGCAGCCACCCATTGTGCTTTGGAAAACAATGAGACAACTCTTTTCTGGTACAGAGCAAGTTTCTTTTGAAGTCTCAGAAAATTTTTCCTTCTTCTTCACTTGTACACCTGACACAGATGCTGGAAGCAGCCAGGTACCCTGGATACAAATATTTCTGTCTGAGCTGTTCCCTGAAATCAGGATCTGAATTTTCTGGTTTTTTGCTCTGCTCCAGGTGTAAATGTGGGATACAAACAACAATGGAGTTTTAAAGGAACGCAGAAGCAAGATGTGACTTCAGATGTGAATATTTCAGCCACCTCCACGTAAATGAGGGCAATTCCTTTATTTCTCCTTGGTGATTCTCTCCCATGGATGCTGAAGTGTGTGACAGGTATCTGTGACGTATGGGCAGAGTAATTTGGATTAAGAGATCTGGCCAAGATCATCAAACAAGTCACAGGAAAAGTTAAAATTAGAGCCTGGTTTTCCCTTCTCCCAGATCACACTGGATCTCCATGAGGAACCACACTGCATGTGTGAGACATGCAGTTGACAGGAACACAGAAACAACCATTAACAAAAATCTTCAGCATCAAGCCTGTCTTGGTGCTGCTGCAATTGTGAGGTTCCAGCCTATCACTGAAACCTTGCTCAGTCCCTAACACAGCTGAAATTTAAGAGACTTTTCCCAACTTTTAATTACATTCCTGTGCAGTGCAACTCACTGTGCTTTGTGCATACCTTGAGGGAGGTGTATGGTCTGTGAGTTGCTGTAGAGAGTTGGGAATTAATTACAAAGGACACAGGGCTGGAGTTCCTCTCAAGTACTTGCTCAGCTGTGTAACCTTGGGGCAAATCACTCAGCTGCTTTGTGCCCAAGTAAACCCAGCTGTAAAACCATCTTGAAAAGCAGATGGTGCACAAAGATTTGAAATGCTCAGGAGAATGATGAGGGATGAGAAAAAAATTTTAAAAGAAGGAATTCTACAGCTCACTGCTGTTGGTATTGATTTAATGGAGTTAATCTGAACTAAATCAATAGAACTGAGAGGAGAATTTTCTTTGATATCCAAAAATCACCCCACACCCTCAAATCTTTGTTTTCCCTCTCCCCTCTTGACTTTATGGCAGTACTTTCTCTCTAGAGGGTTAATTTTAAACCTTCAGTTGAATACATGTTTTCCCCTGGCAGCCTGAAGTTTCTAATTCAGGATCAGGTTCTACATGACTAAACTTTGATCTCGTACAGGATTATTTTTAGGCACTTAATTCTATAGCATTCTTTTCTCCCTGCTTTTTGTGCTGCCATTCAGCCTTGCCTCTGGGGCACAGTGAGGCTTGGACTCAACTGCTGCACCCCAAATAAAAATACTGAGCTTTATTGCCTCCTGTAGATGGTTAGTCCTGGCTTAAAACCAGTATTTGTACTCCTGGTCAATGAACCAAGGAAATACTAAAGTTTTTGTAGCAGAATAAATGTTTGCCACATGTTAGTACTTAAGAGAAGACTTAAATGTTTCAATATTTTTTGGCTTTAGCAAAAATCTGGATTTTTTTTTCCCTCTCAGGAATGTGGGAATACTTATTTGCATAAGGAATATTTCCAAAGCAGGGTGTCTTAAGTTGTAAGAAGGGAAAACAATAGACTCTAGTGTAAACAAGGAATATGTAATTATGTGACACATAAAGGATCTATTTTAGTCACTACTCAGGGAAGACCTTGCATGTTTTTATTAATCACTAACGAAGCCAAAACATTGACAGGTTTGAATTTTGGTGACATTTCTTTCCAAATCAGTAATGATTTGAGCTGAAGGAAGTTGCAAACAAATCTACCAAGCTGGAGCACCAATTCTCTTAGGCTTTCATGAAACCCAATGTCAGCAAATTGTCTTCAGCAAATTTAGCCCTTGTTATACAGTACTGGAGTGGCAAAATTGTTAATTGCTAATTAAAATTGGTCATCATTTTTCCAACATAAAAATACTTCTGTTTCTGTGTGTCTTGCAAACTGCTTTATTTATTGTTATTGAATCTTTAGACTCAATATTTGAGCCATTGAATCTCTAGATTCAATATTTGAGCTACTGAATCTTCACAATCAATATTTGAGCTGTGCTATTATTAATTTAAAACATTGAAATTCCGTGCCATAAATACCAAAGTGCCTGGGCTGATTAATGACACAGCTCAAACACCAAATTGTTAGTTAAGCATAAGCCAAAGTAAAAATTCCCTGATATAATTTGAGTCCCTTTTTGAATAGTCCAACTCTTCCCCCCCTAATACCACTTGAAACTGAATTTAAAACCAGGTGCAGGGCATATGTGGGAATGAAAGGCTCTTAAATGAATCAGAACACAAGACATTCTCAGATGAGCAGCTGTGGAAAATAATAAATAAAACAGAAAGTGAGCTGGAGATAAGGCAAATCCAGGTGATAAAATCATGGCTAAAGCTGTCTAATATAGGGAGAGAAAAATACAAAGTACATTTTAAAGCCCTGAGCTATACAAATACTCATCAGACTCCATTTCCATTTTTGCCGCTCCTAATGAGGAAAAGGCTGATTTAGCTCAGTCTTGCAAGATGAAACTACATCTGGGAGTGTTTTTCCACATCCATCAAACTCAGCTTTCCCTCCAGTGTCCCTGAGTGTAAATCACTGAGCTTGGCTTCATTTCGTGGTCCTTGAATGGCTCCTCTGCTGTGTTTGAAGAAGAGGCTGGTTTGAAGAAGACCATGGCTTTTACACGGCCCAAGCCCCTTCCTGCCCACCCTGAGAACAGAGTGCTGCAGCTCCACGCTGCTGTTATTTGTTCCATAAATCAGTTTATAGCCCCAAATCCTTGGACGTGCTGAGGCACAACCAGACGCTGCCACTGGGATATGCCCTGACAGGCTGGGATGCTCTGGGAGCTGCTCAGGGAAGCCTGGATTTAACTCAAGCAACAAAATAATGAATTCCCAAAGGCAAAAATTTAAGGCATCATATAAAACATTTCTTCTTAAAAAAAACCCCAAACAACCTAATGATGTAAATATGTTTTATGTGAAGGCTTTGTGTCTTTGAAAGCATTTTTGAACTTGAAGTCTAACTAGTTTGAGAAAAAAATTAAGAGTTTTAGGTGAGCTCCTTGCTCTTGGTCAGTGCAGTCCATTTTTTGGCAGGTTTTATACCACTCTGATCTATTTTTCCCTTTTGCCATGTAAGAAACCTTCAGAAAAATGAGAATTTCCATGGAGAAACTGACTACAAAATGCTGCCACAAGTTTGTATTTTGCCCAAATAATCACTTTCATATGCAGTCGCTGTGCTTTTAAACCAAAATAATCTGAAAAAATAGTGATTTTAAAAAAAAAGTCTCCCTTTTAAGAGACGCTGTAGGGCTTAAGTTTGCGCATGAACAAATCGCTCCTCATTGTTCAGAACTCTTTCTTTCAATTAATACTTTTCACTATTTATGCTCTTCATTTGAATAAATTAATTCATTTATTTTCCAGTCTCTCAATGAAGCAGCTCTGGTCCATTTTTCTTGCTCAGCACAGCTCTCGTCACTCTCCTCATGTCCTGCTGTAGCTCACAGCCTGTGTTTGGGAGCACAACCATTCCCAAAGGAAGTCACATCTCTTAAAAGGAGGATTCTCATTAACAAAACCCACTTTTTAACACCAAGATATTGGACTGTACCCTTTTAAAAAAAAAAAAAAACAACAAAAAAAAATACCCAAAGAACTAATTTGGGACGATCCATTTTTTAAACCACAGTTTTGAAATCCCTGCCCCAGAGAGGAAATTCTGTGAGTTTCTTTGCAGAATGAGCAGGAGATTTTTGAGAAAGGTGTGAAGACCAAACAAAGTGTCTCTCCCACAACCTGATGGCTGAATGGATGCTGAATTGAGTTGATAACTAAACTTGTGGCTTATATTAAATACTTCTAAGCAGGACATACAGTTCAGAGCTTGAAACCAAGCCTATAGTTCCTAACTTGAAGTGGTTGTTAAGCATGAGGTTTCTTCAGCAGTTGATTTTTATTTATGTATTCAGTTTTTTCTTCAGTGAGTGCTGCCTTTAGGTTGTGATAAAACAAGATTTTATGAGACTGTAGGACAGTAGGAGATATCATCAGGTCTCTTTCATGACCTGACAGTCTCTCATCACCTTTGTTTTTCAAGTTTTCTGAGGCACTTTCTAACTTGGTGTTTTTCATAGTTCTTAGTTCTTTCTCACACATGGGTGTTGTTATCAGAACTATGTTTTTGACATGACGAGTGTTCACACACTTTCTCTTAGTGTGAAAAACAACTGATGGGCAGCTGTCTTGACCAATGGGATGGGAGAGGTGTCAACCTCCTTCTCCAATCCCTGGTCTTTGTGGAAATACTGTAAATTTGGAGTCAGAGGTTTTAATAAATAGTTTTTAGCCTTCTCATCAAAGAGTGTCCGTGCGTGTCCCACAGCACCAGTCTCTCACACAGCCTGCTGGCTGAACTGATGCCCCTTTTTCCCAGCTTGCTGCCTTTTTATCCAGGGCTCTGGAACACGATTCCTGCCTCAGAGCGTGGTGGCAGATTTGCCTTTGGAAGTCAGAGCCTGCTTCAGGCGCCTCTTCAAGTCCTGCATGTTGGGCGACTTGGGCCGGACGAGGTGCAGGCCTCTCCTCTTCTCTCCGTTGCAGCTGCTGCAGCTCCTGCTGAGCTCCTGGCACAGCTGCTGGAAGGCCTCGTGCACGCCCTCGCAGCTCTCCCGCGCCGACACCTCGCAGTACGTCCCGCCCAGCTCCGTGGCCAGCTGCAGCCCTTCCTTGGAGGACACCTGCCTGGCCCGCAGCAGGTCGCCCTTGTTGGCCATGAGCAGCAGGGGGATGTTGGCGTTGGGGTGGATCCTGCGGATGTGCTGGTGCAGCGGCCGCAGCACGCGGAAGCTCTCGTAGTCCGTGATGGAAT
The DNA here is from genome assembly GCA_013397245.1 of Thryothorus ludovicianus. Classification (NCBI taxonomy): domain Eukaryota; kingdom Metazoa; phylum Chordata; class Aves; order Passeriformes; family Certhiidae; genus Thryothorus; species Thryothorus ludovicianus. Next base: position 168,891 of record VZTB01016209.1, on the reverse strand, counting down.
AAACGAACACGAAGCCGTCGGCCCAGTAGATCGAGCGGTTTATCTGCTCCTGGCAGCAGATGCTGTCCGTGTCATCCTGCAAAACAGCAGCGTTTGTGTGGAGAATGAGGAGCCCTCTACAGGAGGGCCCCTCGCCCTCCCATGGGGAAGTGAGGCTGAGAGCCTGAGGCATCCCTAAGATCAGCAACTCACTTCATGCTCACAGTGACCTGGTGGTCCAAAACTGTGGGAAATTGTCTCTGTCTCTGCTATATTGCAGAAATTCCCACAATGTACAGTCTTTTACCTCAGCGAGAGACGGGCGAAAGAAGCAGAAACTCCTCAGGTCTCGTGTTCGAGGTTGTTTATTTTTCCTTATCTAAAACATTCTTTCTGTGCCCTGCCGAGCTCCTTCTAGCAAGACAGTCGAAGGCCTTCTTCCACCCTCAGAGGTGGTGCTTATCTTTTATACTATAAACTACGTACACATTATTTACTAATTATTCCCAATACCTATTTTCTACATCAGACAGACACATTTTACCCTAAACCAATCATTCATGTC
>VZTB01016209.1:154536-168012 GCA_013397245.1 Thryothorus ludovicianus | reverse complement strand
CTCTGAGCTGACATCACTTGCTGGATTTCCCCACTCAGCCAAGGAAGCAGGGCTCTGCACCTAGGGGTTCTCTTGGGAGATGCTTCTCTCTGGGAAGGATACAGGCCCTTGGGTGAAACTCTCACCCAGCTTTCCATGTGGATCAGATTTGCACATAAAGGAACAGCCCCAGACAGAGCTTGATTTGAACACGGGCCTGTTTGTTAATGTACTTCCAGAAACCTCTCTGGATGTACCAGGGAAATTCCCAGATTTGGTAACACTGTGCCAGGTTGTCCAGCCTGGGGAAAAGGAGATCCAGGGGGGACCCAGTCACTCCCTAGAGCTCCCTGAAAGGAGGATGTAGCCAAGTGTGGGCCAAGCTCTGCTCCCAGCAGCAGGACATGAGGAAACAGCCTCAAGCTGAACCAGGGGAGGTTTAGGTTGGACATCAGGAGGAGTTTCTCCATGGAAAGGGGGATTGGACGTTGGAAGGCGCTGCCCAGGGAGGTTTGGAGTCCCCATCCCTGGAGGTTTTCAGGGAATGACTGGATGTGGCACTCTGTGCAAGCTGGGACTCAGTCCGAGATGTCTTTTCCAACCTCACTGATTCCATGATTCTCTCATCCCACACTGCAGGAAAGCAGTGGAGAGGGGTCAGAGCAAATTGATTGAAGAGAAAAGCCAAAGTACTGCTTTGAAAAGCTAGTTCTGTATTCTCTTGTACCCAGCCAGTCAGAAACTCACACCCTTATTGTGGATAAAATTATGATGGGCACAGTAAGAACATTAGAAATCCATTAGGTTTGTCATACCATGACAAGTGAACAGTTGCCCTCCAAGGTGACTTTTAGGGGTTTTTCTAACTCTTTATTCAATGTCTCCATGGACAGAGGCCCTCACTAACTCTGTTTGGTGAAGCCTGCCAGGTTTTCCTACCTTGCAGTTCTCTAGATAGTCAGAGGCAAAGTTATTTGGAAAAAAAAAAGCAATTTGTTACCAAGAACTAATGACTGGAACTGAAAATCAGGTGAAATCTCACTGGTAATTTATGGAGCAGGGATGCATTTATATAATTTTGTTCTGGTCACACATTTCTAGAGTCCATCACCTATTTAGAGACCCAACAACCACCAGCTCTGGGAATACAAAGCTGAACACAGCACTGTGGGCTTGAAAAGAGATCAGCTCTCTTGTCAGGATGGAGCTATTTCCAGCTAATCCTCTCCTCTGTGTTATCCCTGCTGGGACAGGGACAACTCAGCCAGGGAGGGACATCCCAGCTGCAGCCACTTTGGAAGAACTGACACTCCTGTCATTATTACCTTTCTGCAACCTTGCAATTTTTTTATATCCAACAAGCATTTTCTCTGTACAGCTCTTCATGAAACAGGCAGAAATTGTGTATTTTAAGGGAAGTTCAACCTCACAAATAAAGGGCTCAAATTTTTGTTATTGTTGCTAAATTCTACCCAAGAAATTTTTATCAGCTTCTGTAGGACTAATAGAAAATGTGTTCCATTATCTATTAATCTATAGAATACGTATCTGCCATTGACATTAATTCTAACAGAACTTAGTGCTCAGCACTCTCCCCAAAGAGATCACTTTTATTTAGACCTAAATATTAATTATAAAGCTAACTTCAGAGAGCAGCAGTGGAAAAGAATGAATAAAACTGATCAGTTTTCTTCCGGTAGGTCAGACAGTAAAAGAAGAACTACTGACAAACTCTTCTGTGAGGAGGAAGCAGAATTTCTGAGGGGTCAGAGTGTAAAGTAGGCTTAAAACTTTCCTCAGGACTTCTGCCAGCCAAGTGCCCTTTGTAAATATTTCATTATTGCTCACAGAAGCACTGGCTCGTCACACCCTGTGGTTCTTTGCCCTTGCCAGCTCACAGCTAAATCCTGTGAGCAGTGAAATTGGTTATCAGATGCTCTTATCCCTCCTCCCCAAAGCTCCCAAAGCCCAAAACAGAATGATGGAGAAGGATCCTCCCCAGCAGCCTTGCTGAAAGGTTAATGAGAGTGAACTCCAGCCTGGCTGGGGCAGGCTGTGGGAAGAAGGGCAATTTGCACTGTTGGGGTCTGGGTTGTAGCCAGTCTGGGGATAATTAGCCACTCTCCATGTCCTGGAAGCCTCTTTTCACCAACAAAATCCTTTCATGGCCAAAAAAANNNAAAAAAAAAAAAAGGAAAGAACTAATTGCCCTGGCAGGCTTTGAAAATGGGTTTGGAGAAGGTGCACATTCAGAGAGCCACAACAGCAGAAATTCTCCCTCACTCGAGCTAGGCCCACCCAGCAGTGAGATGGATGGATGGATAATCCCAAGTGGAATGCTTTATTCAGGAAATCAAAGGCTAATGGGCTACTTTGAAAATGGAAATCTCTGCTCCAGAATGAATGAATTTTGAAACACACAGGCCTTTGCAGTGTACAGGCCAAGCAGCAATGAGCCATCCAACAAAAGCACTCATCTGCTTCTGTTTCTCTCTTGCACTTCCACATTTCTGGGGGCTTGAATCCTGAGGTTTCCACATGATTTCCTCCTGAAACACTCTATTCATGCCACAGAGTGCAGAAAACTCTCTTCCTTTAAGGATTTTAACAAAAATCCAGCCCTTTTTCAGCCTTAACCTGTTCTGACACAGTCCCTTTAATTATTGCAGATACATCATTTGAAGCAAACAGGCACAGGGTGAGATAAGGGTGTCTTTGGGAGATTTTGGGACAGCACAGACCTTGGACTGGGACAAAGAAAATGAAACTCCTTCCCAACTAAATTAAAATAATTTCTGACTAAGAAACCTGTTGGCTTGACTAAATTTTGTGCAGTTTTGGAGTCACGGGACTGAAGGACACAGCATTAATTTAGACAGCAAAATAGCATCTATGTAGTCTGAAAACAAGAGGTAAATGATTCCCATCCCTCCTTTCTCCATGGGCCAGAAGAGGCAGGGGATTCCCTTTGTGCTCATCAGGCAGTCCCAGTGGTCCCTATCCTCCCCCACAGCTCCTCTCTGCAGGGCGAGCTGGCAAAGGCCTTTGTGCTGCTAAACCCCACTTGAATATTGGGAGAGCTTCCAGGGCAGCTTTTGTTGGCTCCTGCCCTCTGCTCTGTGTCCCCAGCCCAGCTGAGTGAGGCTGCACCAAAGCTTTTCCCTTCAATCCACCTCCAGGCAGGGATGCTGGAAATGGGACCTGCTGGAGCTTTGCTCATCCTTCTGTAAATTCAGGATGGAAGAGTCCTACAGCACAGAGATGCACACCTGGGTCTGTGCAGGAAAACCAGAGGGTGCAGAGCTGTCCAGGACAGCCTGACACCCAAGGAGAGAAGGTGGAGTTCTCATCCCAACATACATTGGCCAAATCTAAGTTTACACTGAGGTTGAGGCCACATCTAGAAGTTTAAGTTTGGTGGTGCAATGAGAATATCTGATTTTATTATGAAATCTCTGCTGTTCTGTAGGAATTATTACCCATGAGATTTCCACCATTCATGTAACCCCAAATTTCACTACATTTCCTGTTGCTTTGACACTATTTTCATCCTCTTGTTCTGCATGTGAAGCAGATCTTCAAGGAGAGACAGCATAAATCCTGCTTGGAAAAATATTTCTAGAGAGAGGTTCCTGGTAGGATATTAAATCTAGAATATAATAGATTCATCAAATCATTAAGATTGGAAAAGGTTTTTAATATCATTGAGTCCAACTGTCTAGAACACTGACAGAAAAAGGAGCTTGATAAATGCTAACACCTTAAAAAAAAAAATAAATTAATTACATTTAAAACAAGATTGAGGAAAGCAGGCAAAGCACCATAGCTGGAAATGACAACTGCTGTGAAGCCTGGCCCCTGGAATAGAAACACTTCTCTAAATCTGAGACTTTGGGTGTGGAGGAAAGTCCAAGCTGAGCCAGCTGGGCCTCTGGGCAGGTGAGTTTTTTGCCATGCAGGGACAGAAACCACTTGACAGAAAATAAAACAATCAAGCTGTTTTCAGGAAGGAACCAGATTGTGATTTTACTGCTGTTTAGTAATGTGTTGAAAATAAAATTGTTTTAATTTTGACTTATTCCTGAAGGAGCCTGATTTAACACCTTCAAGAGCTCATTTTGGTGGAGTTTAAGGTACTTTGATTAGTCTTGGGTCGGAGCTCAGGTGTTTTCCTGCTGCTAAGCAGAGGTAATTACAGATGGAAGTGCTGGCAACAAACATAAGCCAGAAGTGAAAAGCACAGAGCAGCTGTTTTACCTCCAATGAGACAAAGGGAGTATCCTGCACCTGCAGAGAGATCTGCTCCCCATCGATGGTGAACTTCCTGGAATACAAAGCACCTGGGGGAGAAGGAAGATCGTTGGTCAGGGACTGTACCAGGGAACCAAAATTAGAATGGAAAGGTAAAATGGGACTGTTGAAATTCAGAGTCTGGAGGTTTGGGTTGTGGAGCTGCCTACAGAAAAGTGAATGGCCCTGGAGTGTCTGTGTGGTGTTTGCTCAGCAAAGCAGGGTGGTGTTTGCTGTGTGGGGACATGTTCTGAGTGTACAGCTGGCCTGGGGGCTGGGAAAGGGCCCCTCAGGACTGGGGCACATACTCAGAGTGGGCAATAAATCCCACATTCAGGTTTCCAGTCCATATTGTTAGCTTTAAATATAAGTGCAGTTCAGTTTTTATAATCGCAAATGAAGACATCCCGGTGTGGTCGGTGAAAGGTGTGAGTGTTTCCTGCTGCATTTTCCTGAATGCCTTTAAAAAAGGAAAGTGCTCCAGTTTTGGACACAGGGTGAGTGATTGTATGCAAATCCCCCAGGTGCTCTTTGGGATTTCTGTGATTTTAGCAGAGTTTGGTTGAAATCCCAAAAGACTGGGCAATTTAAACCTGACTTTGCTTAGTCTGGAGGACACATATTCATAGCTGAGTGCCAGTTCTACCCACCTAGGCCTGATCTAACCTCTGCTATCCTGGGCTTGAACTTTAATTTGCTACTGCAGCTGAGTTAAATGACAATGAAAACTGAAGTCTTGATCTTCTGAACTCTCTGTGGTTGTGACAAGGACAGCCTCAGAGGCTGATGTCATCATCATTTTTCTTTAGAACCTAACACAAGTCACGTGGGGGGGGAAGAAATGCTAATCCACAGCTGTTATGTACAGCCCTTCTGTCTTGCCCCAATACAATTGTCACTGCTGCCTCCAGAACAATGTCAAACGTGGAGAAATCCACCCACTGGAGAGCAAGGAATTCAGATTAACAGGGAGCCCAGCTAGTGACAGTAATGCCCTCACTTCTGAAAATCAGCTTTGTTTCAAGAAAACAAGTGATTTTATTCCAATGGAAAAAAGCCTGAGCTCATAGAGAATTTTCAGCACAAGGAAATTGAGCACTGAATCCCACATTATCATATTGTGGTTTAATATTGTGAGGGGATCCAGCCCTGGTGGGATTTAGTTTGTATTTTAAACCAGACCTGATTTAAAGCTGTAAATGGGTTTTACGAACAGAGCAGATACCCTCTTGTTCCCATTCCATGATTTTCTGCAGAACAAAGAGCAGGTGCTGCCAGGCACTGCCCCTGCTCTGCCCAAAGATGCCTGGCACAAGGAGAAGCACAGCTGAGTGATCCCAAGGGCACTGCCACCTGCTCCTTCCTGGAATTGTCACCTCTCCTGCACCACGGCCGTGGGCCTGGGAGCTAAATGGGAAAAGCATGTGGCTCCCAGCAGTGGCTCTGGCAGCAATCACTGCACAGCTCCCAGGTCTCACTTGATGTACAACCTCACAGAGAAGAGGTGACAGAAGAGAGGGGGCAAAAGTGCAGCCAGCCCATCAGGGTTGCTCGGGGTCAGTGGGGGGGAGCTGGAGGGAAGAGCTTTCAGATTGCATTTCCTCACATCAAAGGTGTCTTGCACTGCTCCCTCCTCGTCCTGAGCTCAGCAAGATCTCCAAAGTGAAGCATTTTCTGAATTCTGCCCACCTTCACCCCAAAACTGTGACATAGCCAATGTGTGGGATGTGCAGTAGGGGTGAGCATGGGGTTCATGGATCCATCCTACAACACTGGCCAAATCCATCAGTGTTTTCCTGGAATGGGTCACATGAACACACCCTCTGGATTAAACAAGAAATGAATAGTTGCTTTTCTTGTCTTATGGAGAGGAGGCTTTAATTTCAAACTCTCCAGGTTATAATAGCCCCTGAAATAAAGGGAATGCATAGAAAAAGTTCTGAGTTGCCTTTTCCTCCCCTCAGAATTCCTCTGCCTTGCCTGGGGTTGCAAGGGGAGCAGCATTGGGTTTCCGTGGTTTAGCTGATGTGTAGCTTGTTCCTGGAGCCCGTGTTTCAGTATAGGTATGTCCCCAAGCAAAGCTTTTACTCTGATCCTTTTCCATCAACTTGGGAAAAAAAAAACCAGCTGGAAAGATCATAAATAATGAGCCTTTGATTTATTGTTTTCATAGCTCAAGGGTATTAGCTGAAAATATGCACCTTATGGACATCCAACCCCACTTGGCTTCCCTGCAACGTGCACCAGTGACAAAACAGAGAGGGTTTCTTTTCCAGCTCTCTGCAGTGCTGCTGGGGAGAGCAGAACTCACCAGTGTTGGCTTCGTAGTCCCCAATAAATCTCTTGGTGAGAAAGCGCACGACCAGGGCTGCAAAACAACGAGAGATGGGTCCTCAGTGAGAGCCCAGATCCATCCTGGCACAACTCGTGAAACATCTTCCTGCAGGAAGGAGTCTCACAGGAAACCCGGTTAATCTCTGGATTGCTCACATATTATTTTGCAAATGCTGCTCTCAACGCTCACACACACAGATTTGGGGCCAAGCTGGGGCTCCTAATACAGAGTTTTTCACAGCTTGTGTTGGAAAGGAGCCCTCAGATTCAGGGTGGCAGCTCAGCATGGGATGGAGGGGTTGTTCCCTGTGATCACAGGTAAAACAATCTGTCCTTTGCTCTGAAATAATTTAGAAGAGTAACAATCCAGTAGACTGCAGCTAATCCAAATTTAAGCATTTTATGTCATGCAAGAAGTGAGGCTGACAGATGGAATGGTTCTTTCCAGCCTTAAAACCCCTCACAAAACCCATTAGTGATATCTAATCACACCTGGCAAACAAACTCCATGTGCTCTGCACCCTTAGCTCATGCTGGAGTACCCTGAGCCTCCTTATTCACCTCAACCTGAGCTGTTTTCTCAAATACTTTGATAAGAACATTTTCCTTTTTCTTCATAAAATATTTAAATCTCATCATGGCAACAGTAACTTATATTCCTGAGGTGCTTTGATCTCGGTAGATTCCTAGTAACTTGTAAAACCACTTAATTAAGAGTTAAATAAAATGTCTTACTCTGCAAGCAACATTATTTTACAATAGACTTCATCTCAAGCAATAATTTTTCTCACAGTGATACTGGGTCATCCTTTAGCACTCGTAGATGAAATTGCCTGTGCAGCTGTCTTCAACAAACTATTTAAAAATAATATGAAGATGCAGCTGCTTCAAAGCCAAGACAATCAAACATTTTTCTGAATCCCATGGAACCACAATCTGCTTTTAATAATTCCTGAAATCATGGACCAGATATTCAAATGCACCAGTGCTCTCTTTACCCTCTGTTCTTCCCCTCTCTTTTGGAGAATGATAAAGGCACATCTCGTATGCTGTGATTTGTCTGCAGAGCATAAAACTTTTACAGCAGGAGGATAAAAGCCACCTTTTGAGGCATGAAAACTTAGCCACAGTTAAATAATTTGCATATGACCAGATAGAACCATTTGTGAGTATGAAACTCGCTGCTAGCTGCTCACACGCCTACAGCAAATCTGCCTCACAAATCCTCCCGTGCCTTTTCTTTTAAAAAAAAAATAAGCAAGCAAATTGAAATAGTTAAGCCGCTACCAATGTCCCAGTTTTGGGTGTGTCCGGGCTGCGAAGGGGCTCGGCAGCCCAGCTGCACACACCTGAGCCTTACCTGTCTTGCCCACGCCGCTGCCGCCCAGCACCACCAGCTTGATGATTTTGTTGGGCGCGCAGTCCAGCGCGGGGTACTCCGGGATGGGCAGCAGCAGGAAGTTGGTGGAGTACTGAGACATGGTGTCCTCAGGGATGAGGAGCATGCCAGGAGGGCTGGCAGCCCAGCCCGAGCCGGGGGAGAGGAGCGGCAGCCGCCGGGCCCCGGCCGGGTTTGCCGGCGGGGAGAATCCCGCTCATCCCACTGGAGACGCGTTCCCGAGGAATGCGAGAGCGCCCGGCCTCCTCCGGCCGATGCCTCCGCTCAGACAGCGACTTCAGAGAGCCAAAGGGAACTTTTTGATCAGCCCCCGTGAAAGCTGACTCCGGCATCCCGCAGCCAATCACAGGGGGACCGGGACATTCCTGCAGCCGGGCACCGAGCGAGCTGCGCCTGCATCCAGCGCTCCGAGCCCTCATCCCTCCCCACGGGCTGCTTTGTGTGCTGGCCCTTGGCTGCCTGCTCAAATCCCAGATTTTGGGGCTTTACAGCCGTCACGGGAGCGCTTTCAGCGCGGTACAGTCACTCCCATGCTCTGCCTAATTCCGCTGTGAATAATCCGGTTCTGCCTGTCCGGCTCCTTTGCCTTTTCAAAGGCTCCAGCTCCGCGCTCTGTTGTTCTCCCGGGGCCATTGTGTGCTGCCCCTCCAGAGCCCCGCAGCTGATGGCACCCTGCTCCTCAGGATAACAAACACATTTCCATCCCCCCGCTCCGAGTTTTCGGGCAGCTGTGGGATATTCCGAAATCCCAGCTGACACATGAATCCTCCGGGATACATTTGATCTGCTGCTTTGTGTGTGCTGCGAGTCCTAAAGGGCCGCTGGAACGCTGGGGTGGGACACTGCCGGCTCTCCAAACACGGGGAAATGAATTCAGGGCTCATGACAGACTTGGGAAGCTGAGGAAGGACTGGGTGTCGTTCAGAGGGAATGAAGAAAGAATGGCTGCTCTAGGAAAACTGAGTGGGGTTTTAGGACAGCTGGCAGGGTCTGTGGGATGACAGCCTGGAACTGAACACTGGCTACAATCAGCTGTCAGTTCTCTGGGATAACAGGGAGGGAAGAGGACTAGGGAGGGAGTGACCCAGATAAAGCAGAACTGCAAATAATATGAAACAGATGTAAATTAAACGAAAAAAAAATAATGTTGTTGGAGCATTCATCTTTGGCAAACTCCTCAGAAGGGAGCAGAGACTTTGGGACATGGACTCGGTCAGGCTGTGTGGGAGACACGGATGGGAATGGAGAGCAAGATAATCCCCCCCCAGCTCACAGAGACCTGGGGATGCAGTTTTTCTACAGGAACAAGGTGGGCTGGCTCACTCTGGAGAGGCTGCAGCCGCCAAAAAGCCTCTCTGTGCCCAGCTGCTCTCACCACAGCACACACCTGAGCCCTCCCCAGCAGGGCCCAGAGCCAGGATGGGTTCCAGGGGATGGGAAATCAGGGCAGGGCTCCGGATCACTGCCCCTTCCCAAGCACCAATCCCAGTTTCCACACCAGCATCACGCAGGATGTGGTGAGTGGGAACTGCCCTAAGGAAAATCCAGCTTTGGGGTGCAGCAGTGCAGTGAAATCAGTACAAGAATCCCAAGATTTATGGACATGTCCATGCATTTTCCAAGGTTCTGTTTGTCCTTTGAAACCTCGTTGTGCAGCAGTATTTGCGCAGTGATGCTCTGCAAGCTCCCAGTGTTGTTCCTTTGACCATTCTGGCAGCCAATGAAGAGAAGGAAAAAATATCTGGAGGCTGATGCAGGTCATGGAAGTGGGAGGGATGCCACTGGATCCTGTGTCTTTTGGGACATGGCTCCTGTGGGAATGGTTTGCCTATCTTCCAGTGTCAATTTGCTTCCAGATTTTTGCAAAATCCCAAACACTGGGGGAAAAAAAAAGTCTTTTCGAGGAAATTTCATTACCAGCGTGCTTTAATCTCACACAAGTTTTGTAAGAAGGAGCAGAATGAGAGGAGGAATAGGAAAAAAAAGCTCAAACCTTGTGGTCAAATAATAGGGCAGCACTTTGAAATGTGTTATTGAGCTGGATAGTGATAAATTTGGGATTAGTTAGCAGCAGAAAGTCACTGTCTTCTCTCTGAGTGCTGGATCCTTTGTTACCATTTGCTATTAAAAGCATATGTCGGTGAGTAATATAAAAACATTCATCACAATAGTCCTCCTCCAAAACCAAACAGTCATAGATCTGTCAGCTTCTAGGTGGCCTGAAGAACTCCAGCCCAGGGAAAAAAAAAAAAGCCAGATAAGTTCAGAAAGACCATGAAGAATATTCTATATGAGCAAAGGCATTCCTAGAAGAATTCACATCCAACTGAAAAAAAAAAAAAAAAGCTAAAATAATTTTGGGTAACCAAATGTGGTGCTGAGGAACACAAAACGGAGTCAGAGGCACATGGAGGCTGAGCTTTGGTCTGGGTGAATGTGAGACAGATGAAAAGAATGCAAACTGTGCTCAAATGATGCTGAGCTTGGATGTGGCACTCAACAATCAGAAGTCCTGAGCATGGGCATGGAGCAGCAGCTGCGTGAGCAGGGACAGGGAAGCTGTTCCCTGTTCCCTGTGCTTGCAGGGCTGGATCTGGTGCTGACACGGGAGAGGGGAGGCGTGGGGGCAGCAATGAGACAGCAGTGCTGGAGGAAATGTTCTACTGCTGCTTTTGGCACCTCTGAGGGCTTCTGGTTGCTTAAAACAAATGTGAAAGCACTTTTAGGCTGCATGTTGGAAGCAGACCAGTGGAGCTGGAGTTCCTTTGCTAACATGGTTCAATATGAATTTCTTCTGCACCAGCCCAGGCCTCTTGTGCTTCTCCCCTAAGCTCATTCCAGCACGTGCAGGATCCTCTGTGCCGAGAGAAGGGTTTTTAGCACAAATAAAACAGCAGTGATTCTCCCAGGGGTCTCAATCTGCTCTCAAGCTCCCCCCTCCTCTTAGCTTTGAGGTTTTAATTCTGAAAGGATTCAAGTAAAATACAGACTCAAACCCAGAGGTTTTCAGACCTGGTCCTTATCAGGTTCTCTAGATTGCCAGAGCAGTCTTTTCACAGAGTGAAGCCATGCAGAAGGATTCACACTCTGAGATTGTATAACCCTTGGCATGTGGAATAACAATAGTTTTTAAAGGAGATATTCATTGTTTGTGCACAATGGACTTATATTTAGCTAAGAAACCCATGTTTTAAATTCAAATTCTCTTGGAAAAACAATAGCTTAAATTAGAGGGGGAATGTTTGCAAAACTGAAAGTGACTTTGGAAACATTTGGATGGTTCTGGAGGTTTCACTTTATTACCCCTTGGGTTGCTCATGCAAAGATCTGTCCCTTTGCATGTGCACAGAGATTGCTATTTCTACACCAATTTTTTTACAGATTTATTTACTGCTCTGTGTTGCTTTTGGCTCTATTTGTTAGAAGATTTTCTATTTATGTTGTTGTTGGCTCTCCAATACATCTTCAGAGACGAAGCTTGCTAAAAATAAAAATATTTGCCATGACCGTAGTGCCTGTCACAGGAGGATGTCAAAGTGCTTAAAAACGAAATGTAATTATTCCTCATGCATTGTACAAAAGGAGTAAGAGATGAGCAGAGCCAGAGAGACCTTGCTAAGATCCCAGCATGTTGGGAAATTGTTTCTCCTTCTGCCTAGCTCTAGGAGAAATGATCTTTCCTCCAGAAGTCTGCTTGTAACCATTATATTTGCCTCTGGTACATCTTTAATAGAATATATTGATGTTAGGGGGACTTGGAAGGGGAAACAGGGCTCTTTTCAGAGCAGAAATGGGAAATGTGTGTGAGGAAATGTCAGGGGCTGTTGCAGATGCTGAGAGAAAACTCGTGTCTGGCAGCTTGTGCACACACCCCTGAATTGACTGCAGCCAACAAGAACTGATCCCTGCAGGTCTCTCTGCCCCTTCTGCTGCAAACCTGGGGCCCAAACGTCACTTCTCACACTGCACTCAAAAAAATTGTCTTTGAAGCAGCTTTCTGCTCCCAGTAACCGGATAGCTCAAAGGTGGGCAAGGCAAAAGAGAAGGAGATAAATGAGTGTGGTGTGCTTGAGGAGCCAGCCTCGGTCTGTGTGCTCAGAATTCTACCTTTTTGAGTTTAAGTGAATTAAAAGTCCATCTCTGTGCTCCAGCAGTGACCTCTGAAGACATTTGGGGACAAGACCACAATTCTAGCCCCGTAATTCTACTCAGCACCAAATTGTTCTGATCCTGAGGCCAAAGGGCAAGGAAATGTCCTCAGATGCTGCTGTGACAGCTGTGATAAATCATCTTTGATTCTATTTTGGGATGTAGGAGAGATGAACATTCAAACACATGCTTCAATCTGGTCCAACACTTTACAGATTCCACAACTTCTGCATTTCCTGTCCCTAATTTTAAAGCACTGCCATTCATGGCAACCCTGTTAGGAGCACGTGGCCCTTTTCACTTTGGGATATTTTGTAAGGTTTGGGGTTTTTGTGTTCCTGCAGCCTGTCCCTGGGGAGCCTGTGGTAGATGACGTGGGAAGTCCAACGTGTGCAGGGGAACATCGCTGCAGGCGAGCGGCTCAAACAGAATGGAAACATCTTGGCCTCATAAAAAAGTTTTTGCTTTGGTAACGGAACCATCGTGCCTTCCCCACAGATATTCCCACAAGGTCAGGGTTGGAGTGTGGAAATGGGCCTGGCGCTGCTGGGATTGTGAGCAGGGAGCCCCAGCCACCCTCCCTGGCTGCCAGCAGCTCCTGGGTGATGAGGAGGGGCCGGGAGCCTTCAGGCTGGGCACAGCTCTGGATCAGGATCAGCCACATCCCGGATTTCTGCCCGCCCCTGGCTGTTTCCCGAGGGCTGTTCCTTTGAGCTGTGCTTGCTCTCAGTGTGTGCTGCAGGATGAGCTCTGTGCTGCCTCAGGAACATTTCCCACTCCCTCTCCCGTGGGATTTACAATGGACACTTGTCATCCACAGCTCTCCTTTCTGTCACTGGGGGATGTGTGGGGTGGAACAGCAGAGGGCCTGGGGCAGCACCACTGTCCCACTCTGTCACAAGATCCCAGTGATCCACAGCCACTGGAAGGAGTCTTGGGAATCACAGAGTTCCCTCAGGCACCTCCGAGGAGTTTCAGTGCCCTGGGGTGACCGTGGTGTCCCTTGGTGGGGTTTTGGTGACACACCCCGGTTCCCAGCCCCAGCCCCTGTGGGGACGGTGCCTCCCTCCAGTGTCACCAGTGACCCTCGCAGTGCCGGGAATCAGGGAGCATCCTGGGGGGAAGGGGTCCAAACGGATCATGGAATCCCAGATTCCCAGAAAGTTGGGGAGGNCCGTTCCCGATCCCGTTCTCATTGCCGATGCTATTCTCAGTCCTGTTCTCATTCCCAATCCCCTTCCCGATCCCAATCCCATTCTCATTCCCCTTTCCATTCCCGATCCCGATTCCGTTCTCATTCCCTCTCCCATTCCCGTTCCCTCTCC
>VZTB01016209.1:135743-152096 GCA_013397245.1 Thryothorus ludovicianus | reverse complement strand
GTTTCCATGCCCATTCCCGTTCCCGTTCCCGATGCCCGGACCGAGATCGCTCCGGAACTGTGGTGCGCGGTTTGCGCGGCGCGGTTTGCGCGGCGCACGGCCGGGCCGCTGAGCGGGTGCGCAGCTGGCGCTGTCAGTCGCGGCCCAAGATGGCGGCGGCCGGGGGCGGATGGAGGCGCTGGTGACGGTGCGGAGACTCGCCGCCGTCTGTACCATGGTGAGAGCCCGCACGGCCCCGCACGGCCGCTCCGCAGGGCTCCCGGCCTTGTGGCCCGCGCTGGGCGGCGGGGACGGCCTGGCCGCCGCGCCCCGGCTCCCCGCGAGCAGCAGAAGCGGCTCCGAGCCGTCGCTGCGGAGGCCCCGCCGCCGGCTCCGGGAGTCTGAGGTGCCGGGGCGGAGCGGCTGTGCCGGGGAAGGGCGAGGGCAGCGCGGGGAGCCGCGGCCGGGATGAGCGCGGGGGCCAGCCTGGCCGGGGCTCGCAGGGATTTGGGATAATCGGGCTGAAATCCCGGTGGGAAAGGTGCTGGAGGCTCCCGGTGGGTGTGTCCGCTGCCGCCCGTGCCCTGAAATGTTTCTCGGGCTGGTGGGTGCTGCCTTTGGGAGAGGAAAGGAATTATCGGGCACGAATTGGCCCGGTGCCCAGGTGGCAGTGGTTGTTGTGATAACTGAGTTCATTTTAAAGCTTGTTCTACTCGTTTATCAGAGCTCTGCAGTCGCTCCACGTGCATGCGTGTACCGGGGACCGTCCCTGCTGCTGGGGGAAGAGGCAGGCTGGTAATTGCGTGATTATGCAGAATTGTTAATGAGGCTCGGCTGCTGTGTGAACAGAGCCCGGCGAGTGGCTGGGCTGGCAGCACAGCTGACTCACGGGGAAATATCGCAGAGAAACCCCGCAGACTGCTCGGGGACCCTGCTGCCAGGAGTTCCCTGCCTCGGAGCTCCAGAGGCTGCCGTTCCCAAATCCAGCAGAGGCTCAGGCTGGGGCACTTGGAGCAGCTTGGTTTTCAAAATCCCACATTTCCATCTCCTCTCTGCAGTCTCAGCAGGGGCTGTTGCACACCAATGTACTGGCTCTGTTCTCATCTGTGTGGGACAGAAACAGGATTTTCTTATTTTTCCATGCAGCAGCTGACTCCCGGTTTAACTCCTGAACCCAGTACAATCTGGGTATTTGCAGTTTCACATCCCTACCAAGAGATATTACTTTTTCTTTTCTAATCCCTGGCCATGGAGACCTCACAGAAGTCTTAGGGAGAAGACTTCCCAGGCTTTTGTCCTTCCCTGATCTCACTAAATGTTTGGTTTTTTTCCTACATAATTTGTATTTTTGAATTGCCCATCGCAGACGCAGGTGAGATTAAGGCCATGAGAGGTGAGTCAGGACCTCTGTGGAGTTCTGCACCCCAGAGGCAAGGGATTGAATCAGTCCATGGAATAATTTGGATGCATTCCTGAGAGCAGCTGACTGAGCCTTGGATTGAGAGATGGAAGGCAGAGCATTTCCCTGTGACTCTGCAGCCAGATCTGAGCACATTCCAGTGGATTTTTTTGCATTTTTGCTCCTGTGCTTGCCTGGATTTTGGTTGGGATGGTGGCTGGAGGCTGGGCAGGTGCTTGGAGCCTCCCACTCCTGAAGTTCTGGGGCTGTTCTTTCCCAAGAAACTTCTCCATGTTGCAGCCCTGGGGAGGCAGATTCTCCTCATTGTGTTTCAAGTGGAGAATTTGCTGTTTCAGTTCTGTGGAGAAATTGCAGAGCAGTGCTGGTAGCACTAAATAATGCATGAAACTGGCTTCCAAATTTCTTAATTAGTCGTTTAATCAAATGCTCTGAATCTGTCAGCATCAGTGGTTTAGGTGCATGTGTAGCTTGACTAAACTTACTGTCAATATTAACATTTATTCCCTCATCTAGCCCAGGAAATTAAGGTCTGGGAGCTGTATTTTAAAACTGGATCAGTTTATTTGCATGTCCAGCAAGTCAAAATACTGTTTGGTTTGTCATAAAGGTATATGAAAAACCTGAGCCTTCTTTATAAACACATTGAAATACATAAACAAAGCCCCTTTGGGAAATGCTTTCTTAAGGATTATGCTAATCTGTGGTGATTGTACAGGACTTTACTTTTTTTTTTTTTTTTTTTAATATGCAGTTTTTACCAGCTTTTCCAGTCATCATCTGTGCTGCAGGCTGGAAAAGTGACACCCAGCTTTGTGACATTGTCAGATCCCTTGGCATCACAGAGGCTGCTGTTCCTTTGCTACTCAGCCACTCCATTCCTCTCCAAAATCTCTTTCAAAACTAAATTCCAAGCCTGAACTCATTAGCAGCCAGTAATAGGGTTGAACTTGAATCATCTCCCCCTCCCTGAAACACTTTCAGCGTGGATCAGCTCTGCTGTGCCTCAGGGTGGTGGCATTTCCTCCGTGTCCCTTTTCCAGGGTTTCAGCACATTCACATGGCAGCTCCAGCCTGGCCAGGGCTGGGAGGTGTTATAAATGAGAAGCTTGACTAGGCCAATATTCAAGCAGTAATCAATTTATTAATTAATGTGGTAAAATATGAGCAAACAGTGCTGGGTACAGTGGGGGAGTTTTCCCTCCATCTGCACACCCAGAGTTGAGGCTCACAGGTGTTTATACGGGTACTCAGGAGCTTTCTCAGCAGTTTCTATTCCCATGTTTTAAGTCACAATCTTATACACCATGGTGATTTAGTCTTCTCAGGATGTACATCCCAAATGGAGTATCCCAGCTGGTGGGGTCCAGCTTTCACATGTGGGTCTAATTTTTAATTTTAGGGACTATTAATCTTATGACAGTGATGTCCAGCTTCCTTTAGTCACAACTATTAATCATTGAGTTGATGCCCATCTTCCTTTCTCAAGCTGCTTTCCAGGGTATGGGGTAGGACTTAGAGATAAGCATGCTCCTTTTTTCATACATTCTAAAGCTATAGTTTAAAAAACTCCTTAATGCAAGCATTATTCTAAAATTATACTTCATAAGATTGTTATAACAAAAATCTTTAGGGTTTACCAACAAGCAAAAAGTTCTTGTAAAAAGCAACATCCTAAAACTAATTCAAATGCTCCTAAATCAACTTAAGACTTATAGAAGTTAATTGTGAACAAAGGATGGATTCAAAGGCCTTCTTCCATGCTTTATTTTCCTCAGTTTTTCATTAGAGTTTGTCTTCATAACTGTCCCATGGTCGGGCTCCACACACATCACAATCACAGCTACACACGTTGCCTGTATTTACCTGACATGAGGCACAGCTTTGTATTTCACAGAGGGAGCAGGGCTTGGTCACCTGCATGGATCATTGCTTGGGGAGGCTGCTGGGAGCACAGCCACGGCCAGGAGCCACTGTCCCCACTCTGCCTCCCCCTCTGTGTCCCAGCCCTGCCCTTTGCTGGGGGCTCTGGGGCTTTTCCTTCTCTTTGCAGGCAGCTGCGGGGTTGAGGGAATCGCAGCAGAGGTGGAAACAGGGAGCACTGCTGAGGTGTTTTGCATGAAACATCTACAGTTTGAGAAGTGTTTAAGGGGGAATGTGGGTCTGGGCTGGACAGCTGGGAATCAATCCTTTCTTGGCTGAGGACACAGAATTCCATGGGTCTGACTGCATCCCCTAACCCAGGATGTGTTTTCTGTGCTCTGAGACAGCTGTAGAACTGAATTTTTGAGTTAGAACTGGAGGATTTTGTTTAATTGACAGAACTTTTGGAAAAGGAGACCAGAACTTGAGAAGGGAGCTAGGTGCAAAGCTCAGAGCTGGGCTTTTCCTTTCTGGCAGCTTGTGAGCAGAATATTGTTACTTTGTAGGCAATTAGGGCCACTTCCTCTAGATTCGTGACTAATTGTTTGTTAAACCAGGAGCACATGCCTGAAGAACTCCAGTCCAGGCTACAAATTGGGGGTAATCTTAACATACTCTGAATCAGGACATAATTATTGGCTTGAGTGCTGGAGGGGAGGTGACTGCAGCACTGGTAATTCCCACATTTCCATTTGCCACCTGAATAATTTACACTGGGCAGCTCAAGCAGGGCTGTCCCTGGTGTGTAATGTCATCTCCCTGCTCTCACCTGTAGCTGTAGGACTTTGGTTTGGCTTTATCAGAGAATTAACATTTATAGCATTTATTTTTATCCCTGGAAGAAGGGAGGATGGAAGTAGAGCTGGCTAAGCAGATTTCTGTCTCCAGCAGTGCTCTGCTCCTTGACTGACTTTTTAAGCTGAAAGAAACAAAATATTCGTCTTTGCACTTAAAACCCAGGCTGAGAATAATTGTTTTAGGGGGGAAAGAAATACATAACCCTTTGGAAAGCAGGGAGGAGCTCACTTCAAGGTTTTCCCACAGGTTGTTTGCCCTCTGGTTTAATGCTGTGTGTGATGGGTGTTTATTGTTGCAGATTTGGGGCTGGGAGCAAAGCCAGGCTGCAGTTCAGGTGGGCCACACATGTTCCCTTGGATTTTCCAGGAGTCCTGAACACATAAATAGGCTTTTGTGCTATTCTGATCTCTGCTTTGATTATCTATGAACTTTTAAAATGTCATATTTTAATTGTCCTTAGGAAAATGAGAGATCATGAGAGATGCTGTGTTGTACCATGGAGCTGAGGAAACTGGGCACTCCATGGATCAATTGTTCAAAGTAGACACTGATTATATGAGGGGACTCCTACTTCAGAGCTGCTACCATTTAAAAGTGAATGTGAATACCTGGGGAGAGAGGCTAAAATAACAGTGTAGCTTGTTCAAGATTGCTCTGTGTTATTGAATCTCTGTTGTTTGGTTCTTTCATCAGAGCAAATGCCTTTATTGCCTTGGATTCTCCATCTGTTTGCATGCACATCACTGGCTGCCTTGTTGCTATTAAAAAGAAATGGCTTTCAGTGCTTGCTCCAGCAGCTGTCAGTTTGGGGGATTCCTGCACTTGCTGCCAGAATAAAGAGCAGCACTGTACATCATTGTGGTTTGTTTCTATGTTGTGTTTTACATCTTCAGCTCCTTTTATAGTGGACACTTAAAGTGGGCTTGTAAAACAGATGAAGATAAACTTTGTTATGAAAGGCTAAGAGGGAGTGGTTTTAAACTGAAAGTGGGTTGATTTAGACTAGAAAGGCAGGAGTTTTTTCCATTAAGGGTGGGCAGGCCCTGGCACAGGGTGCCCAGAGCAGCTGTGGCTGCCCCTGGATCCCTGGCGGTGTCCATTGGGACAGTTGGATGGGATTTGGAGCAGCCTGGGATGGTGGAAGGTGTCCCTGCTCATGGCAGGGAGTGGCAGTGGATGAGCTGTAAGGTCCCTTCCAACCTAAACCGTTCCATGGTTTATCCACTTAACCTCTCACTGAGGTGAGAGCACTGAGTTGTCAATGTATTTCCCTTTTCAGACCCATTGATTGGCCCACAGTGGAATTTTACTGCTCTGTGCCATGTCTGAAGTTACAACTTATTTATAAATGAAATACAAACCTATTTATAAATGTTCACCTTCCTTCATCATCCACTCCCTCACTCTCCAGAGCATTGTCCCTGCCCTGTTTGATGTGTGAGTCTCCTGATAAAATCTGGCTGCCAGCTCACAAAGGAACAATGCTGGTAAACACTGGGCCTTGCACAGCTGGGAGCTCTTTGTCTTTGTTCTCTTAGAGGCCCAGAGAGCTGCAGCATCCCTGGGAGCTGTGCTGGCAAAGCCTCCACTGCTGTGTGTGTTACTGGGGCACTGGCAGAAGCACAAGGTTGGGATGAATCCTTTGGGTGGAGAAGTCAGGGATGGACTGGGAGCAGTGGCTGAGCTTGGATGGACTGGGCTGGACTGGGAGCAGTGGCTGAGTTTGGATGGACTGGGAGCAGTGGCTGGGTTTGGATGGACTGGGAGCAGTGGCTGGGTTTGGATGGACTGGGAGCAGTGGCTGAGCTTGGATGGACTGGGCTGGACTGGGAGCAGTGGCTGAGTTTGGATGGACTGGGAGCAGTGGCTGAGTTTGGATGGATTGGGAGCAATGGCTGAGTTTGGATGGATTGGGAGCAGTGGCTGAGTTTGGATGGACTGGGAGCAGTGGCTGGGTTTGGATGGACTGGGCTGCACTGGGAGCAGTGGTGCTGTGGGAGCAGTGGCTGGGGAGGGCAGTGAGCTGCTGCCAAAGCTCTGGGCTGTGGTTCTGGTTTTCCTGCCCGTTCTCCAGCAGCAATATCCTTCCTGCATGTTCTTTTCCCTGGAGGCCAGCTTTGCTCTCTCTTCAGGAGCAAGGCACGGAGGGTTTCACAGGGTCCTGCTGGGCTCTGGCAGGTTTGGGTTGTGAGGGCCTTGCAGGACCAGCTCCTCATGGAATAAACGTGCTTTAGGAGGTCACAAGGCACCCTGCGTTCATGGATTTAAACCACTCCTATTAAGGCTTCACAGGACTAAACTCCTTGGGAAACAGAGCACTTTGGAGTTCCTCTGGGTGCCATGGCAGCAGGTGGGGTGCTCCATGAGCTTTCCTCCCTACTGGAAATGGGCACAGCTTTCCCAGGAGGAAGATTCCGTGGCATTTGGAAGCGTGGAGCCTTGGATAGTCAGTGACACTGCTCCTTTCAGGATTATCAGTTTGTTTGGAGTGCTTATGCAGGCACAGTGCTGCCGTGCAAGGCTCAATTTACAGTAATTTGTTATGCCTGGAACACAGACAGCCTTCCCAGATCCATGAAAAGGGATCCATCCTTTCAAACCCTGAGCTGACAACTCTTTTTATCTGATTTCAGTGCTCCACAGCTCAGGAGTATTAAAGGATGGGGAAAGCAACATCTAATCTGTGTTTAGAAAACCATGGCAGTGTGTTCTATAAACTTGCAGCAATACAACCCCAATCTGCTCCATTTCCACTTCCCCCCAGGGTAATTTTAATAGTCCTGAAGCTGGAACTATTATCTCAGCAAATATAGCAAGTGCAGGCAGACTTCTGCTTCAGCTCATGCAGATTTCTTTCCTGAAAGGTTTTAAGTAGCTCTGGCTTGGCCTGCTTGTTCTTTTTTCCCCCTTTTTGTTTTGATTTGTTTATTCACTCTTAAAACAACTCCTCAGCAGTGGGTTTAAGCAGCTCCTCTGAAGTGCTGCACAATGCTGTCCCTTGGAGCCTTTCTGCACAACCTGAAAGCTCCTTCCCAGCTTGTTTTAAAGGCTGAATCTTCTCCTGCTCTCATTTGTTAAAAGGAAACAGCCAAATGAGTAATTAGAGGGCAAGGATTGTGCACCAGGCGTCTTCTGGACACTGAAATGCTGTAGGTATTTTCCCCTTTTTTTTGCTTTTCTTGAAGGGAAATGTCTTTTGCAGGCAGGTGCTCAGTGGGAAGCAGCTGGCTCCAGTGCAGGAGTTAGGATGGTGTGGTGTCCAAGCCAGAATATCCTCAGGGATTTTATTTCATCAGGTTTTCACTCCAGTGATGCCACACAGCGTCTGGGTGTGCATCCAGCTGCAGTGAAAGGTTAGAGGTACCATGAGTTATGAGTCTTTAATTCCTTTGTTTGAACTGAATTAGATTCACTGCAAAGAGAGAAATGCATAAAAATCAGGTAATGTGCAAATTAATATTTTGTGCTGAGCTAAAATAATAGTAATTATCCTCAAAGAAAGGCCGAATCTTCCAATTTGTGTGGGCTGTATGGAGAGGGCTTTAAATTAACTGATTGTTAAAAGTGAGCTAATGGAATTAATTAGTCCTGGGTGTGTTTTAGACAGGCCTAAAGCAGCTGAAGGGTGGAGGCAAGCATAGAGAACTACAGTTGGAACAGGATACAATGAACAGATAGAAGTTTTTCTGAAATTTTGGGAGACACATCGAGATTTTAAAAGTTCTCTTCTGACAATCTGCCACTGTCCACAAATGAACTTTAATGGAGCATCTTTTGGGGTGTATATATTAATCTGTGTCCATCAAGTAGTGTAGTGCCCAAAATAAGCACAACAAACTTTAAGCAAAAAAACAACACTTCTTGTAGATTTTGGCAGGATCAATATTGAAAAAAGACCTAACTGTAAGTTTGTAATTGTATTTTTGAAAAGATTGGAAGGATTTCACCATTTTAGTTCATCTCCTTGTACTTTAAGCAGCTGCTTCATCCCTGTCAAAAACCATACATTAAAACCTCATGAAGCATTTGTTTGACAAGTCTTCCTGAGTGTCTGTGTCTGACAGTGACACCAAAGAAACCTTGAGTATTTTTTGTCATTATATTGAGCTAGTGATGGTTATGAAATGGTTCTAAACCCACTGGCAATTCAAAACCTGTGTAATTAGAGCCCCTCAGAACTTGTCACAGGTAAATGCCCTGAGCTCTCAGGGCAGTGACTCTTTCCCTACTTTGTGGGTTTTTCCCTCATTTTGCAGCTCCAGTGCTCACTGTTTGCTGAGCAGCAGCACAGCATTGACCTGATTATTTTGACAAGAATAACAGAATAACAGTGAGGATCCTGACCTAGAGCTGTGCTAATTTTGGGTCCTCTTTTTCCTGGAGCTGCAGCAGCAGCTGCTCCATGCTCAGAAGGTCTCCTCACACCCTAATTTCTGCTTTTCTGACCATCCTCACATGTGCAGTTACTCCAGAGCAGCAGAAAGCAGATGTTTGGGGATGGAAATGTGGGTTCCAGCCAAGTGGGAAAGTGTTAGCTCAGGGTAAAAAATTGGGTAGTCTGTAATAAGAGTCCACTAATTCTCAGCCAAGGTTTGTGGTCGATCAGGATTTCAGTGAAACTTAGTAAAACTCATTTTGCTAAAAAGGAAAGAGGTTGTGGCTTGAAGCAGGAGCCATGAGGATGCTGGAAATGTGGAATTCTCAGCTGACAGCAGCTCTCCTTCTGAGCTGTGGGGTTGTTCTTAATCACTCCTAGCTTTTATTCATCCACAGATTCACCAAAACCCTTCACCTCAGAGCCTAATTGCAATTTCTACCATAAAACTAATTAAATACAGCACAGAGAAAACTGAGCACTCCTCTTCCCTGATTCCTGTCAGATAAGTGAAAGCGACCTGTGAGCCTTTTGTCTGTAAGAATTACAAATCCAGTAAGTTTAAGGTCACCAAGTATTAAAATCCCTGGAAACTTGATATATTTCCAGTTTCTGATATAAATTAAATCTAGGCTATTGCAAAATACTCATTTTCTTTGCAGGAATAGGATTTTTTTTGCTGAGAAGAGCCAATAATGCCTAATTATCCTTCTCTGTGATCTCCTTTTGGTGCTGCAGTGAGTTACCACTGGCTAAGAAACAGAAGTCTACTGCTATTTATTCCACTTGCATGGTGCATTGAAGTGGAAATAAATCCTTAAGACTTCTCTACTGAGCAAAAATCACTCAGAGCTTACAAGCTGGAAGAGTTGCTAGATCTCTCTTCTGGTTTTGATGTGTTATTCAGTTTAAATTTCCACTGCCTCAGTATGACTTGGTAAGACAGCTCCCTCAGGTAAGGGGGTTTGAAACTGCTCTTTTCATATCCCTTTTCTTTAAAAAATTCAACAAAACTTATCTTGGGTGTTCTCTGGATAAATATTAGTTTGCCTCAGTGCTATTTTCTTTGTATCTCATCCAGATCTGAGCATGAAATAGAGCCCCAGGATGATTTAGGTTGGAAAAGACCTCTGGGACCATCGAGTCCAACCTGCCAATCCCCACCTTGTCACCAGCCCAAAGCACTGAGTGCCACATCCAGCCTTTTCTTGCATTCTTAAATCAAGGGATTGGTGTGATGTCCCTCACTGTGTTGGTATGAAAAAGTGAGGAAAACCTGAATATTAACAATTCCCAGTGCTGTTATTTGATACTTTAATATTTGGGATATTAAATTTCTTTAAGGGTGTTCTTTTTTCATTGAGCACGAATGTTTTTGGATAGACCCTTCTTTTCATTACTGATATGCATAAAGTAAAATTACTGCAGCTATGACAGGAAAGATTTTACTGTTGTTTTTTGGAGGTTTTCTTGGCCATTTTAGCTGTATGTATTCCTGTTAAGGTGGTGATAGTTGTAACAGGCCAGGCAGTTTTTAATTTTCCTGTTTGACTGATAATTCCAGAACTGTGGAAGCACAGCCAGTTCTGTGAGTGGGGTGTGAATAGAAAAGGAGAGCTCAGAGACAACACCTGGGAGTCCCAGGAATTTCCAGAAAATTGAAAATCCTGCTTCCAGGTACTGAAACTTCCACTGTCACCTCCCCACCACTGTGGAAGCTCTAAATTCACATCTCATTGTGGAAGTGAATCACTATTACCACAGAGTTAAATGAGGGGGAAGTTTTCCTCCTGGGGTAGTTGTGTTGCATAAATCTGGGTTTATTCCTGCTCCCAGTGCTGAGTTTGATGGTCCTGAGGCAGAGAAGCACAAGAGTTCCTTGAGAGCATTTCCTTGCACATAAAAGTCAAGGATGTACTTCTGGGCTTGTTAAAACATGTATTTATTTGCCTTGCACCAGCAGTGAGAAATCAGTTCTGATCTCCTGCATTAATCTTTATTTTCGGCTGTATTTTAGGTTTTTTTGTGTTTGCTTAGCTGTTCTATGCTGGGCAAACTCAATTGCTGTGGGTGAGGGATTTTTTCATGGCATTTCTTGTTGCTCCCATAATATGTGATACAGTTAAGTAAAACTGTATTGATTTTTTTGTGGTTTTAGGTGTGCAAAGTAGCACAAGATGCAGAACACCTCAACTGTGGCACCCCAAAGAGGAGCCTTTCTTAATTCCCCCAATAATAAAATAAACGTTCATACTGTGGATGCTTGCCACTTTGGTTTTTTAGATTAAAAATCAATTAGATTTTTTAATTCTAGACAAGGTGTGTGTTTTATATTTTCAAAATGTTGAAGTGTGGATTGTTTCTTGTGAGAAAATATTCCTGTGATAAGTGGCAGATGGAAAAATCTTGGAGCTGGGGTGGGGAAAGGTGTGTGACACCTGTCAGTGTGACAGCCAAGGCTCCTTGCAGCAGGACATGGCTCAGGCTGGCCCCAGTTTCAGCTGCACTGGGTTAATTGGCTAATTGTTAATTGAGTGGCAAAGATCCCTGGCTGGGAGGAGCTGGACTTTGCAGTTCTGGACCTTCCCCCAGAAGGTGACCAATGCCAGGCGGTGCCCTGACCATAAAGTGGATTTTTGCCCCTTGTTTGGTGCAGTTCTCCTGGACGTTGACTCCATGGTGAATCAGCTGTGCTGCTGCAGGGCAGTTCTTTACCCATGGAATGCTGGGCACTGCATTTCCTGGAGCTTTTTCACTGTTTCATTTGCAAGTTTGCATCTTCAGAACTATTTGTGATTAATCGGTGACTTTTTTTTTGATTCCTCCTGCAAGTGCTTTGAGAACTGTTTTGGGGTTTTTTATGATTTTATGAATTTAAAATATTCTCTGGCAAGAAACTTTAGAATCATCCCAGAATCCCAGAATGATTTAGGTGGGAAGAGACCTTCAAGCTCATCCCATTCAATGGGTAGGGACACCTTCCACTATCCCAACTTGTTCCAGCCTGGCCTTGAACACTTCCAGAGATGAAGCATCTACAACTTCAATTGTAAATAATACATGAAATATAATCGAATTTATTAAGGAAACCTTATTTTTTTTCATCTACCTCTGCAGTTAATTTATCCAAAATTAAAAAGTTTGGGCAATAAATACAAGGAAACACTTGGAAAAAAACTCACCTGTAACCTGTCAGGTTAAATGAATACAAGTTGGTGACTTTGTTGACAACCCTGGTTTATGGTAGGTTATTCAATTCTTTATATCACAGTTTTATTCAACATTACAATTCTTCTGGTTTTATTTATTTGTTCAGATATGTATTCCATGTACTGTTTTCCAACTGGAGCATTTGGGCTGTCAGGTTTCACTGGTTCTGTGAGGTCTGGTACCTCCTTTAATGGGCTTTTCTCCAGTGTTTCCCTAAGAAAATATTGGAGATCGTAGAGGGGCTGAGGAAACTCCAGACAAACTGAAATTGAACTTCACAAGCTCACAGGATTTACAAATCCTCCTTTCCCAATCTCCAAACATGCAGCGTGGAAGAGCAAAACAACCTCAGCAGGAGCTGGTTCTGATTTCCAGGCTGAAAATTCCAGTTTTCACCTCTTGTGCCTTTCCATGGAATTTTGATGGGCATCTCCAATGACACCATATCCCAAAGGCAGCGTGGGTCAGAGCAGTGGAAGTGGAGAGACCCTCAGCAAATCCTCCTTGCTGATGGTTCTATTTTTTTAGTTTTAGTTTGGGTTTTTTGGGGGGGAGATACTGGAGGAAAAAGAGCTCCTTGGGAGCAGAGAATGGCTGCAAGGAAACAAATGAGAGGAGCTGCCTGAGCTGGCACTGATGCCTCAGAAATGTTGTGTGTAATTGCTGCTTGAGCAGAACTCTGCTTGTAAATCTGTCAGCACCCTGTGAATGTTTTGTGGGGTTTGGAATACCCAGTTCTGAGCCTGCCTCGTTTAATCTGTTTTGAGAAATGTAACTCACTGTAAATCTGATGTAAATCCAACTTCAACTGTTAAACCAGATGATTTCTTGGTATCTCTCCTGGTTTTTCAGGAAGTTTTTAGTTATTTCTCTGTTCAAGGCAATCTGGGTGGAACTGTTCTTACTGTCTCTACTTGTGGTTTTTAGTAAAATAGGGGCATGATGGAAATGTTTGCTCAGCAATTAAAAAAAGCATTGGTAGCTTCAGGGGAATAAATTAATTGAGTTTTGCTGGACTGTAATGTTTGGTTTAATGCTTTTCTGAGGTGTCTGAAGGTGGCTCACCTGTGCAAAAGGATTTCTGTTTGGGCAAGGTTAGAGCTGGAGTGATTTGGGCATTTAAAACAGAATTAGGAATCCAAAGTGTTTGGATTCTGCATCAAAGTAGCTCAGGATTGTTGGAGCATCAGCAAGAAAAATTAAAGAAAATGAGGTGGGGAGGAATGAGGGAAGGTACCAAATCCTGAGATATTCCCATCCATAAGGTGGTGGGAGTTCAAAAATAGAAAGAGATGAAGATACCACTTTGAAAATGAAGTGGACCAAGTTAAAATATCAAAATAAAACATTGGAATGCTTTAGTTGTTGCTTTATGTGCCAAATAAGAGCCGTGGTGTTTTTCAGTTGTATCTAAACCAGCAAATTCCATCCTCATGGTACTGCTGGATACTCAAGGATGTGTCAAAATGCACTGTGAGCTTCATACATCACCCTGAAATTAAAGATGGCAAAGCCAAAGCACTTTCAGGTGATCTGAGATGTGATAAAACTCTTATTTCCATTCTCCTGGGGGTTTGTAATCAAAAACTTCATTTGTCCGTCGTGTTTTGCAAAATAATGCTAGAAAAATACAGGATAAGTTTCTTTATTTTTACAGTGCATTCTTGACTAAATTTAGTTGCTGTTTCTAGGTCACTGTGGCCAACTGGTGTTTGAAGTGAGAACAGTTGATTATGGTAATTTCCAAATAAATGTAGAAAACCCTTCTGTTAGATCAGATATTTAATTTTGGCTGATGGAGTTGAGATTTTAAATGAAACCTTGGTACATTTATGATACTAAAGCATCATATTCATTTAATTCTGAAGAACACAGCGAACACAAAATACTGATTTTCAATGGAAGTAAATTATTTCCTAAATAATTTGGGGTTTTTAGGAAGTTTGTATTTTCTCTAACATAAACATTATTTTTTGTAGGGCGCCAATGCCTCTGCTTTGGAGAAAGAGATTGGTCCTGAGCAGTTCCCTGTGAATGAGCATTATTTTGGCTTGGTCAATGTAAGTGAATTTTCTATGCTTAAAATGCTGGGTTTTAATTCATATCCTAATTTGGAGCTTAACAGGATTCTCTTGATTGATGAGAACTTCTCACTTGGAGTGGGGCTGAGCACAGACACCACGTTCTGTAGGGTGGTTATTAACCAAGATATCACTTCATCTGAAACACAGAAAAAGAAATGTATTTCTTGTAAAATCTGGGAGAGAGCAACCCTTCTTCCTCCAGTACATTTCTCATTCTAAGATTTTAATATTTAGCTGGAAAAGGGAGAATAATAAAGTGTGTCCATTGTTCATATGCTGTTCCAGAGAAGATTTTGCACTGATGCTGCAGTGCAGGGGCGGTTTTAAAATGAAAATGTGTTACTTTTCTAAAAACACCCCTCTCGTGGGAGGA
Source organism: Thryothorus ludovicianus (assembly GCA_013397245.1). NCBI lineage: Eukaryota > Metazoa > Chordata > Aves > Passeriformes > Certhiidae > Thryothorus > Thryothorus ludovicianus. The sequence continues at coordinate 137,937 of VZTB01016209.1, read as the reverse complement.
GTGGAAGTTTTGTGCAGGAGATGAATGACATGGACTGGGTGCATGATTCCTTCGTGTAGTAATACTCCTCCTGGATTTTTGGCAGCCTGCTGTAGCCATGGGCCCTCCAAAAAGCTGAATTTTTGCTCTTTGTGTGGCCCTGGGCTGGGAGCTGTGAGGCAGCAGAGTTTTCTGCCTGCATTAACTGTGCAGAGGGTGTTGGTCCTGGTTGGTTCACAGCAGCAGTGGTTCTGTGCCATCCTGTTCATGGTGGGAAAATGCTCTTTTGGCAGAACTCACCAGAAACAGAATTATTTCTGTGTGCTGGTCGTCAAGGTTGTGTTGAGAGCTGGGAGATGCTCCATCTCTTCACATACCAAGTAAGGCCAACTAAGTGGTGTTTAGTGAGCTCATTAGAGACTAAATTAATTGACTTTGTGTGGGCTTCTAGCAGTTTATGTTTCAGACACCCAACTGTCCAAACACACAGAATTCTGTTCCCTAAGTAGGGTGTTGGTGGCCATTCCAAAGCTGCTGAGGTTTGCACCATAATGGCAAAAATGGAATTGTAACAGAAATAGCAGAATACTGAATGGTGTGAGGAGGAAAAACAGCATCCTAAAAATAACCAGAGTTATTAGAACCCCTCCATTCTCTGTTTTGTAGGGCAAAACATGACTAACACTGTTGTGCTTCATTTCTTGCAACTGGTTTCTTGAGGGTGGTGTTTTCACGCCGTTGTTCTGCTGAGCTTTTTTCTGAAGTTATTTCTGGTTCTTTCATGATTTGGAATTAACTGGAGCATTTTAAAGAGGGCAGTTTCATGACTTCAGCATCAGTGCTGTTAAATGTGTGATTGCACTGCAAATACAATCAGGCAATGGAGGCCAAGATTTGAGGTTTGAATAGGGTTTTTTTTTTGGATGATAGAGCTAAAGCAATCTGACTCTGTGAAACTGTGTCTAAAGCCACTGCAGAATATGTGGGAAACTGTTAAAATGGTTCATATTTACTAAAGCCCAAGAGGCATGGGACAATGGTGTCATTCCAGAATTTTATCTCAATTTTCATTTTAAGAAGCTCCTATCTCCAAATAAGCCTTCAGACTTAGGATGCCTATTTTGTGTTGTGTGCAGATCTATTTAGCATGATGCTTCTTTGTTTTTCTAGGTCACTAGCAAGCATGTGAGTGATTCTCCCTCCTAATTCATGTGTTCATTTCGTTTCCATATTTATTTTCCTCGTGTCAATAAGTTTTAACTGTAGTTCCCTGTTGTTTGCATATGGCGTAAATCAATGTTACTGTAGCTATAATCTGTGACCTTTTGAGCTCTATGAATGAAGCTGTTCATTTTCTGTTTCAGTCAGAGTGATTGTTAGCTTGAAACCATTCTGCTGCAGTAATCACACCAAATTTGGGTGAACAGTGGTGCCATGTCTCGGTGTATCCTTAAATCCAGTCAGCTCTGTAGACAGATTTTTAATGCTTTTTTGGTTTATTTAAACTGTGTTGCTCTTAGGGTGCAGAACCTCATGACCAGAATATCTGGGGACCAGGAAATCCAGAATTTGTCACCCTTTTTGGAAGCAGCAGCACAGTAAATTGCAGAGCAGCAGCTCTGGAGCTGTGGTTTGTTGTTGTGTGTGATAAGCTGATACATCCTGGTGTCCCTCCCTGCACAGCCTTTTCTGTGCCCTGACACTGCCCTCACGCAGGCCAGAGGCAAAGCAGCTGCTCTGTGCATGGCCTTGCATCATGTGCTGCTCAGGACATTCCATTATGAACAGGAAATACTGATTTTATTATTAATTTGTAATAGGTTTTGCTCCTGGGATTGCCTCACTTGGTCAGAGCAGGGTGCTGATAATGCCAAGGCTGGGGGTTTGATCCCTGTGTGGGTTTTTCCCTTAAGAGTTGGACTCAGTGATCCTTGGGGATCTCTTCCAGCCTAAAATATTCTGTAAAATTATTTATTTATTTATTTATTTATTTAGTGTCGTTGGAGTCTCTCCCCTCTCAGGATGATGAGTAGTGCTGTGTCTCCAGCAATTTTGATTCTTTGCTCAACCCTTAATTACTTTTTCTGTGTATTCCTGGTATCCTGTGGATGTGATGTCCTCTCCCATCCCTTGCTGTGACCAGGCTCAGCCTTTTACCCCATTCCAGCCAGGATTTCCCCCCCCTATTCCAGCCAGGATTTCCCCCCCATTCCAG
>VZTB01016209.1:109461-135142 GCA_013397245.1 Thryothorus ludovicianus | reverse complement strand
CAACCGGGATTTCCCCCCAGTTCCAACCGGGATTTCCCCCCAGTTCCAACCGGGATTTCCCCCCTATTCCAACCGGGATTTCCCCAGTTCCAATCGGGATTTCCCCTATTCCAACCGGGATTTCCCCCATTCCAACTGGGATTTCCCTCATTCCAACCGGGATTTCCCCTATTCCAACCAGGATTTCCCCTGCTCCAACTGGGATTTCTCCCATTCCTGCCAGCGTTCCCCAGTAAATGAGCTCTGCCAGGTGACCCCTCCACTTTCCCTGTGTGACATTCTTAATGAACTCTCTTCCTGCCATTCCTTTTTGACAGCCCTAATCCAACTCCCTTTGTTTTCCTTGTGTTCTGTTTTTTTTCTGACCAGTTCGGCAATACCTGCTACTGCAACTCAGTCTTACAGGCACTTTATTTTTGTCGGCCATTTCGGGAAAAAGTTTTGGCATACAAGGTGCAGCCTCGAAAGAAGGAAAGCCTCCTGACCTGCCTCTCTGATCTCTTCAACAGTATTGCCACGCAAAAGAAGAAGGTGGGAGTCATCCCACCCAAGAAATTTATTTCCCGCTTGAGGAAAGAGAATGGTAAATGAATAAATGATTTTTTTAATGCATTTTGAAGGATGTGAGATGTTAAATTCGAGTTTCTTTTGGAGTCTAAATTGTCGAGTTTTAAGAGGTTTCTTGCAGGTTTTTGTGGTGTGAAGTTCACCACCTCTGTGCTTGTCCTGTGAGCTTGTCCTTATTTCAGTGTGTGTGTTTCTGCTCTCACACGTCCAGATATTCCACACTGGCATGGTGTTCCCTAGAGGAACAGAGCACACTCCAGGCCATTGCTCCAGGCTCTCATGAACTCTCACAGGAGACCCAGCCACTCACAACCTGTTCTCTTGCATTTGTGGTAGGATAAATTCCTACCACAGGTCACAACTGGTGGTTATTCCCAGGGCTGATTGGTGAGGAAAAGTTCTGGCTGTTGATTTATCCTCTCTGCTTGAACTTGAAAAGATAACAAACTTCCAGTAGGGAATTTTTTCCCCTTGGTGCTGGACTTGATAAACCAGTGGCCCAACCCAACACATCTGAATTTCTTTATTTCTCTCCTTCTCCAAAGAAAAGAAGAAAAATCTACAAAAAACCCCAAACCAGTCGTGGTTTTCTTCAGTTCTGAGAAATGGCCAAACTGAGTTTCCTCAATGGTATTTTTCAGCAGTTTGTTTCTTGAAACCTGAGGATAATCATTGAGAGAACAACAAAGTGCAATTCTTCCCAAACTTACCAGTGCCACCAGAGCTGTGTAACGGGGGAGAGGAGGGAAGGGAAAAAACCACAGTGACCTGGAGCTGGGGAGTGTCTCTAGCTGCTCATTCTCCTCCCTCTCTTCCTTTCCAGAGTTGTTTGATAATTACATGCAGCAGGATGCACACGAATTCCTAAACTACCTACTGAACACTATTGCTGACTTACTGCAAGAGGAGAAAAAGCAGGAGAAGCAGAATGGGAAGCTCCAGAATGGCAGCATTGAGAGTGAAGAAGGAGACAAGCCTGATCTGACGTGGGTCCATGAAATCTTCCAAGGAACACTAACCAATGAAACCAGATGTCTTAACTGTGAGGCTGTACGTGCACCACCAAACCACACCTCTTCAGCTTTCTCCCAGCTCCTGCATTGCTTCCCCTAACACTGAGCACCCCTTTCCTTTCGTTAGGGTAGATGGAGTTGCACACTCTCTGTTAGAATATGGAGCATAGCCTATTTTAGGAGTCTTTAGTGCTCATTGAGGTATGTTGCCCAGAAAAAGCCCAGTGTTTTCCCTGGTTTTCCTCTCTGTTTCCATTGAGGCAGCTGCACCTGGCTGATCCAAGCCACCTTTTTGTCTCCATGTTATTCCCTGTGTCAGTGATTGAGAGTTTATGTTGTGTTTCTCCATGAGAGTTGCTCCTGATTTAACTCTGGGTTGAGCTGAGTTGCTTGAGCTGGAGTTCTGTGCTCGGTGCTGGTCCTTGGCCACTCTGTTGGAGAGGAAAAAAAGTGGCATGAAGTCCAGAATTAGAACCACACCACCTTCAGACCAGAGATCTGTAATTAGTCATATGCTGTGATTTAATTGTGCTAAAAAAAATGAAAACCCAGATGGGGAGAGAAATAAAAAACCCAAGAAGCGATTACAACAGAAAAGACTGTTCTTGACATTTAAAATCTAAAGTTGTGGCTATGTGGTGAGGAGAAGCTCTAAAAATGACATTAACAGGATTCTGTCTCAAGGTTTTTGCAATGAAATGTGACTGTTCCACAAATGGAAGGATGGTTTTCCTCCCTGCTAACCCATTTAATTGAGGAGCCATCTGCCTGTTTCTGCCTTGCCTCTGAGTATTGACTGTTACACCCTGAAAGGCAGCAGAGAGCTGCAGAGAAAATGGAATGTGGTTCAAAGCTCTCCAGTGAGAGCTCTGAGCAGTTAAAGCTCAGGGGTTTGCCAGTGAAATAATCAGATGTGCCCCGAAGTCTCAAGGGGGAGAGATGTTTCATGAGAATGGGTTTGGGGGTTTTGTGCTTTTTTTTCTGTGGATTTTTGGTTTTGTTTCGTTGTTGTTGCATTTTTTTTTAATGCTCCCCTTCAGATTTTAACACCACATCAGATTATTTAATTGCTTTTAGTTTACCTCAAGAGAAGGCCTCTTTGTGTGTGTGCACATTTATTTTTAATCACATTGCATCCTTCCAGAAGTGGTTAAAAGAAATCTGCCAGCTCTAAATTGTTACCAAATATCTCTTATTATTTTTTTTTTTTTCAAGGTTAGTAGCAAAGATGAGGACTTTCTGGACCTCTCGGTTGATGTGGAACAAAATACATCAATTACACATTGTCTAAGGTAAACAGAATTCTTTGGGAATGGAAAAAATACCTGCCCTGGTCAGAAGGAAAGACCTGGATTAGTTATTCTCTGGTGCCCACAGCTGTAGGCTTTGATACGTGGTAGAATATTGTGAGTTTTGGAAGGTTTCTTAGTGGGTTTTAGCAGTTAATAAATACTAGTGGTAGCTAAGATTGATTTTCACTTTCTTTTTTGGGGATTTGAATTTGTTACATCACACAGTCAGGCTTTATTAAAAATAAACGTGCCATGTTTGGTTTCACAAGAAATTCTTGATTATTTTCATATTCTTATTGAATTTCAGTTGCCTGGCCCTGATGTTTATGGTCAGTTTGGTTTTTCCTCACAGACATTTGCTCCACGTGTTTGTCTGCTGGATCCAAGGCTTATCAGCTGCTTGGATATTTAATTTGCATCCAGCATCTGGCTATTTAATAGCTGATAATGGATCTGTAATTACTGGAGCTGAAGGATCATCCAGACTTTGCTACTTAATGGCTGTAGATGTGAACGTTTAATTTCTGCTGCTAAAGAAAACATGGAATGGCTGCTGATGGAAACAAAACTCAGTCACCTTCTTACTGTTTATTACCTTTCCTAGCTACCAAATAGGCAGTTAATAGTGTAAATTCCAGATTTTTCCAGCTGAACCAGGTGATGATGCTGCATCCCAGGAATGAGACAAATCCGCATCAGATGGGTCTGGGAGCACCATGAATGGAAGGAGCTTCATCCTCTGTGTGTTGTTTGGGTTTTTTTCAGCATTTTCAGCAGTAGCTTTTACCTGGATGCTCTGGAATATCCCTGCTTATGCCACTCTCTGATTTCCACAGGGGATTTAGTAACACTGAAACTCTATGCAGTGAATACAAATACTATTGTGAGCAGTGCCGCAGCAAACAGGAGGCACAGAAGAGGTAAGGGCCAAATATTCAGGCTGAGGGAGACGTTCTCTTAAAATTTCTGAGCAAATACACCTGGTGAATTCAGGCAAAAGAAAAGGTGAGGTTGTCCAGGTCTGTGTTTGGTGAAGGGAGAGTGGAGAGACCAAGTAACTCCATGGCAGCCTCATCATGAGGAGATTCATTCTGTGTTTCTCCCAGAAGAGTTTCTATCTGGTGTTTGCAGACATCTCCAGTTTGCATTAATCAGCTTAAAGCCACTGGAAAACATTCCATCTGCTTTGTCTGGGAGCACTGGCTACAAAAATCTTATTTCTGCCCTCAGACTTGGTCACAGCCAGAGCAGCAACACAGATTTATTCCAGCTCTTTCTTCCCACTGATGGGTGAAAAATTGATGTTGTCCTGCATTCAGATGTCAGTTGTGCTATTAATAATTTGGAATGAATATTGCCTGTCCTCACTAAGAGAGAAAAAGCAGCATTTAAAAAAAATCCTACCAATATTTTGGATGCCTTTTTACGACGCTTCCTCACAACGAAGCCGTTCTTGAACAAATCCTTTTTTGGGGGTGATTTGATAACCTTACCTTTTACCTGCCATCTTTTTTGTGCTCCAGAATGAGGGTGAAGAAGCTGCCCATGATCCTGGCTCTGCACTTGAAGAGGTTCAAGTACATGGACCAGCTGCACCGCTACACCAAGCTGTCCTACAGGGTGGTGTTCCCCCTGGAGCTGCGGCTCTTCAACACCTCGGGGGATGCCACCAACCCCGACAGGATGTACGACCTGGTGGCCGTGGTGGTGCACTGTGGCAGGTATTCTGCACATCCCCTGCCTGGCCCTGGAATTTTAAAGGGATCTGGCATCCCTGGGCTGTTTTACAGCACTGCTCGGCAATGCGGGAGCAGTGTCAGAGCTGCTTTGCTGGAAGTATTTTGAATTTTTTTTTTCAAAAAAACTGTCTTTTTTTGCTAGGTTATTTTACTATATCAAATTTTACTTTGAATTTTTACTTTTTAAAATGTTTCTCTTTGCAGGAGAAATTTGGCATTTTGTGTCATTTGTGTCATCAGCACAGTGGCACATCAGACAAGTTAAGTTCTTTCTTTGAGCTGTAGCAAACAGCAATCATTAAAAAGCCCCAAAACAACAAAAAACCCCCAACCCTGCTTTCCAGGAAATCTAAATGGAAGAAAAAGAAATCTTGGAAAAACACCTACTGAAATAGAATTAAATTATGTTTTTCATCTTGCTGCAGCCTAAACCCTTGAAGTTTCTTTAGAAGCTGGTGCCATCATGTGGAATAAACTGTGCACTGCTGGGTTTTTTAAATATCCTTATTTCCTTCATTAAATTTTAGTTTTAGCAGCTTCAGTTCTGATTTTAAAAGCGAAGGGGAAAAAACTTCTAAGTGTTTTAGGAAAAAAAGCCCTCAAGGAAGGGAAAAAATATTTGTAACTGCCTTCAGGAAGTGTGAGTTTTAAAGTAATCAGTTATTATAGCACATAAATATTTTGAAATATCTTTGTGAGGAGAAAAATGCTAATAATGCATAGATTTAGTACAAATAAACTTCATATAATTCTAGAAGATTTTTGCTGTGGTGCAGTTATGGTGTTTATTCAATTTTTATCATTTTAGGATCTCATGCAGTGCATTTTCTTGTGTAGTTTTTATTTGTCATACCTGTGCCTACTCTTTGGATAATAGTGGTTAATAATTCAGATTATTAAATGGTTCTTTTTTTTCCTCAAAACTTGTGTCATATGTGGGGCTTTTAGGATTCCTGTAACTCATCTGCTCTCAGTTCTTATTGGGAACTTACCAAAGGCTTGAGATAAATGAGATTTTCTAAATATTTGGAGTTCTCAGAACTTGTTTGAGATATTTTGCACATAGGATTTTACTTCAGTTGAAAATTTCAATTAAGGTTAAATTTAAGTTTAAATTTAGTTTCATTTAGCTGCCCTAAACAAAGGAATTCCATTCTGTGGATTGGAAATTTCCACCAGCAAAGTGGGAAGAGCTTTCTCAGAAGGTCTGGCTGTGGTCAGGTTAAACCACATTGAGAACTAAAGGAATTCCTGCTGTGAAATAAAATATTTCAGAGCTGATTTAATTCAAAACTTCACAAATTTTGAATTAAATCAGTGTCAAAATACTCAGCAGTGGTGAGTGCAACCGAACAGAGATTGAAATATTTTTAATTTGGCTTTTAAAAAATCTGTGAATGACGATATGAAATATTTATGGCATTGTGTGTTTTAAATATTTTGTATTTTCAAGTAGCCAACAGCAACATTTGAATGGAAGCAATTTGGAAAAAAATCTAAAATCCTCCTCAATGTTCTGGGCAAAGCTGGGGCAGCCAGAGGTGATCATGGGGAGGGAAGTGGCCCCTGGATAATGAATTTTCCACCCCTTTTCCTGCAGTGGCCCCAACCGTGGGCATTACATCACCATCGTGAAGAGCCACGGCTTCTGGCTGCTCTTTGATGATGACATTGTAGAGGTGAGTAAGGAGCAACACCCAAAACTCTGATTTCAGCCTATTTTTAGGCTCCTAAACTAACTAACTTTCCATTGCTAACTTGCATTTCGTTGCTGCACTTAAGAGCATCTCACTTTTTAGCAAGAAATTGGGGGAAAAAATTATTTTTTGGTGATGGTGTTGAAACAGCTCAAGCAAATTTTTCCTTTTCTGCCAACATGTAAAGGCTGATAACCACAGTATTTATACATCCCTGGATTTCACTTAATTATTAAGCAAATATCAAACAGTAGAACAAATGGCCCAGCAGAGCTGCTTTTGTAAAGATGAAAATGCTTTGTTTGTCTGGGAGATCCCGTGGTCAAGGCCTGGTGAAGTGTTTAAATGGCAAAATCTGTGCTTGTGTTGAAATAACAATGTAGGACTTTGCCCATTTTTCATTTTTTTCAATCTTTTCACAGCTTTGAGCATCAGGGGTGGCTTCCCAGTGTGTGTGATTTTTATATTTTTGGGGTCATTTTCCTCTGTTTCTGTCATAGTCCAAATACAGAGTTGTGTCAGCTAATTTGGAAATAGTGTTCACCTCAATATTTTAAAATGCAAATATTCTCTGTCTTTCCCATCCAGGGGATGAACTTCACATTTTAAAAGATGTAAAATAACCATCCTCTTCCTCTGTGTTTGTTTTCTATCTTTTATCTTACACTTTTAGGGCAAAACCAAATTTCTGTTTATCTGCAAACACTGTTGACACCTTTATAGATGTGCCAAAAATGGCTTTTAAATGTGTGCTGTCTGTCATTGGGCAGTAAATCCAAGGAGCTGTCATGTAATTCCTGACTTTGGGAAAAAACCCCACCTTTTTTTCCTTTTTGTTGCTTTTCTATCTTTAATTGTGGCTTACTTTTTTTTTTCCAAATTCATCTTCTTTTATAGAATTTCTTTAAAATGCTATAAAAGGCAAGCTCTTTGGAGGGTTTAATTTTTTTAAAATGCTATAAAAGGCAAGCTCTTTGGAGGGTTTACATTCTAGGTGTGGCCACCTAACAGAACAGGCCTGAAAAGGTGAGTGCAAAACTCTTATTCCAGGTATTGCAGCTGAAAGCCCAGGGAGAGGCTTTTCCCCCAGAAAAACAAAAAGATCTTTTGCATTTTTGGCAAGTGATGTGAACAAACAGCTCCAAGCTGAAAGTAGGAAGGAGTTTGTCCTCATTCCCCACTAAATGCAGCAGTGGGGAAGGCAGATTTATTTGTCTGTTAGGTTTTCATGGGAGGGCCAGCTCTCAGTTAAATTGAGATTGATGACCCCCAAACATCCTGCAGCCCGTGGGGAAAGGTGCAAACCCAGGGGGCAAATCAGGCCAAGGGGGATCCTGAGCCAAGCAAACCTGAGCCTGTGTTCTCTGAGTGATTGGAATTTGACATTTGGCACCAGGGGATGCATCCCAGTGCCAGTGTTCACCTGCAGACATCCAGCCATGGAGCTCTCCACACTCAGGGCAGGCACAGAATGCTTGGCTCAAAAAACACCTCAGAGATTTAAATGCTGGCAGTGGGATTCCAGAGTTGGGTTTGCTTTTGGAGAACCAGAATAGATGTCCGTAAATGAGAAAAGGATGTTTATAAGTTCATAAGAAACATAATTTTTAATGTCAAGTGAGGCTGCAGAATCCTAAGAGTTGTAGCTCTAGAGTGACAACCATCCACTGGTGGTTACTCTAAAGTTACAACTGGGTTAAACTGTCAATAAGTCAATAAGAATGGGAAGAACAGAATCTGTATAATCCCCTTTCAGTTCCACTCTGTTTTCTGTGGATAGTGAAATTAAAGAAGGAAGTCAGTCTTGCTGTGCTGAAACTAAAAATATCTAAGGCATGAATTAATATGGATCAAATGTTTGAGTTGCATTCAGAATGAGTAGTAGAAATGGGCTTGATTGCATGGCAAGTGAGTTGGCACTTAAAATAAAACATGTTTGACTTGCCTGCTAAATATATTGCAGGAGCTGAGGCGTGTTCTTTCACTATATTTCTGTTAAAATGTGCCTCTAACAGTCTGTAGTAACGTTATGTTAATAAATGGTGTGAAAATGCACCAGCCTCAGCAGTGGATTTCAGCTTGCCCTCACTCCTTCAATGGAGAAAAGACAAAACTTCTGTCTGGGGGTTTCTCCCCCTTCTCTATTTTTTTTAAGGGAAGGTGTTTAACAAAAGTCTTGAAGAGATGCTTTCTGCAGTTGATGCATCTTCTGAAAACTCCTGTCTGTTTTTTCCCGTGCTGGGAAGAGGCTGCTCCCAGCTCACTGCAGTTTGGCAGTGCCACCTGGAGAAGCCGTTGCTGCTGAGCTCGTGGTGATGCCAAAATCTGCTCAGAGAGCAGAGATTTCACATTCTCCAAATGGCTTCTGCAGTTGGGGAGGCTCCTGCTGGGGCCAGAGCAGGGTCCCTTTGTTTTAAGGTGTGATCACAGGTTGGTCTCTGCTCTCTTGAGCAGGGCAGGTTCAACCCAGAGCTTCTCATGTTCAGAACATTTATTTACTTCCTCAACTTTATTCCTTGGAATAAAAGGAGATGTGAGGCTCATCTCCTTCTCAGCCTCTCATTTCTGTGGATCCAGAGTCCTGAAGGTGTTAAAAACTCCATCCCAGTGGGATGCTGAGCAGCACAGGGGCCTGGGAATGATGTATTCCAGGATCTGGGCTGCAGGATCCAGCTCACTGATGGGAAGCCAGTTGTGCTCAGGGCCTGGATCAGGACATGTGGAACCTGCATCTTTGAAAACCCTTTAAAATTCCCTCTAGTTGCTGTTTGGAGTATGAGAGCAAAGCAGCTTTTCTGCACATAGGTCACAGCTTGAGACAGAAGCAGATTTTAATTCCATTAGTACAACAAGTCATAATTATTTTTAAGACACAATCCTTGTGGTAATGTTGCAAAGGACTTTTCCTGGTAGGAAAGCTCTCTGATGACCAAAGATCATAATTAGATGAGACCCACAGAACTCATGAAGCACTTGCAGGACTTTTCTCTTTAAAAGGGTCACAATAACTTTGAAATCTGGAGTTATTTTAGCTGATAACTAAAATTTCAATTTTCAGTCTGCACAATGTGTATTTGCAGCTGTACAAAAACCTTTCCTGATTAGTGACTGCATTTTTTTAAGTTCCAAAATAAGTTAATTATAAAATACTCAGACAAGGTACCACCAGTGTGACAAAAACAAATATAAAAATGTCATGTAGTCCTTTAAGGGTACATTTTCATGGATCACTTGTTTTGTAGTCCAGCTTAGGCTGCCCCCCTTCTGAGAAGTTTATTATTTCATCCTGATTTCCTATTTTTCAATAGTCAATAAGTGTATTGTTGGATTAAATGATGTTGAAGTGTCACCATGTCAACACTGCTTGGCTTTCCAGATCACCTCGAAGAACTGGGAATAATGGTTTACCTGGGAAAAGGCTTTTAGGGTGGTGTTGTGATTGAAGCTAATGAAAACTTCCATTAATTTTCAGAAAATTGACGCCCAGGCCATTGAAGAATTCTATGGATTAACATCAGACATTTCCAAAAACTCTGAATCTGGATATATCCTCTTCTACCAGTCCAGGGACTGAGACCAGAGACCCCAATGGACACAAGGAAAAGGGATCAAGCTTTGCCCAAGTGGAGCAGCAGAGCAGCTCCTCGCTGTTGCTGTAGGACCAGGACAGAGCAGGGGCAGGAGAGAGCTCCCTCCTGCCCTTTTTGGAGGATTAGTGCTGAACTGCCCTAACAAGAAAAGCTTTTGTTCCAGTTTCCTTTCTGGGCTTTTTTTTTTTTTTTTATGTGCTATCTTCCAAAATCTGTGTTACCTCTACTTGAAACCCGGCTGCTTACTTGTTCATGAACTCAAGAAGAGATTTCAAAGTAGCATTGTAGGATTTTTACCATTTAAAGTTGGCCTGAGGCTATACCTTGGTTTCTGCCATGGTTTTTCTGTATTTTAGCAGAATGATTTCAATATTCAGTGTCAGCTGAAGGCATATTTTAGGATATGAGCAGCAGCTGGTTGCTGGATATTTTTGGTGACTCAGACTTGAGAAGCAGTAAAAAGCTAAGACATATTGGAAATGTCAAGTCTGTAATTTTTATAAAGAAAAAGCAGACAAACCCCTCTCTCTGCAGCATTGTAAACCTCCCTATTCTACATTGTCTTGGATTTAGAGAACACTAACAGCACTGCTTCTTTTTGTACTCCTGTTTGTGCTGTTCTGCTTCTGCAGAAGGCAGAGAACTGTCTCCACATCCAGCCTCTCCTGCAGTGCATTTTCCTTTGGAAGCAGCAGTTTTGCCCCAGGCCTCGCTGCTGCACGTTCCAGGGGAGCAGAGCAGCCCTGACCTGTCAAAGACCATCTCTGCTGTAAAAAAGTTGGGAATTCCAGCCTTTCTTGGAGCTGTTGCATAAACCAGAAGTGCCCTCATTCTGAAGCAGGATCTGTTCCACATTTCACTCAGTTCTGAGCAAACTGATGCAATTTGCATTTTGAATCTATGCTAATCCACAGAAACGGCGCTAATTGGGAAGGGTTGACCGAGGGAAGGGGTTTTTAGGGAACTAATCCAGGAGTTCTGAGTCTTCAGGGTAATGAACAGGTGAGAAGGAAAACCAACCAAGCCAGCAGACATTACCTGGTCAGTGTTCCAGTCATTGCTGGTGATGTTTGTCTCCATCTGGGAATCTTAACAGCCCCTGAAACGCTTCTGATCATTTTACCTCTCTAGGCCTTGCTTCCCAGGGGAAATCCTGGGGCTGTTGGAGACTGAAGTGAAGCAATTATCTGTTCTGTGTCTATGTTCCAATCTCAAGGATATCTAGGAAGAAAAGACCAAGGAAGCTGGTGAGAAATCTCAGAGAATCTCGTGCAGGTTTCTTTTGGAGAAGTCCTGTTGCTGTGCCAAAGCCTGTCACAGCTGGCTGCAGCCTCCCAGTGGGAGTGAGTGTTCTGCTGGGTCCCTGAGCTGTGTGTCCTCAGTGTGGCTGTCCCCAGCACAGCCCCTCATCTGTCCCCAGTGCTTGTTGTTCTTGAGGATCTTTAACTTATGCAATTCTGTGGCTTGTGCAGGATATTCAATATTGTACCAAAACACTGTCCTCAGGAAAGCATTTCCCAGTTCCTCGTGCTGCCTGTGTCTGTCCCTTCCTCTCATGACCACAAAGGTGATGTTTAGCAATTAACTCCTGCCTTCAAAATGCAAATGAACCATTGCCATTGTATTCCAGCTGAGTACAGCTTCCATTCTCCTGGCACATCTCTTCCAGAAGATAAAACATGGACATTGGGTTTTTTAATTCTTTTTTACTATACAGAGTACTCTCATTTTAAGAGACGCATTCAACAGCAGCAAATGTTCTTGTCATCTTGTTCCTGTTGTGTGACAATTGTTCTGGCTAAGAGTCTTCTCCCCTTCTCCACACACAAGCTGTGAGTCCTCTCCTGGTGATGCCACCAGAAGACTGTCATCACTGAGTCTTGCAAAAAATGAAAAAAAAAGAGAGCACTGAGTTAAAAATAATCTAAACAGTAAATACAAAAAGTAATGTAGTACACTAGACATGTATTTTGTATATCTGGTGATACCTTTTTACAAATAAAATACCTGACTGAGAGATAATATTGAAAGATATATACTATAGATTAAAAACTGTTCAAAGTGCACTTTTGCTACAGATTTATAAGGAGACTAAAATTAATTAAATGGGAAGAGAATGGTGTGATGTTACTTCTGTATAATAAATGACCCCACCTGTCTCCAATAAAGGTCATTATGATCAAACCCACAGTGCCCAGAGGCTTTTCCTTGAATTTGGCTCCTTCTCCCACCCTGCTGGCTGGCTGAGGATGCTGATGCTGCTGTGCCTGCATCCCTACAACCTGTGCAGAAATGGGTCAGAGCAGGAGAGCTGAATAATTCAGTGTCAGAGTTTGTCACTGCTGTGCTGGTAAGGCAGGGAGAGGTCACCCAGGGCCTCTGTTCCTCCATCACCCCTGGAGCTCTGCTGCTGCTTTTCCCTGGGATTGCTTCTCCCTCTTCCCCCCTGTGTTGGGCTCCCTGAGACTTCGTTGCAAATATCATCTGACTGATCTGGAACAGAGACATTTAAAAGCCAAAACAGGAGCCTGAGCTCGGAGCTGCTGAGGTTCATTGCAGGACAGGTTTTCATTTGTTTGTGGTTCACTGCAGTTCACCTTTGCAGAGGCAAAATGGGATCAGTTGTGCTCCCGTGAGTAGGAATTTGTGGCGATACAATTCAGCAGGAGCAAGGAGATTGGAAGACGGTAGCTGCTCTGTAAAACCACGTTGTTGATCCCAAATTGATCCCTGATCCCCAAATTGATCAACCTGTTGTTGATCCCTGTCTGATCCTTGTCCTGCTGGGTCACACCTTAGCAAGAAATAATTAAACTGAGCTGATTTAACTCCAGTGACCATGAGTTGGACTTGCAGGAAGAGCATTCCCTGGAAATTGGGAGAAAACAACCAAATGCAGAAGGGCTGAAAGCAAAGTGGTTTGAGCTTTGAGTGCCACTAGGCAGGACTGATGCTGGGATTTGGGAGCCAGGAATTTGGGAGCTGGGTTAATCACTGTAACCTCTACTGGTGCGAGGGTGGAGACCGTCCCATGGTTATTATTTCTCTGTGAAATAATATTTTGCCTCAAATTCCACGGATCCTGCAGCATTTGTGGAGTGTCTCTGCCCTCGGTGTGCATCTGCATCTGTGCTTTCTGACCTGCTGGTGGTGCTCAGCATGTTCTGCTTTCCAGCAGGAGCTTTTAAAGTCCCCGTGCCAGCTGGGTTTGGGAGATTTTTAAAACAAATCCCATTTGATTGGTACAAGAGGGAAAACGGAGTGACCAAGGCCCCTGAGACAAGTCAGACCTTCCCACTGTGGGCCTGGGCATTTAGCAAAAGGGAACAATCCCTGGAACATGATAAAGTCCTGCTGGTGTTTGCTCTCCCTGCACTAATGAACCTCGGGGCTGCTTCTGCTCTGCTTCCCTCCTGCTCCTGCAAACCCAGGCCTGGCTGCGGAATTCCTGAGGTCCCCAGAGGAGGATCCGGGTGGGATGAGATGTCTGGCAGGGCGAGCTCAACGTAGGGAAGGTTAGAAACAAAGCAGTGGCAATGGGGTGGTGCCAGGGTCATCCCGTCCTTTTGTTGTCCAGACAAAGCTGCCAAGGGAAATCTTTGATCTTTACATTATTTGTGTCAGAGTTAATGGCCTTAAAGTGACACTGGGGCAGTTTCGATGGAGTATGGGACAGGAGTTCCTTCCTGGGAGGGTGGGCAGGCCTGGCACAGGGTGCCCAGAGCAGCTGTGGCTGCCCCTGGATCCCTGGCAGTGCCCAAGGGTGGGATTTGGAGCAGCCTGGGTAGGGGAAGGTGTCCCAGGGCATGGATTGGGATGATCCTTAAGGTCCCCTCCAGTCCCTTCCCTCCCTGACAGTGCTTGTTTGGATCTGCTGGAGTGTGGGGGATGTTTCTGCACCCGCAGGAGGGGGAAAGCTGGGAAGGGAAGGATGAGTTAATTACACAGCAGCAGCAGCAGCCTGTTAAATATTTGAGTTGCTAATAATGAATGCATTTAGTGCTTGTCAGTTGTTTTAAAAGCTCCTAAGTACAAATAACAAACACAAATACAAAACACTGCAGTGGATGCAACACTTCAGCTTGTGTAAAATCAATTAAAAATGTTCAGATAGTCCCAGCTGGGTCTTCCCTGGTGATTTCCGAGTCCCAGGCAGTGTGAGGGCAGGGCACAAGGGCAAGGATGGGGTTTGGGAGCTGTGTTTGGGAACAGCCCAGATCTACCAGAGTTCATTTTGTTTTCCAGGTGGTTTTTAACTGGAGTGAGCTGCTTTAGCAGAACACGTTGTGTGAGGAATTTTGATGTGGAAAAGAGACATTTACTTGGATTTAAGGCCTGGAACGAGAAGGGACAAGACATCAAGAGCTGGGCTGAACCTGGGGCCGCTGCTGCTGCCCCCAGCCCGTGGGAGGCTGAGGCCAAACGCAGCTGAACTTGGTGTGTGCACGAAATCGCAGGTGGAGTTCAGCAGGAGCTGGGCGAGTTTGGTAGTGATTAAGTGCCCTAATTAGCACTCGATTAAGTGCTTTTTTTTCTCTTCTGAGGAACAGCCACAGCTACTTCAGCAAATCATTGCCAGGCAGAAAGCAGGGAGGTGTTGTGTGGGATGGGGTGGGATGGGATGCCCCAAAGGAAGGGAAATCCCATCTGTCAGGTCGCTGTGTCCAGAGGCACTTGGGACCTCAGAGTGGTATCTTGGAGATCTTTGTGGGATAAACCCCACTCAAAGCCAGCAGGAAAATGTGTTCGGCCAAGAATCTCACATTGATGACAACTCAGATTTCAGACCTGGTCTGAAATGTCCTTGTCTGGACTCCTTTGCATCCCCCACAGTTTGGGGATGTTGGTCCTCATGGGTGATTTGGAATACCTTGGATATTTTGGAAGCACCAGCTGCACAGCAGTGTCCTTGCAGGTCATGGGGTGTGTGGTAGGTGGGAAGTCCCATCCCTGCGTCCCAGGGAATCTCTGGATGGTGAAACCTGTGTAAGTCCAACCCACACCTGTAAAAATCCTTCCTTCCCCATCACCTGGACAAGCTGAGGTAAAATACTTCAGTATTTTGCTCCATTTGGAAGCTCCAGGTCCCTTTGCTCCCACCCTCCCACCCTCAGCTAATTCACAGGGAATTGCACGAGGCAGCACGTGGGGGTGGTCAGGGAAAAGGGTTATTCTTGGCCATCCTCCCCAAGTCCTCTTTTCTTAATTTCTCTTCTTTTTTTTTTTTTTTTTTTTTGAACATTCAACTGTTCATTTTCAGATTTTGAGTCACAATATTTCTCCAAACGAAAGAGCAAGAGTCTGGAAAAAGTCCAGTTTATTCCATCAGAATTTTCTGCCATCATTTCAGCACAAAAGAGCCAAAGCAGAGCTGGGATCTGCCACTGCTGGGGATGGATGAACATCCCCGACACCTCCAGGACGCTGAGGGTGCTCCTCTCCTTCCAGAGCCTCCTGCCAGGGGTCCGGGGTGTCCCCTGAGATGTGGGGATCCTCAGCAGTGTGGGTTGCTGAGGATCAGGAAGGGCCATTAAGGGAAGTCTGAAGCCAGCAGAGCTAAATGGAATTGTTTTCATTAACTCACCCCTAGGGAGTAGTGAAGTGAAAAAATGAATGGGGATTTTACACTTATTTTCCCTGATTTCTCATGGATGGTATAAAACTGAACCTAAACCGAGGTTTAAATTGAATTTCTTAAATCTCAGACCCAGCAGAAACGCCAAGCTTTGATTTTGTTAAAGTTTCCAGCGAGAGGAGGTTGCTAGGTTTGGGAAAACCAATTTCTCGGCGCTGTTTGAGCCAAGTGCCCCGAGAGTAACGACTCGGGGACAGAAGGATTCCCGGGAGAGCTGGCAACCGCGTAATCTTCTCAAAATATCTCCAGTAAACGTTCAAACCTCTCCGAAACAACGCAGGGAAGGAGCGGGACGCGATCCTGGGCTCCGGCTGCGGGGCAGGGATTGGGGCAGGGGGAGATGTGCCCGTCCTTGGAGCGGCGACAGCAGCCGGCGACAGAGCCGTGTGACAGAAGGGCTGTGCTGGGAGGCGGCGGGGGCATCCTCGGAGGAAGAGGGAGCGGTGGGAAAACGGGAAGGGAAAAACAAGAGCTTGGCGAGACTTTTTGCCCCGTGGCTCCGGGACCTTGGTGATCCCATCTCCTGGCAGTGGCTCCCGGTATCCCGCACTGGGAGGAGCCGTGGACGCTGAGGAGGTGACTCCCTCATCCCTCCTCGAGCTCTGCCGGGTGTCTTCTGCTCCCTGAAGCTGCAAAGTGGCTCCTGGAGTTGTGTTTTCCTTTCCTTCCCAGGGAATAAAGACAATATTCGCCCTCCCCTCCACCTTTCCCGGACGTGTTCAGTCGTGTGCCTGTTAGTCACGGTCCCGAGCAAAGCAAACGCTGCGGGTGCTGAGTGACAGCTTCTGGAGAACCGGCGCTAATTTTATCTCGGCACTGAGAAGAACCAGTCTGGTGAATCTGCTGGGTGGGAGCCGGCTCTGCTCCGAGGGATCCTGCGAGCAGATGGGTGCCCCAAAACCTCGGAGCAGCCACTCTGCGGACCCACAGACCCCTCCTCCATCTCTGCACTGTTGATTATCATCGGAGAATCGTCATGGAATGGTCTGGAAGGGACCCTAAAGATCTTCTCGTTCCACTCCGTGCCAGGGACGCCTTCCCCTCTCCCAGGTCGCTCCAAGCCCCATCCAACCAATTCCATGGATGGAGAGTCACCCTGCTTTGGGTTTCATCCCATCCATTCTCGCCCTGATTTCCCTCCAAGCCTACTGGGAGGTGTTTAGGGAGCTCCCCCTTCTCTTTGTGCATCTTTGATGGATTTGAGCCGCTGCTCTCCCCTCGGCGGCCGGAGCCGCGCCGCCAGCTCCGCTGTGCCCAGCGCTGCTCCAGGGCCATCTCCTCTCCCTCCGGCGCTGGGGGAACCTGGGCTGCTTCTTTCTCCCGTTTTCCTCACTCCAGCGTGACTTGGGCTGCCTCAAAAGCCTTGCAGGGCCAGGAGCAGCGGGTTGAGGAATGAGCTGGGTTGGTTGAGAAGTTTTCCAGCGGCTCTTGCTGAGCATTAATTCTCTTTTATTTATCCTGCTGAGCAGATTGCCCTACCCAGACACAGCCCTGCTTCCCGCTAGGGTTTTGCCCCTTGCCAGGGCACCCGTGGTAGCCCAAGCACCCTAATTTGGGGTAATTTGCCCTGACACTCCCTCCTGGCTGGGCAGCAGAGCGGGGCGCCAGCACCCATGGCACTGAGGGGCACAGGGGAGGGGAGGCTGTGCCACACTCGCTGTGCTGCCGGGTGTGCCAGGGCTGTGACACCTTTAGGGGTTTTGAGGATGAAGATGCCTTAATTAGAGGGGAAAATCCCCCCCTGGATTTGCCTGGTGCAGCTGCCGTGAGAGGGAGGAAGGTGCTCCCAGGGACACCTCAGGGTGCCTCTGCTGGGGCACAGGGATGGAGCCCAGCTCATGGGGATGCTCCAAACCCAAAACAGCCCCCGAAGGCCGGGCCAGGCTGCTGAGGGGGATTCTGGCCGTGCCCTGGACTCGGGGACAGCCGTGGCCCCGCCTGCCCCTGGTGCTCTGCAAACCAACCCCGCCGCCCTCGCTTCCCTCCCCTTCCCCACTCACTAATTGAGCTGAGGCGCTAATTAATGCCACAGCACCCAGCTGTGCGCCGAGAGGATGCTCTGTTCTCCCTGTTTCCGGTTTTACAGAGCCAGGAAATGCCAACACCCTGCGCCTTGGGGTGAAACCTCTGAGTGATATTTCCCTAAATTTGCAGCGAGCCGGGGCTGAGGGTCGGGTCCCCACCCCCAGCACAGCACCTGCAAGTGCCAGAGGATTCAGGGATGCTCCAACGAGCACGGGGCGCTCCCAAGGACCGGGATTTTTGGGCTGGGTTTATTTTTTCCAGTATCCCCGTGATGTTTTTCCCGGATGGGGTTTTGTTTTCTTAAAAAGCCACGCAGCTAAAAATAGCCGTGCCCGCGGTGTCCCGGCGTGAATCCGAGTGCGGAGCCGACCTTCAGCTCCAGCAGCCCCACCCCGGGAGCTGCCTCTTGTGCTGCGCTATTTAAAGAACCTCTTGTATGCCTCGAGAAACACCTGATAGGAAAAACGAGAGGGTTTTTTCCCCTCGTTGAAAGAGCCACCTGGCCCCAGGTTATCCCAAAGTGGATTATTTTGGTTCGGATTTAATTAAGCAAAGGGTTGTAATAGTTTGGTTGGGTGGCCATGGGGAATCTCTCCCTTCCCCGAGGTTGGGGATGAGCACCTTGGGGTGCAGGGAGACAGCAGGACGGGATTTGAGGGTCAGGGACTCGCTGAGGCAGGATCTGGGGGGTTGGCACTTAACAAGGTGGGAATTGAGGGGAAGAGACTCAGCAAGGCAGAATTTGGGATGCCGGCACCCAACAGGGCAGGATTTGGGGACCTCAGCACCCAGTGAGGCAGATTTGGGCACAGGCACCCCATGAAGCACATGGGGATTCACGGGGCAGAGGGAATTCCGGTAATCCCCCCTCCACAGCGCTGGTGTTGGCAGAGTGAAGAACTCCCAAAATGCTCGGGGAATTCTCCAGGTTGGGTTTGGCTGGGCCATGGTGGCTTGGAGAGGACAGAGATAGTGGGACAGAGCCTTCCTCAGTGCTGGCAATGCCACTGTGGCATCAGAACACCCCAAACCATGATACCCCCACAGAGGACTGGGTCTCTCCCAGTGCCATCTTCTTATTTTTCCCACCTTTTATTTTTCACAGTGGATTTGTGGAGGGGAGAAAATGCTCTGCTCTGAAACCCAGAGCACAATAAGGATCCCTTAAACGCCCTCATGCAGGAGGGATCGAATACAGACTCTTCTGCAGAGCACAGCTGAAGGCTGCAGATTTCTTCCCTCTCTCTTCCCCATCACGAAGAGGCACCAAATTCTCCTGATCCACAGGAAAAAGTGCGAGTGGGCAAAGTGCATCCCTGTCAGGAGCAGCCGAGCTAAACTTAGCCCGGGTAAACCGAGCGGTGAAAAATCGCCCAGGAACAATGGCGAGGTAATTAGCAGTTCCCTAATGAAGAGCTGGGGATGTCCTGGGGGAGAGCAGCCTCTCTGCCTAACTCGGGGGTTACAGAGGGCCTGCAGGGATGGTCCTGGCAGAATTCCTCCACCCCGTCCCTGTAAAAGTGGCCGGGAGCCTCCCCGGGGTCTGAATGCGGGAATAAATCCTCCAGCCTGGCCAAGGAGAAGGGAAGGGGGAAAGGGGCGTGCGGGGGGTGACAGAGCAGTCCTGGGAGGAGCCTGACTGCGGGATTGGGGGTGAAACCCAGAGGGACAAAGGCTGGCAGTCACCGAGCTGGGAGGAGGAGGGGCACGGTGATATTGGCGAGTGTCCTCGGTGACCCAGTGGCCTCATTTCGGAAGGTGATAAGAGCCACAGCTCCCCCAGCTCACCTTTCCAGGCAGGGCAGCCGCTCCATTGCAGAGGGATGCAGCACTCCCGGTAGTGCTGTGATTCCCTTCGACAGAAGGAAAAACCTTGAGGTGGGATGGGGAGCTCAGCAGGGTCTCCTTCTGTCAAAGCCCCTGGAACTCCCAGGCCCCCGTGGTGCCCAAGCCCAGCCCTGTGATGTCCCCAAACTCCAGGATGTCCCATGCTCAGAGACCTGCCCGGCCATCCCTGCAGCCAGGATCCCAAACTGAGTCAAAAAGTTACAGCAGAGGGGAGTTTGGCCCGAAATTGCTGCGTTTTTCTCTTCAATCGGGTAAGGGAGGGATCCTCTCCCCTCTGCTGCCATCCCTATAGCAACCAGCAGCCTCTTCCTGTTAAACAAGTGACTCATCAAACACGGTTCCACTCGTATCAGGGATGCTGCTTGTGACTTCGAGCTCTGACAAGAGAGCTGACCTTTCAGGAGGAAAGAAATCTCAGAAAAACCCCAGGGAAACAGCTCAAAACTGGGTGGGAAGGTGCAGTTCTGGGTCTCATCCTCCCTATCCATCCTGCTGCCTTCATCTCCCCCAAACCCTTCATGATCAGCAGTTTTAAAGTACTTGAAAGGTTTTCCCTGTTTTTCCTGTTCCCTCCTCCAAGGGCCTTTTTCCATGAATTCATCCGTGGGGGTCTCAGGGGGAGGCCAAGCCACCTCCAGCACCACCAGGGGAAGAGGTCCAGTACAGCCCTGTGGTGAAATCCCCAGGGCAGGAGGAATTCCTGTGGGACCAGAGAACCTCTCTGCTTTAAACCCCAGCCTGGAGGATGGAGGAGGCAGATTCCCAGGATGTTTAGCAGCTCTCTACTCTGGCTGGGTGTTCACACTCCTGGAAATGTCTCTTTTATCCTGGGGGAATCCCCTTGTGCTTAGACTGCCCTGGACAGAGGAGCTGAAGGAGAAATTGCAATGCCCAGAGAGAGAAAAATACTTCCATACCTCCAAAATCCAGGTGGGTGTAGCTCAGGCTGAGGGTTGGGATGTGACCACGCTGTTGGCAAGCCCCACTCATGGATCTCTTTAACTCAGATTATTTTCCAAGCCAAGCACTTGCTTTATACAAATAATTTCACTCCCAGTAAGCAGCTGTGACCTCTTCTGGGTGATGTCCTGACCCACCCTGCCTTGGGGAGCAGGGTTTTGGATCCAGGCTCTCCAGCCTAACTCCCAGGAATGTGCCTGTGCTCAGGAGGGGAGCCCAGGGCTGTGACTCCACACAGGATCCTGTTGAATAGTCAAAAGCCAGAGTTAAAATCTACAAATAGAGAGGACCAGTGTAGGGATGTCGAGCTGCCCCTTCAAATCTGGGGATTTGTTCCCCGGGATTTCTGGAAGCCAACATCCTTCCTGTGCAGTGAGAAAGGAGCTGGGGAAGCTGGGGGTGCTTTCAGTGCCACTCCAGGGGGTTTTCCCCATGGGGAGGGTGGGCTGTCCCATGTCCCCCCCGTGCCAGTCCCCCAGGAGGGATGACAAGGGGCTCAGGGGTTGAATGGAGCAGCAAATCCATCCCTGCTGGCACACGGGCTCCTGTTGGTGCTGTTGTGTCCTTGGCCTGGGGCAGCTCTCCCTCCCAGACCCGGGACCACCCTGGTGCTCAGAGCTGCTTCTCTGCTGTGGCTCCAGGTTTTGGTGCTCCAGAGCAGCTCACTCCAAGCCTGGTTTTGGAAAAGTCACATTGGTGGCAGCAGGTGGCAGGGACACAGCAGGGAGGGATGGCTGCCCAGCACTTGACTGCAAAAACCTCCAGGTTTTCTATTTTTTTAAGGCTCTTTCTTATTTTTCCCCATTCAAACTGCTAGAAAACCTTCCTTACCTCCATGCCACCTCAGATAAATTGGATTATTGTTAATTATTAATTATCACACTCATACACCTAAATTTTGCTGCATTTTCTACCCGCTCCTGGTGTTCCCTATGGCTGAATGGCAGTTTAGGGAATCACAGTCACTCCTGATGAGGCACCCAGCCAGAGCAGCTTGGGAAAATGAGTAAAACACAATGCAAAACTCCTTTATTTTGGGAAAAAAACCCATTTCCCAGAAGCCCCGCTCAGTGACATATGGTGACACGGCGTGTGCCAGCAAAGGTGCTCCAAAATGTGTCCCTCTGGCTCAGAAAAGGACTTTGAGCAAATGCATTCATGTGAGGATGATATCACTGATGGAAGGAGCAAAAATCCTCCCCCAGCTTGGCCTGAGTGTGTGTTTGGTGGGAATCAGGAGGAGAAGTTGGAGTGAGCCTTGGAATTGCTCCTTCCCTCCTGGCACAGCTGGGCATTGTCCCCTAAAAGGAGGATGTTCCCTGGGCGTGTAACAGCAGCAGGGCAGTGGGACACGGTGTCCCCACTGTCCCCAGGCAGAGAGAGCTCACCTGGGGGCAGGGAGGTGTTCCCTGGTGCTGGGAGAGCCAAAGATCCGCCCCTGGCTCCCCAGGGAGTAAAATCAGGGTTGCAGCAGTGCTGCTGCAGGGGGATGGCAGCGGTCACCCCTGAAAGCTGAGATCTGGAAGGGGCCCAGCTACCTGCAGAGAGGCTTTTCAGGCAAATTCCCTGTTTTTCCACAGAGGTGGATGATTTTACCAGCCACAGTCCTGCCTGCCACCCTCCAACTCCTCCAGCGCCTGACTTTGGCATCAGCATCTCAACCACCCCAACACACCACGGAGCCCCGATTCTTCCCACCGGGCTGGGATGCTGCAGCTGGAGCAGCACTGGGAGAACTCCCATCTTTCCAGGGGCAGCAGTGAGAAAATGGCCTCATTTCCACCAGGAATTATGCAAAGCCTCGGAATGTAGGGCTTCACATGCTCCCCGGCGGCGTGCGGCCCCCGACGGCCCCGTTTGGGGGAGGCTGGCAGGCTCCGAGTGCTTGTTTGCCACCCTTTGACCTGATTAGTCAGCACTGCTAATTATAGCTGTGCTTTTCCTCCTTAGAGCTCCTCGAGCACCATTGGAGTAACAGGGAACAACGGGGGTGCAGGAATGAGGCTGGATCCGCTCGCTGCGGAAAAGATGCCGGGAGAAATGAAATGTGGGGGGAATGTTCCAGCAGCTTGGAGAGGCTTGGAGCCTCACTGGGGTTCACAAGGCAGTGGGCTCATGGATTTGTCAGCTCAGCCACAGGATGCTCCCACAGGAGTGGGAAAAGCTGATGGGATGCCGGGAGGTGATGACGTTTCCCCCAAGAAAAGATGTAAAGCCGATTTTAATACTTCTGGGGGTAAAAATGGTGGAGAATTGGAATTGTAGTTATTCCTCTCTACCACCAGCGTGCCCTTAAACAGCAGCCCTTGTTCCACCTCTGGTTCCCAGTGGGCTGGGCATGGTACAGACACGTCATTAGTGATTGCCACCTTGGTTTTAACTTACCACCCACTTGTTTCAACCAAAAAAGCACAAATTCCAAGGCAGTATGAGCCCCAAGTCAAGCCCTATTTTGGGCTGGGAGCACCTGGAATCCTCACAGGGCAGTGCCATAGGAAAACCTGCCTTGTTCAGCACTGAGCTTCCTCCCAAGGGCCAAGATCCAAGGAGGATGATGAGGAATGGAGGTGGGAGGCTTTTGCCATGCTGAGCAGCGTTCCCAGGTGAGGCTGGTGGCCTCTTGCTCTGTAATTACAGCCCCAGGCTTGTATCTTTGCTCAGCTTCGATCTTTGCTCCTCTCCACTGAGTCTGTAATTTAAATACAGATACAGCATATCTAATACATGAATATTGCCAGAATGGTCTTGCAGCTGCTCAGGGGGCTCAGAACATTGAATACAACTTCAAAAGTAGATTGTCAACACTGAAAACAGGGTGTGCAGTGGCACATCCTCTCATGTGCAACAGGGCTGCTCTGGGGACAGCGAGCCCTGGTTTAAAAGGGACCAGATAATGTCATTTTCTGTCACCAGAAAATCTCAGCATTCTTGGGGTACCCCAGCCAGTGCTTTGCCAATCCACTGCACTCCCTTGCACAGGTGAAACAAAAAAACCAAACTTATTGGAGACGTGGGGCTGCTCTTCTCTGGGCAGGAGGATGAGCAGCTCCCATCACTGGGATGTGTGCATGGAAAGGGGACACTTCTGGGGCCGAGAGGGATAACACCTACCAGGGACTGGCATTTCTGCAGGACACTGGGAAACCATCCTGGGATTGTGGCAGACTTGTGGTGGGATGTCTAGGGGAGGAACTGAAGGTGGGAAGGAAGGGGCTGCTGCGGGAGTGCTGAGTGCTCGAGGGTCTCTGCAGGGAGAATGCAGGAAAGGAGGGATGCTGGACGGAGCAGGAGGGCCAAGGCAATTGCAGCGAGCCCACGGCGCTTGGAATCAGCTGGGACCCTCTGGAGTGTGCGTGTCCCTGCAAGGGGCAGCCCCAGGTGACAAAGGCCAGACCGGGTCACTGGTGCCCATCCTCGCTCAGCCTTGTTGCCGGCTGCACCTGGTGCCCGGGGGCTGGGGACAGCAGGGACATCCCTGCTCAGCCCTGCAGGTGCTCGCGGCCCGTCCTGGGTGCGCTCTGACCCCTCAGAGCCCCACGCACATCCCCTCTGCCGCCACCGCTCCTCGCAGAGCGCGTCCCGCACCCCGCTCCTGTCAGGCGCCGCTGCCGAGGGGAGCCGGGCACAGCTCCTCAGCCGCCTCCCCTTTCCCGGGCGGTGCGTAATTACCGGGAGCGGGAGCGAATTCATTCAGCTCCTCGCTCGGGTTTCCTCCGCCCCTCCTGCCGCCGCCGCCGCTCGGTCACGCGCCCGGCGGCCCCAGGTGGATGACGAGTCAAGTCCCCCGGGATGGGGCTTGGCCTGATTAGGAACCCAGATGCTCCAAATTGGGGCGGCTGGGTTCAGCCAAAGTCACTGATATTCACCTAAATATCTCTGCACGCCAGGAGCTGGAAATCCTTCCCAGCCCTGAGCTGGCTGCGCCGCAAAGCTGCAGCCTGGAAGAGAGAGGGGGATGAAAGAGGGAAGGTGGAGTATTATGAAACCAGTAGGAAAAAGGGGAGAAGGTGTAGCTGAGATCCTGTGGATCCAGGAGCTGAGCATCCCTGCTTCGATGATCCTGCTCCCGAGATGAATCACGGAGCCTTTTATAGCTGCAAAAATAATCGTGTCTTTGGGATTTGTTCCTTTGCAGGCTGTTCCTTTCCCAAACAGTCGGGGAGGAAGCTCAGGGGATGGGTGGGTGCTGCGGTGAGGGGGACAGACCCTCATACTCAGCGTCCTTGGGCAGGTTCCAATTCCAGGGAGCTCCTCCTCATCCCAGCTTTTCTCTGGCCGGAGGGAAGCCCGTGTGGGGCGAAGGCTCCGGGGTGCGATGTTTCCCTGTGGAGGGATGCCCCTGCCCCAGCCCGGCTCCCAGGATCCCCGAGCACCCTCATCCGCCGCGTCCTGGAGGCGCAGGGGACCGGTGCCGCCGTCCTGGACATTGTCCTTGAGGAGCGCGGCCCCGGAGCCGCGCCACGCCGGATCGCCGCCCTCCCTTCGCATCCCCGCGTCCCTCGGCACAAGCGGTAAAAATAAACCCTGCGAGGCGCCGGGGCCTGGCCGGTGCCCAAGCTGCATCCGCAGGACGCAGGTGCAGCGGGCCCCGACCTTGGGGAGGTGCGTCGGGATGGCGGGAGAGCTCATGAATGAACGATCGGCGGGGCGGGTGCGCGCACCCCCCGCGTGCCTGCGGGTGTGGATGGGGATGTGGAGCGGGGAGCCAGCCTTGTTGTTATTCTGATCACAGCGGCTCTGATTCACAGACTTGGATCATGAATATAAGTGAAGACTTTGACGTCAGAGTTGAGATTTATCAGCAGATCCAATGGGGCAGGAATATTAAGTGCAAGTCGATGCCAGCTCTCTGCCAACGCTATTAGCGATGCTCGCCGAGGAATGAGGCTTCGCACCAAGGGCTGGAAGGACCGGCAAGGAAATAAATAAAAACGGGGTGGGGGGAGCAAGCTGATCCTCGAGCGGTAAAACCAGGTAAAACCACAACCCCCGGCGCCGCGGCTGCATGCGGGAAGGGGCGATGGTGGCGGTGGGGGATGGCAGCGGGCTGTGGGCACAGCCCCAACCTTCACACCTCTGCTGCCCACCCCGGGCGGGGGGATTTACTCCGCCAGGCAGGGCAGGATGTTGCCGCCGGCTGGGAGCATCTTGCACCAGCCTTTTCCAAAGGAGGGAAAGGCAAGGAGGATGGAGAAACTTAACGTAGGCTGTCCCCTGCCGCTGCCTTCCCCTTCCATCAGCGGCTCCGCATACAGGCGCTGGCCTATTAATAGTGTTTATTTTTACTCACTGCACGCAAAAAAGAAAGGGCTGCG
>VZTB01016209.1:91473-108984 GCA_013397245.1 Thryothorus ludovicianus | reverse complement strand
GGCGGCGGGGCCGCGGCCGCGGGGTCCGTGAGCCCCTGGGACATCGCTCTGTGCGCCACGGGCACGGCGGTGGCGGGGGAGAACGCGCTGGTGCTGGCCGTGCTGTTCTACACGCCGAGCCTGCGGGCGCCCATGTTCCTGCTGATCGGCAGCCTGGCGCTGGCCGACCTGCTGGCCGGGCTGGGGCTGGTGGCCAACTTCGCCGTGCGCTACCTGCTGCGGCCGCCCAGCGAGGCGGCGGAGCTGGCGGCGGCGGGGCTGCTGCTGGCCGCCTTCTCCGCCTCCGTCTGCAGCCTCCTGGCCATCACCGTGGACCGCTACCTGTCGCTGTACAACGCGCTCACCTACCACAGCGAGCGCACGCTGGGCTTCACCTGCGCCATGGTGCTGCTGATGTGGCTGCTGTGCCTGGGCGTGGGGCTGCTGCCCCTCCTGGGCTGGAACTGCCTGCGGGACCAGAGCTCCTGCAGCATCCTGCGGCCGGTCACCAAGGACAACGCGGCCGTGCTGGCCGTCACCTTCCTGCTCCTCTTCGCCCTCATGATGCAGCTCTACCTGCAGATCTGCAAGATCGCCTTCCGGCACGCCCAGCAGATCGCCGTGCAGCACCAGTTCATCGCCACGGCGCAGGCCACCTCCACCCGCAAAGGGCTCTCCACGCTGTCGCTCATCCTCGGCACCTTCGCCCTGTGCTGGATCCCCTTCGCCATCTATTCCCTGGTGGCCGATTCCAGCTACCCCGCGGTCTACACCTACTCGCTGGCGCTGCCCGCCACCTGCAACTCGCTCATCAACCCCATCATTTACGCCTTCAGAAACCCAGACATCCAGAAGTCGCTCTGGCTGGCCTGCTGCGGGTGCATCCCTTCCACGTTCTCCTCCAGACCAAGGACATCCAGCGACGTGTGAGGACTGAGCACGGAGACAGAGGTGCTCCCAGGCTCTCCTCCTCCTTCTCTTTTTCCCCTCTGTCGTTATTGTTTCCTACCGGGAGGAGTCTCCCCCCGGTCAGCACATCTCGTTCCATGGAAAGATTGCCAAAAAGAGAAAGAAAAAAAAAAAATCGAAAGGGAAAAAGAAAGAGAGAGAGAGAGTAGAGTGATAATGGTTTCCTTTAGAAATGTTATTTTCTTACACATTTTATTTTTTATTTAAAAACACAAAACACCAAAAAAAAAAAAAAAAGAAAAAGAAAAAGAAAAAGAAAAAGAAAAGAAAAAGGATCCTCGCGGGATGGCGTTTGTCTTTGTCTGCTCTCGGGGTAAGGAGCCAGGGGAGCAGCGGGCCCCATCCGGGTGGTCCCACGCCTCGGGGGCGCATCCCATGGGAAGGCCACAGGAGCGGGGGGCGGGGAGGGAGGTGTCGCGTCCCCCCCAGCGGGGCTGGTCCCCACGCTTGGGGTGGCTGTGCCCATCCCCCTGAAATCAGGGCCTGCGATGCTATGCAATAACGGGGGGGCCGCGTTCAGCACCGCGGGGCGGGAGAGCTCCGGCCGGGGGCCGCGGGAGGAGGGGCACGGGGACTCGCGGTGTCTCCGTGGTTTGAGAAGCACTTTGAGAACCTGCGGGGTGAAAGACACTTTAGGTGTGGCTTGTTTGGGCTGTCGCAGGGATGGGGGTACCCAGGGAATCCGTTCTCTCCTTCCCCCTCCCGAAAATGTGACCGGGGCAGGACTGGCGGTGTGGGGGTGGTGAGGGCAGCTGGGGTGCCCTGCACCCCAAAGTCTGGGAGGCCACGAAAGGGCTCTCATGGTCCAGCTGGGCAGTGGGGTGCTGCTTTCCCCCCTTCCACACGAGTTGTTTACATGGGGTGGGATTTTCATCCAAAGAGGGGTCCGGGCTTGCTGGAGTCCCCGAGAGGGAAGCCTCTGTCACCACACGTGTCATTGCTGATGCTGCCACTTCCCCTTGCTTCGTTAGAGAAGCACCAGGCCCTGACATTCCTGTGCTGTGTGATGTGCTTTGTGGTGTTAGTGGGACCATGATGAAGTGTCCTTTATCCTGTGCTTTCTTTTGGCCGGGAGGTGGAATCGTGCATTCCCTGATAAAGGAAGAATCCAAGCAAACCCCAGGGATTGGATTGCATTGCAGGGCTGGAGGTGGGACATCCAGGGTGGCTCAGGGCACAGGGGGAGTGCTGTCCAGGTCCTGGCATGGGAGGCTTGGGAGACCCTCCAGCAGCTGAGTCTGGTACATAAATATTCTGTTTTGCTGGAGAGAAGTCATTGTGGTGTTGGAGAGGGACATTGGCAAGGGTGTGGATTGACAGGACAAGGAATGACTTCCCACTGCCAGAGGGCAGGGCTGGATGGGATATTGGGAAGGAATTGTTCCCTGGGAGGGTGGCACAGGATTCCCAGAGCAGCTGTGGCTGCCCCTGGATCCCTGGCAGTGTCCAAGGCCAGGTTGGACATTGGGGCTTGGAGCAGCCTGGGACAGTGGGAGATGTCCCTGCCATGGCAGGGGTGGCACTGGATGGGCTTTAAGGTCCCTCCCAGCCCGTAACGTTCTGTGAGTTTGTGATAATGGAATAAATGTTCTTGCTTTGCATGGCTGCAGAGGGTACAAAGTCAAGTTTTGGCTGGATGCAGAGAGATCCAGGTGGATTTTGTCCCTGGATCTGTGCGATGAATCTCTCCCTCCTTGGAGCTAAGTGCTCATGAGAAAGCTCTGAATCTTCCAAGTGTGCCTAGGACTTGGACTTATTGTCTACCTGTGAGAAATGGCCAGTCTCTGAGTTTTTATGTTTTGTGGGTTTGGGTTGTTTTTATTAATTTCCTTTCTCTGATGAACACTTTGGAGAATGGGCAGTTGGCACAATGTGGATTCAATGTAAGTTTTAAAGTAACTATATATATAAGAAAGAATAATATTTATACAAACACTTTACTCATTCTATTTCTTCTGGCTTTTTAAGCGCGGCCAGGTCCCTGCAGTTCTTCAGTGTAAAAACTCAATAGATTAAACCCTTTTTGAAACATTGTGAACATTTGAAATGTTTTTATACAACCCCCCCTAGCTAGAAGTCAGGATTTATTTCTCCGGGCAGCTTGTTTTGTATCTTTAGATGAAAGGTAGTTTAACTAATCAGCTCTAGAGAAACCTTGACATGAAAAAGTTGCATTTTCTTGGCTTTCCAGTAAATTCCCTGTTGCTGAAGAGCTTGATTTTAACAATGTTCCTTTTAGAGTTTAGTTGCTCGCTTAAAATGCGTCTCAGTTTGAGGGATACACTGATAAACTTTGCCAAAGTCAAATAAAGATCAATGAAAAATTTCTCTCTGTGGCCCTCCACAGCAAGAGGAGAAAGATTTGGGATGTGAGGAGCTGAAGCTGAGGACACAGCCCCTGCCAGACTGGGGTTAAGAGCAGGTGGGGATGTCCTCACTGGGACCCTGGGTGCTCACCCAAACACATTTACAGCACTTTGGCAAAGGCAGGCTCTGAATTCTGCTCCTTGAGTGCACTGACCCAGCTGCAGTCAGTTTCAGGACGTGGTACAAGCCCATTCCCTGCTCAGAGCTCCTGTAAAATAGCTGTAAAATGTCCTCTCTTTCTGTGTGATGGTCTAGCACCTCTTTCTTTGAGATAATAGAGCTGCCCATGGAAGTTGTTAAAAACAATTTTTAGGTTTCAGGAAAAGCCTCAAGAAATCTCCTCTAAATAAAACAAACAAATTTGGATAAATTGGCATTTTTGCAGTCATTCCCCTAAACAAAAGTAGTGCAATTTCCAAAATTTTTTACTGGTTTTCCTCTGCTATTTTATCAGAGGAAAAGGGTGGAAATGAGAGAGACGAGGAAGAAGACAAAGAGGTTTAGTTTCACTGGCCATGTGTTGCCTCGTGGAGACCCCTGACCACTTTACTGCACCTTTACTTCAGTGCTTTAGTTTTGTTTTGGTTTTGTTTTCCATAGAGAAAACCTTTTACTGGAAAAGTTTGGAGTGGCAATGTTGAACATCAGTGGGGATGATGGATTTTGGGGCCTCCTTATGAGGAAAGTTGATTTAAAACCTTGAATCACTTACTGAGGCAATGCTGCTGTGGGGTGGGAATGTCCTGGTCTTTGGGGCTGGCTTTGGGACGTTTTTAGGATGGAATGCAGGGCCTTAGGGTGAGGTTCTGTTGCCATAAATGGGGAGCAGCTCCCATGAATGTAATGGTATCCCAGTGGATGAGGCACTAACGGGGAGGAGTCACTGGCCAGCAAACTGGGGTTTCCAGCTGGTGGATCCCCTGTGGATTCACTGGGGATCCAAAACTTGGTGGTGCCCCTTTCCACTTTCTGGGCACCACCAGAAGGACACAGAGTGACTGGAGTACATCCCAGTGCTCCATGTTTTCTGCTGTTGGATGTACTGGGAGGCCTTGGGATTCTGTGTCTCTGTTAAACTGAGGTCTCTAAAAGCTTCTGATTTATTGATTGTGCTTTTCAGCTGAGACAAGGGAACAGTGGCAGTCGTGCAAGGAACAGGGTCTTTGTCTTGTTGGAAATTTGCAGGTGTCCTTTGATTTCCACAGAGTCCCCGTGGCTGCTCCAGGTGGAAACTGGACCTGCCTGGAGAGGGCTGGTGGGTTTTTGGTTGGGAAGAACTCACTGTCCTCACCCTGGCCAGGATCTTGCCACTGTATCTTCAAACTCTGAGCTTTGCAAATAGCTTTTGATAAAGGATGAGAGGCTAGAGCCAGGCTGGGCTTAGATTCTTGTAGCTTCTGGACTCTCCAGGCACTGGTCTGGATCTGCAGCAGCAGAAATGGGCAGAAAACTGGTCCTGAGTAATTACAGGTGGTATCCAACCAGCCCTGAGCCTATGGCAGGGATCAACATAGCCATGGAAATGAATCCACTGCTTATTTGCTGATTTATTTACAGGTTTCTGGGTGCCTTTGGCTTTCCCACCACAAGATGGTGGCCAGCAGAATGTAGATGTGAGAAGCTTTCAGTGTTGGTGCTTGGCTGGTTGAGTGGAGGGGATGAGGGAAGGACGAGGAGGAGAAAGAAAGAGAAAACATTCCACAAATACACTGTGACAAGGCCAGGGCTGCTGTGGGGTGGGATGTAACCACAGCTGCCCTGAGGTTTGTGGAGATGTGCCAGGGTTAGGGAGAGCTTGTGCATTTATGAGCCCTTGTCCCTATCCCAGCATGAGAAATTAAAAAAAAAACCACAAAAAAAAATATTAAAAGGTACAGCCTCTACCAACAAAGCTGCTTAGTTTTATTTTGAGGTTTGCTTTCTTTTTTGCTCTTCCATTTTGGTCACTTTGGGACTTTGAGCAGTGAAAATGTCTCTCTTTAACCAGCTTCATGTCAGTAACCAGCAGCAAAGATTCCAAGGATCTCAGTCCTGATGTGGCAGCCCCATTTTGTTCATATCAAAGAGTTTTAGCTGAACCTGGAATGAGCCCCCAAGAAATATTACTGTTCTCATTAGGTGATGAAGTATCTCTTTCTTGTAGAAACATCAAATTTGGGGTGGGGAGACCTTTTAAAAAGCCATTGGTACTCACTTGTATTGATGTGTCCTGACCAGCATCGAGACTCACGTCATTGTTAACGATGAATTAACGGTTCACTTCTAATTGTCAGGAATAACTCTTGGATGCACATGGTATTTCCTTGTAATCCCTCTTGTTCGTGCTCAGCCTTCCCTTGTGGGGAGCTGAGGCAGTTCCACCTGGACCATTTGTACCTCTCCTGTTGGCAGTGCAGCTGCCCACTGCAAAATCCCCCAGCCCACCCTTCCCACTGCCCCTGCACCCCTGGGAACAGAGCTCTCCACTCCCACTGGAGAACTCTGCAGTGCAGAGCATTACAGAGAAAATGGGCTTTTCAGCAGAGAAAACCCAAGCCAGACCAGTGGGCTGAAGCTCTTCAGTCCCTGGCTTTGGGGGATGTGAATAAATTGTCTCCAGCTCCAAGGGGAGCAGTTGCCTTCCCGAATTCCGCTTGGTGCCAGGTGCAGCTGTGTCTGTTCCAAGGTTATCCCTCCCCAGTGTGAGGGTGCTGCAGTGGGCAGGGTGCTGGTGTCTGACAGCACACTGTGTCCCTGGCTACTGCAGCCACAAACAAAGGTTTATGGCCTTACTGCAGGCTCTAGGAGCTGGAAAACAGCTGGCTCGTCCCAGGAAAAGCTTTTATCCCAATTGGGAATAAAGTGTCTGGCTGAGGATGAGGGCAGTGCTGGCTGCAGCCCTGGGCTCTGCCTTGCCTTGCCTCCACACCACAGGGACAAGGACTGGGCTGGTGCCTGGTGTCCCTTGGGAGCAGGTCCGAGCACACCAGCCCCGGGGTAAAGAGCACCCTCCCTGGAGAGGGAATCCTCCAGCCTGAGGCAGGGATGAGTTTCTGGTGGCAAAGCCCAGCAGGAAACTCCCCCAGGGGCAGAGCCTGCTCTGTGCTCACCCTCTGGGGCTCTGAGCCCCAGGTCACACTGGCCAGGCTTCTGGAGCTGCTGGCAGCAGCACAGACAGGATGGGAATCAGTCATCCCCATTCCCTGCCTCCCGTCCTACCTGATTCCCCAGGAATGAGGCCATCCCACAGCAATCAGGACAGCGCCTTGTTTTGCTGTCAGTGTTGTCATGAGCCTTTTACCTTGACTGGGAAAGCTGATCTCAAAGGAAAATGTACAGTTATCATCCAACTATGGTTAAATCAAGCCCCTTCGATGCACTTTATGAACGAGTGAAAACAAATCAATGCTGTTATTGCACTGTATCTCTATTGTGTATAATATTATACATTCATCTGTAAGAGTAATTTATTTTTATTACTGTAAATAAAACCGTTAAAGTGATTTGTCAAGAGGATATCCAAAAATAAGGGGGGAAGGGTTAAAATTAAAATCTTTGAAGATCTGGGCTGCTGTCCCAGGTATGTGCCATGCCCTGTGTGTCTGTGTTTTTATTTCAGAGTCCAGAACAGGTGTCTGTTTTCCCTCACCCGGGGTCTGTGGTTTCCCTGGGATCAGGAGGAGCTGGATGAGGACAAGAACTGCTGGAGACACCGAGGGGTTGGGAAGGAACAGCTCCTGCTTCTTGGAGCCTCCAAGCACAGACAGAGCTTTCCCATCAAAAAACCAGCCTCTGTCCTCTGATCACCCAGACAGCCAGGGATTAAATACCCTGGGGAATTAATTGATCTTTGAGGGCTTGATTCTCCAAATGAAGAGTTTTAGAGAGATCACAGCTTTCTGCTGCTCCTTCCATGCCCCGGCCTCCAACAGAGGAGGGATCATCACAGGGCTGATTAACTCACAGCAAAGGACAAGCCAACAAAAAGCCAGACCCAAATCTACTGTAACCTCTTAAAACTTTTATTAATTTTTTTTTTCCTTTTTTTTTTTTTCTCTTTTCTTTTAAATTTAATTAGCACATGCATAAAGTGTCAACAGTTTGGGGTTAAGATGACATTTCTTGAACAAATGTAGTTACAAGCGGTGCCTCGGGTGGATCCAGGTTTCCTCTCTACCCTGTACAGAAGGAAGCTCGAGCTGCCACCGACGTCGTCCCTACCTTTCCGTCCTCGTGTCACCACAGGCAGAACCCACAACACTGGGGAGAAATACACTTGTTCACACGTAGCAACTGGGTAGGGGAGATAGACACGGGCAGCAACATCTACTCACCTACTGACTAAGTGCACATGGTTAAAGACCCCACCAGACAGTGAACATCTCCTTCCTAAATCAGCTTTATGATAATGGGCATCTGCCACGGCCTGGAATGGGCAACCCTCCCTTGGGAAGGTGCCTATCTCACATCAGCTCCTTCTACCAGGTGGCAATTTTAAGGAGATAGAGTAATTCTTCTGCTGTGATTAAAAAATGAGCCTTTTGCAGGAGCATTGGGGTGGCCCCGCTGATGCCAAGGTGTCCCTGTCCCTTCTGTGCCACCCCTGCAGAGCTGGAGCCAACCTCCACAGAGAGCAGCCCAAGCCCTGCTCTGGGCTCTGTGTGTGATCAGCTGATGCCAAAAGAGGAGAACACTGCTTTTAAAATGCTCATCTGGAGCCAGCTGCTCACAGAGGCTCAGTTTTGGGAGGATTGGTGCCTCCATGCTCCAGGAGGTCTCCTGAGCTCAGAGTTTGGGTGGTGCAGAGGAGTTTGGGGTGCCTTGATCTGCATGGCACAGATGATCCTCACCTGCCTTCAATTCCCTCCAAAATAACTCTCCTACAGCACCTGGCCTCACCCAGAGGTGTTCAAACTCCTGCTGGCTCAAAAGAGGATGGAAAACTGGAACAAGATGGCTCCTGCCCTGCTACAGCAGCTGGCATTGTCCCAGCAGCAGCAGGAGGAGGAGGAGGAGGAGGAGGAGGAAGGCTCTCCTGAATGCTTGCCCCATGACAGCAGCAGCCTGCAGCACATGCATGTCCCGCAGCACAATGGTGACAGGGTTTGTCCCCTCCCCACACCTCCCATGTCCTCTGGGGACCGTCCCCGTGCCTCCAGGTTGCTGGAGCAGGTTTCCTTGGGCTGGCCAAGACTGGAGTGAAAACTGCTCCCCAAACCACTCCTGTGGAAGGGGGGATCCCAGAGGATCCCGGGGGGTTCTGGGCAGCTCCAGGTGTCCAGCCCAGGTGAGCTCTGCCCGCTCCCAGCACAGCAGCACCACCCACCCCACGAGGCTCCCTGGCAGGGCCAGAGGGACCTCCAGGAAAGGCACTTGTGTCATGAGGAGCTGCCCTGGCCCCGTGGTGCTCTCAGCAGGAATTTTGGGCCCAAGCCCTCTGTGTGACAGGGCACAGTTGAAAGCAGGGGGGAGGAAGGTGCCAGCACAGCTCAGCATCACCCCAAACTCACACCCTGCTTCAGATCCCCCCAACAAGTCAGGCAGCCCCAAAATGTAGGAAGTCATTAAGGTGAGGAGCCATCAGCCCCAAAAGGTGCTGAAAATGCATTTTGAAGAAAAGGGTTTTTTAATTTGTGGGGATCTGAGCAGGTTGAGTGGGATTTGGGGCAAGCTGGTCTCATGGAATGTGTCCCCGCCCATGGCAGGGGGTGGAAACCCGACTGGAAATCCAAACAATTCTGGAATTCTATGATTTGCCTTCTTTGCCTGATCTGCTCTGATCTGAGACCAAAACAGCAGAAAGAGCAGCCCCATTTGTGGGTAACTGGCCAGAACTGCAGACAGAGCTGAAACATCTCATTGTAAAATGAAATCTGGAGCAGGAGCAGCGCAGGGGGTGTTGATGCCCACCACTGTGAGTTTTGGAGACCTGGCAGGGCTCTGCCAAAGCTGCTCCTGCTGCCAGCAGGAAATCACCAGCTCTCCGGGGCACCACGGGATTGTCCCTGCTCTAAGCCCTCTTCCTTTTTAACACAAGACTTTTGTGGTTTTCCATGGCAAGAAGTGATTTTCCATGAAGTCAGGAATCCCAGCTGAGGCACCAGGATTGCACCAGCATCAGCAAGAGGTGAAAATCAATGGGATTTGAAACACCTGAGCTGGGGAGGGGCCTCCAGGGACAAAAGCACCTCCTACAGTGGCAGGAAACCCTCTCCTTGTTGCATTGGGAGTGGTGTGATTATTGCTTTCCCTTAAACACGAGTTTCCTGGGATTTTTGGGAGTGGCTCTGGCGGCACCTGCTTCATTCTGTTGCTGACTGGGAAATGTTGCTGTGTCTGACCTTGCCTCGAGGTCTGAGGGAAGGAAAGGGAACAGTTTATCCTTCTGGAAATCACGTGTGAGTTGTTTGTTTGCTTTTTTGTGGGTGGGATTTTGTTTGTTTGCTTATTTTTAGATTTTTTTTTTAATTTTTATTTTTAGATTTCTCAACTGAGCTACCTCAAATCAAAGGGTAAATTTTAAATTGTCCACATTAATGGTTTACTCACAGCAGTCTGTGGATCATGAATGGTCCAGAGGAGCTGCTGCCTTTTAACAATTGAAATACAGCAGAAACAGCTGTGAGTTCACATCCTTCCCTCTCAAGTGTTTATTCTGCAGCACATTTTATCTTTATTCTATTTGAGGGTCAAAACCAAAACCAAAGGGAACAAAAGCAGCTGCCCTGGCTGCTGGGGGATGCTTTGGGGCTGCAATCCACTGGGACAGACCCCCAAGGAGGGGATGAGGGATAATTATAAAGCTGCCAGAATTGCCCTGTGGGCACCTCCACCACTCCCTGGCTGCACACAAGGTCATGAGCTTCTCTCTGCCTTCTCAAAGCCCTCCCATGGCAAAGCCCCTGTGACCTGAGTTTCTCCATCCTCACCTCCAGAAAGATTTCCCTGGCACCTGACTCAGCTCCTTCCTGCCACAGCTCAACCCCACACTGTCTTGGGGGCAGGTTCATTCCCCTCACTCCCCTCTGTAGCTTTGCACAGCATTTTTTAACCTGGCTGAGGTTAACCCTGTGCAGGCTGAGGTGAGCATAACCAACCTCAAATGCTGGGCTGGTTTCTTCGTGCCTTGTTTTCTCCTCTC
This sequence comes from Thryothorus ludovicianus, assembly GCA_013397245.1. Taxonomy (NCBI): domain Eukaryota; kingdom Metazoa; phylum Chordata; class Aves; order Passeriformes; family Certhiidae; genus Thryothorus; species Thryothorus ludovicianus. The sequence goes on along the minus strand of VZTB01016209.1, from coordinate 98,549 downwards.
TGCACTGTTAACCTTACACAGAACCGAGTGCTGGAATTATCACTGAGCTGAAAACCCCCAGGGGCCAGCCCAGTCCCCTGGCATTGGCACTGTGGGAAGAGTGTGCAGGGAAAGGCTCCTTTCACACATACTCAGGCTCGCAACAACCAGCAAGAGGCTTAATCCTGCTCCTGGGAGGAGTGAGAGGCTAGAGGCACCTGTGGGAAAATCCCTGCTGGGGGATGCCCACGGGGATGTGAAGCATCAGTGGTGCTGTGGTGGCCTCAGGGTCCTGTCAGTCTGTAATTCAGACACCAATTTGGGCAATGTCACATCAACTCTGCTGCCAGGGGACATTTTCCACGAGGCTGCTGCCTGGGGGTTCCCCTCGGGAAGAGCCCAACCCCTGCTGCAGGCTCTGCCTCAGCCTGGTGACACCACCAGGATGGTGTCCTCCTTTGGGGACATTCCATTGCCCCACCTTGCCTGTGAAACAGCTTCTCCCTGAAGTTCTTAACTGTGGGGTTTGGTTTTTTTTATTCCCTCCACCAGCAAAACACAGGCACATTTCTCACCCAAAGAAGGTGTAGCTTGAGAGAGTGAGCCCGGAGAACTGGGAGTTTGTCCAAGAAAAATCAGATTCACACACAAAAAAAATCCTTTTGATTCTCAAAAAGATTGAACTCCTTCAAAATCCGGGTTTGGGTTATAAGTGTCTGGAAGAGGAAATTTTCCAGAGTTTCCATGAATTGATGGCAGCCCTGAGGGTCACCAGGGGTGCTCCCAGGCACCATTCCCACCCCATCCGTGGTCATCCCAGAGAGCACAGCTGTGGGGGGGCTGGGAAGGGCCCACCCCGAGGGCACAGGGACCCGTTCAGGGACAAACCCAGCGGGGCTTGGCTCTCCTGGGCTTTGCTCAGGCACTTCTGCGTGGGGGAGTGGAGGGGCAGGAGAGCCCCGGCGCTGTCACCAGCGGGGGGACATGGTTGTGGTGCTGGTCAGGGGTCACCTCAGGAAGGGACAGCAGTCCCCAAGGTGCTGCTGCCCAGTCGAGGGGGATTTTATGGGTGAGTGAGCATTTGAGGCTTCTAAAGTGCAGTGCAGGTTACATGGTCTTTGCTGTAGACTGTAAACTCCTCAGGACAGACTCCTTGCCCTTACTTTTATTTTATTTTTTTTTTAATCTGTAAAGTGACATTCCAGCAGAGAAAACCTTACCCCTAAATAACTACTACTACAGGAAAAACAGGAATCTCAGTGAAAGGAACAGCCTGTGCTCCCCTTGCCAGCATCCCATCGCAGGGAATGCTTCCCATGGCCATCCATGCTCCATCCACAAGGAATTGGGATGGAGTTCCTGCCAGCTGTGCACCTCTGGAATGCACCCTCCAAAATGCCACCTCGAGTGCTACAACCTGCCCCCCTCCAAGCAAAATTTCCATTTGTCATTAGAGCTGAGATGTTAATTCAGGCTCAAGGGAGTCTGCAAAGCTTCTGTTCAGGCTGTTGGGTGACTGGAAAGGGAGAGAGAGCTGGAAAAGTTGCTGGGAGGAAATTTGAGGGCTCTTCTGTGGAAAGAGCTCTCTGAAGAAGCCAAGTTCAGCCTTAAGTTTGTCACTGGAGTAAAACCTTCCCAAGATGAAACAGCTGCACAAGCAGGAGCTCTCATGGGATGGGATGATTGCTCCTCTCTAGGTCTCTTTCCTGGGTGGGAAATTAGAAATTAGAAGCTGCCCAATCCATTCTTCCTTCAGGACACTGATTCTTTGAGAGCCACCAGCACCACCAGCCAACCCCAGTGGTCACTCCAAGCCAGGGAGACACGGAGTGCAATGCCAGGAGGGAACCCTGCAGGACTTCCACCAACCTCCAGAAACATGAGCAGGACCAGCCCACACACCTGGCGTAGCTTCACAGGTGTGCCATGGGCACAGTGGACTCTGTAAAGTCCCTTTTCAGATGAACCTGGGGTGTCCAAGAGGTTCCTGATGGACCTGAAGGACGACAGCCCTCCGTTAATATCTCCAAGCACAACCAAAATGGCTCAATTCCTGTTCCACTGACTCCAGCCCAACCCATTTATATGGACACAGGATATTTTCCCCCTGTTGACAGCCATATTTATTATTTTTAATCTATGCCCATAAATTGGCAAGTAGGAGGAAGCAGATAAAATGGAAAAAGGAACTCTCGGGAGATCAGTTGGACTCATTAAATGTTTGGCACTCTGTGATTATCCTTTGGCAATGAAATGCCACTGCTGTATTTTAGCAGGGAACAGGATACCTTAAAGTACAGGAGAACCTCCTCAGCCCGTTTCTGGTACTCTTGAGGGAGGAGAAATTCAATCATCCGTGACCTGGATTGTATTTTTTAACGTCTGCCAAGCTAGATAAAATATTTAAATATTCACTTTTATATCAGCCCACATGAGGATTTGAGCATTTCAAGTTGTGTAACACAGCATGGCCTACTTTGGGGAGGATGTACAGAAATAGGCACATGTGTACAAAACCCTGTGTGCAGCATGTGGGGCAGACAGACAGTGTTAATTAGTGTGGCACAATCCCAGCAGCACCAGCCCAGAGCAGCCAAGGAATTGGTGTCACTTCTGTTGGATTGTCAAGGTCACCTGAGCATAAACCAGGTGACTCTGCCTCAAGTAAACGTGGCCAAGCGTGGCTGAGTCCCTCAAGTGAAGGCACTGAGGATGGAGTGGCTCTCCTGGGACTGGGGCTCTCAGTGCCACTGTGGGGCATTAATGCTCCAGCTTGGAGACCCTGGAGGTCTTTTCCCCCCGAATGATTCCTGTGCTTGCCTGCCTCATGCTGGGAAGGGGTGGGTGTGCCATGGTCAGACCAGAAATGGGAGTCCAAACCCACCCTGAGGTTACTTCTCCACCAGCTCCACCAGACACCTCTCTGGGATGAGGATGGGGGGGTCCCACCCCTGCTAGCAAGACAACTCAAGGGTTTCCACAGCAGTTCTGGTCCCTGGAAGAGGAGGATCATGGTGTTTCCAACCAGCTGGCAGTGCTGGGATGTCGTGGTGCTGCTGGCTGGCTTTGCAGCTGGGACTGTGAGCAGGGTTTGTGTTATCAGGGGATTGCCTTCAGCACACCAGGATGGGTGGGGAGGAGCTGGGATGCCTAATGGGGACACGGTGTAAGAACACAGAGATGTGAGGAAATGGGGCTGAGCCTTTTCTGCCCCCCTGGGGCTGCCAGCTGTGTGTCTGCTCTGCAGATGTGGCCTATGCACAGGGCAGGCAGGGTCTGAGTGACCTAAAATGACCTTTAGGGTCCCTTCCAGCCTTCCTGTGGTTGTCAAGCACTTTGCCATGCAAGGGCACCAATCCTGACAGCTGCCAGTCCCAGCACAGGTGCTGTGGGGTGACAGGGCAGAGGGAGGCCCCAGGGACAGCCCTGGCCTGCCACACACCCATGGAGTCCTGCCCATATTGCCACCGTCCCATGTGACACACACAAAGCAACTGGTGCATGAAAGAAAGGGACTTGATCTTTTAGGGGCACTGGGCTGCTCTCCAGTTCCCAGCAGGACTGGCTCAGCTTTGCAGAACTGGGACAGTCACAGAGCCAAGGGATGAGCCAGCCCAGGGTGTCCCTGAGCCCCTTCCCAGGGCCAGTGGGACTCCTCATCTCTGCTGGGTCCCCACAGTGACTCTGCAGCCCCTCCAACTCTGTAACAGACAAGAGCAGCTCCACCAGCCCCCTGCTATTTTCTCTTTCCCACAGAGGGTTATTACTCTTCCAAAATTACCTAAACAAACCAAATTTCACTTACAAACACTTTTGTGATTGTATCTACATTACTAATGCTCCACCAGGAACACCACCTTAAATGTTGCCCTGAATTTTTACACTGCTTCTTTCTGAACCTGCTCCAGGCCTAGCCCCAGCTGCCTTCCCAAGGAAAGCAGGTCCTGGGCATTGCAGGGTCTCTCTGTAAAAAGCTTTTGCAGCCATTTCCCTGCATCTCAGAGGATCAACAGCAGAATCAAGAGCTCTCAGAGAGCACCGGGGATTTCCTGGCCACCTGCAGAGCACAATGTCTCCCTGCCTCCTGCGGTCACTTCTGCTTCTTGGGTTTTGCAGATCAGTTATTCCTGTTGCTCTGCTGCTTCTTGCCTTGCCCTCTCCCACATCCCAAATCCATTCTGCACCCCTACTCAAGCCCATTCAGCACTACAACTCCCAGTCCGGGTGTGGAGGTGTGGAAGGTGTCACATCCAAGGGACAGAGACCATTCTGTGCCACTCAAGAGAAGGGAGAGCTCCTGGGGGCATTTCCCAGCAGCTGGGCAGAGGATTTTACACATCTGGCCATGAGGAGTTTGTCACTGGGGGCAAATGAACAGATGTTTGGGACATTGCTCAATACCAGCATTTCCCAGGAAAGCAGCAACCTGGTCTAGTGGAAGGTGTCCCTGCACTTGCATGGGGTTGGAATGAGATGGTCTTTAAGGTCCCTTTATCCCAAACTCTTATAGGATTTCGTGAATTTAAGGATCAGCATTTGGGTCTCAGCTATATCCATCCAACACTTTTACAGGTCTGGCTGCTTCTACACAGTCAAAATACTGCTGAAGTAGCCATCACCTACAGGGAATTGGGCACAGAGCTCAGGCTTTCCCCACTCAGGGACTCATGGTACAGGGGAACACAAGAGAGGGTTTGGGGATGTCACACTGGCCAATCTATGGCTGGTTCTGACCCATTTTCCACAGGTGGAGAACCTCTCCCAGCTCTCTGTAGGTTTTCACACCTGCCTGTAATATTTCCAATATTTCCCACGCTTTTGCTCTGCCTTTGTCTGTGCCTCCTCCCTTTGTAGCTCTGTGAAAAGTCTTCCATTGACCATGCTCTGTTTTGATGAGAAAACAGGAATTTTCATTGCTGAAATAGGGTCCTGGTCACCCAGCTCCTCCATCAGTGTCCAAATGTGGGACAGGGGATGGAGCAGCATCAGGTAGGGGGAATCAGTGCCTGGGTCTGAGCTGATCTCAATTGCACAGGCACAGTTTGTGGGGCTGCAAAGTGCAAGTTGAGAGTTTACCTGAAAGCCACAGATTGTCTGATTCACTTTTTCTCTAATAACACTGAAATGGTGTCACGCTAAGGCTAAGGAGAGCTGGGCTTGGGGAAGCTCCCTGGACACCTCTACTCCTTTGCTGGAAAAGGCAGGACAAGCCTAGACAAGGCTTTGTCTCCCTGCAAGCTACACCAGCCTTGCCTTCCCCCTCTGCTCCTAGAGAACCAGCTCTGGGGCTGGATACAGGCTGAGGTCACCAACACCTTGGCTGCTCATGCAACCTGGTCTAGTGGAAGGCGTCCCAGATGGGCTTTAAAGGTGCAACCCAAAGCATTCCATGATTTTCCAGGGAGCAACAACACAATGGTGTAACTCCTGAGCATGGTGTGTTGCTCTGTAGGGAAGGAGGCTCCAGCCCACACGCAGCCTTTGGAGCTGCCTGACCCCAAAACCAGCAGCAGCAGCACCCACACGGCCACCCCTGAGCTCCCGTGGTGGCACCAGCGGTGCAAACGAGGCTTCTTCTCCAGGAGCTTCTCGTTACCACAATTAATATTTAGCTGAAAAAGCACTGCTGCCTCTGGGGCTCCCTTCTCTCGCAAAGCACACTCAGGGCCCGTCTCCGGTCTTGCTCCAGGTGTAAATCTGGAGTAATTCTATTAATCTGCCTTTAGAGAATTTTGGAAGTCATTAACTGTGAAGGTGCTGCTAATTTCTGGTCTCACTGCCTCCAAGGTGTATCCTACCAGTGCTGCTGCTGCTGCTGCCCGAAGGGTTTTTGACAAAGTGTAAAAGCAAAGCTCCTGACCGGGCGGGGCCACCCGCGCCCGCCGGCAGCGACGTGGGGGAAGGTGCCTATACACACCTGGAACGGAGCCGGGAGCTCCGAGCCAGCCCAGCCCGGGGCCCCTCAGTCCGACCACTCGTTATCGTCCAGCTCGGAGTCGTCGTCGGACTCGCTGTACTCCACCGCGATCCGGCGCGACAGGATCGTCGCCACGTCATTGCCCACGGGCTCTTTTTTGGCCTCTTGCTCCCACTGCTCCTGGACCTTCCGGAGTTGGATTCCTACAGGAAAGGGGGTAAGGCTTTAGGGGGAGTGTACCCAGCGTGCAGCATCCCCCCAGTTATAAAGTATTGGCTGAGACAAGAGGGCTGCTGCTCTGGTGATTGCAAAGTTATATGGGATAATAGGATAGGATTGGTAGGACAAGAGGGAATGGCTGCAAACTGAGAGACAGTAGGCTCAGACTCGGAGTCAGGAAGAAATTCTTCCCTATGCCAGAGCCTGCCCACCCTCCCAGGGAAGAATTTCTTCCTGGCTCCCAAACATGAATCTATTGTCTCTCAAAGCAGCGGTGGCTGCCCCTGGATCCCTGGAAGTGTCCAAGGCCAGGGTGGATGGGGCTTGGAGCAGCCTGGGATGGTGGAAGGTGTCCCTGCCCATGACAGAGGGTGGAATGGAATGAACTTTAATATCCCTTCCAACCCAAATCATTCTAGGATTTAATGAATATTATGATTACAAAGCTGTATCATAGAATAAAGCTCCTTCTCTGCTTCCACTCAGCCTGAAGATACTGAACCTTCTGGAAGGTTAAATTTACCATTTGACCTGGAGATTTGCAGGAAAGGGAAATGCGAGAGATCTTGGAGCACATCAACCACTACAGCCAGGGAGTAAGCCCCATGCCCGAGAGCTGTCAGCAATCTGTGGGGCTTCATTCCACCTCCAACCACGGGCCCCCCACCTCTACACTGCATTTATTCCCTCTGCAAGGTCCCACCATCCTCAGCCATCACCCGGCCACCAGGCGCTCATCTTGCCCTCGGTGTCACCAGTGCCACCCCGCGGGTGGCCGCACTCACCCCTGCGGATGGCTGCCAGCAGGTCGCTGCGGGCATCGCTCATGGGCATCAGCGGGATCTGCGGCTTCCGCGGCTCCAGGGCGGGGGCGGGCGGCGAGGCGGAGTGCGCCGGCGAGGCGGACACGGCCGGGGGCCCGGGCGGCGGCGGCGGCGGAGCCACCGGGGGTCCCATGGGG
>VZTB01016209.1:76347-86390 GCA_013397245.1 Thryothorus ludovicianus | reverse complement strand
GTGCCATCCCAGTTCCATCCCAGGGCTATTCCAGTGTTATCCCAGTGCCGCCTCTTTGCTGTCCCAGTGCCATTCCAGCTCTGCCACAGCTCAGCCCCAGCTCTGTCCCAGTGCCATCCCGGTGCCATCTCAGTGCCATCCCAGTTCCATCCCAGGGCTATTCCAGTGTTATCCCAGTGCCGCCTCTTTGCTGTCCCAGTGCCATTCCAGCTCTGCCACAGCTCAGCCCCAGCTCTGTCCCAGTGCCATCCTGGTGCCATTTCAGTGCCATCCTAGTGCCATCCCAGCCATACTCCAACTCAGCTCCAGCTCTATCCCAGTGCCATCCCAGGGCTGTCCCAGTGCCATCCCGGTGCCATCTCAGTGCCATCCCAGCCACACCCCAACTCAGTCCCAGCTCTATCCCAGTGCTGTCCCAGTGCCGTCCCAGTGCCGTCCCAGGGCTGTCCCACTGCCATCCCAGTGCCATCTCAGTGCCATCCTGGTGCCATCCCAGTGCTGTCCCAGTACCATCCCAGTGCTGTCCCACACCAGGTTGTTGTGCCATGACTTACTGAGGCTGCCCAGCTGCTTGATGATGGCAGCCAGGGTGCTGTTGGTGACACACTCCAGCTCACTCGTCACCCCATCAGGCAGGGCCCCCCGGCACAGGTGCCGGGGCTCGATGTTCCTCTTCACCAGCGGCATGGTGAGCCCTCACACCTCTCCTGGGAAAGGGAGAAAGAAGAAAAATGAAAATACACAACTTTTACCATTTGCCTGTTCCTCCCCACTCCCTCAGCTTTTCACCCAGGAGGTTCTTCCTGCCCATGCAGGGCACAGTCAGACTTTTCCAAGAAGGGGATGCTCTGGGGGTGCAAACCTCAGGGTGCTGGTGAGCACTCGGATGCCAGGGTGGAGGTGACAACTTTATCCCTACCTTTGTGCCACCGTGTCCTTTCCCACGCACTTCCCAGAGCTGTGCTCAAACCAGGAGCAAACTCCCCTGTGATGCAGCCCTTCAGCTGGCCCCGAAAAGCCTCACCCAGCCCAAACAAAAGCGAGGAAGCGCTTGTAATGTCATTATTTCCAGCTCACTGCAGGCTCTCCAGGGTTTTATTTGTGCACACACTACACTGAGACAAGCTGCTGTGGCCAGCTCATCCCAGCTCCCTGCATGGCCCCACAGCATCCCTGGGTGTCCCCAGAGCTCCTCTGTGTGCCCTCACAGCATCCCTGGGTGCCCCAAGAGCTCCTCTGTGTGCCCTCACAACATCCCTGGGTACCCCAAGAGCTCCTCTGTGTGCCCTCACAGCATCCCTGGGTGCCCCCAGAGCTCCTCTGTGTGCCCTCACAACATCTCTGGGTGCCCCAAGAGCTCCTCTGTGTGCCCTCACAGCATCCCTGGGTACCCCAAGAGCTCCTCTGTGTGCCCTCACAGCATCCCTGGGTGCCCCCAGAGCTTCTGTCTGTGCCCCCTCAGCATTTCTGGGTGTCCCCTGCTCCAATGTCCCCCCCTCCCAAACAGGGGATGGTTAATTTTCTACAGAGTTCAAGGAGATGTAGGGAGATACCCACACCCAAAGACCTCATCTGCACTGAGGCCACCCATGGGAGCTGCAGGGAAGGATGCTGGGTGCTGGGCACAGGGGTCCCCGCTGATATAAAGGGTGAATGGTGGGAAGCAGGCTGGGAAAAGAAGCAGAAAAGGAGCATTTATTATCCACGGTGGTGTCTCCTGGGACTGGGACACAGATACTGGGATTGGGCCACGGACAGGCAGCCACCCCACAGGCTCACACGAGGGGCTTTTAGGTGCCACGAGTGCATCCGGGCTCAGCTCAGCTCCCAGAGCAAAGGCAAGTTAATGGCTGGGCTGATAAGGACCAGAGAGCACCTACAGCATCCCCAGAGAGCAGAATCCCCCCGGTTTCACCTCCCGAGCACTCCCCACCCTCCCCATCTTTCAGAAAATTTTGGCAGCGAAGGAAAAGCAGCTCCCGTTAATCGCCGGCAGCGGCGCCGCCGTCGGAGCCAGCGATGCTGCAGAGAGCGGAGCCAGCAATCTGCAGAGTTCACATTTTTTGGCCCCGGGAGCGTTAGACGGAACAGTTTCCCATTGATAGCGCCCGGCCAGTGCTCCCAGCAGCAGCAGCAGCTCCTCCGCTGCTTTCAAATGCAAATTCAAGCTCCCTCCATGAAGGAGCCCAAAGGCTTTTGCTAAGGGCTGGGCTCTGCCCAGGGCACTCGGGGTGCCAAGGGAAAGACCCTGGTGCTGAACCCTCTGCAGGGCCGTGTGAGGCTTCGGGCTCAGAGCAAACTCTGTTCAAAAATCAAGATTTCTGCCAGCTGCTGGCTCCTCCGTGACAGCGCTTGCAGGGGAGGCTCTGGATGTGTGCTCTACCTCCTTTCTGGGCACCTCCGAGCCCCCCAGGCTGTGCAAAGAACTGAGCAATGCTGGCAGCTTCACCCCAAGCTGGTTTCACGTGTCACCCCAAAATCTGCCCTCAGAGGCTGAGCCCTGGCACGTCCCAGGGCTGCAGGGACACGAGGGTACAGCCCTTAACGAGCTGCCTGGGCCCAGCAATTAGAAACAGGGAACAAAGAGCCATTCTCAGCACCCCTTTGGGCCACAGCCACGGGACACGGCCACTGGACACAGCCATGGCACCCGGGGCCTTTTGTCCCTGCACAGGGGACCCGGGGGGGGACTGGGGCCACCTGAGCCCACAGCCCCCACGGGGACCCTGGAGCAGAGTGAAGAAAAAAAAGGGATTTGTGTTTTGAAACTTCTCAGCAGGGATAGATTGGAAGGGAGGCAGAAAGTGGGTGAAGGGTGTGATGGCAACATTGGAGACTGTGCATGGGAGGGCATCCCTGGAGGAGGAAAATCCCTTTAATCTCTCCCCAAAGAGGCCAAACGAGACTCAGAGCTTGCAGCAGAAGGAACCAAGGAGGAGTTGGGCACATTTTTATGCAAGGACAGCCTGTAAAGGCAATTTTGACCAAACCACAGGAGAAGCTGCTCTCCAACTTATCCCACTCCTCCAATTAATGGAACACAGGGATCAGAACCCCCAGACAGCTCTCCTCTGACAAGTGTTGTCTCAACCTGCTGCACCTACACCACCAAACCTCTGACTTCTTCCCTGAAATCCCAACTTCTCCCCTAAAACCTGTCATCTCTAGGCCTGTCCTGACCCGTGGGACCACAGTTCTCTGGGTGGGGATGGGCTGTACGTGACTCCAGAGAGACCAACTTCACTTCTGTCCTCTCTGGCACATCTTCCTCACACCCACCAAGAGCTGCACACAAATCCTGAGCACTGATGGCCCGGCCAGAGCCTCAGGAGGGGGTGCTGAGCTGTGCCCAGCACTGCTCCTTCTCTTGCTGGTATTTCAGGCGATTTCCAACATTTCAAGGAAGTGATTTTGGGTGGATTTGTGAGGTCTTTTCCTCAGACCTTCACAAAGAGGCTCCCAGGGGCAGGGATAGTCCGGGTGCAGGCTCTAGGATCATTTACATGGACTAAAACCCATGGGATTTCCCTGCCTCCTGAGGGGAAGCCAGGAGCCCTCAGTGGGAGGTGGTGTCAGGATGCAGGAAGGAGGAAAATGGGAGCCATGAACTCATCAGGGATTTCTTGGAGGGTGAAGGCAGGAGAAATGGGACCAGCCAGGGGCTGGTTCAGGTTTCAGGTGCACTGTGGGGATTCTCCCATCACTCAGCTTTTCCCTGTGACTGGAAAGAGCCAATAGCTCTAAATCTTGAACTGGGAAATGCCACAAATGAAGGGAGACACTCACTAGCTTCCCACCTGCTTCCCAAAGCCAATGCCAGTGCTTGGAAGAGAATCACATCCAGCTGAGGTGAGCAGGCAGGGGAGGACATGAGACAAAAATGAGCTGTTTATTGTGCCCTCAGATGCTGATCTCCCCCAGGAACAAACTGCCAGCAACATCCCAAATCCAGAGCTGCTGGCAGCACTGAGGAGCAGCCCTTGCCTTCCCAGAACAGGGAGTTCTGGGCAATAAGGGCTGCCCAGGCCCTGTAGACCAGGCTGGGGGTGTGACTTGCAGCTGCTGGCCCACGGGTGACCCCTTCAGCTGCCTCCTTCCAGATGGTTTCCTTCACCTCAGCAGCCACCAGCATCTGGCAGTCCAGATCCTTGGGGTCCATCGGGGCTGAAAAGCACCTCACATTTTGTAAGAGGGCCCAAAAAAAGGAGTTTTGTGTCCAGCCATTGCCCCTTACATTCTTTGCAACAGCTTTTCACGTGCATAACTGTGCCCTCATCCCCTCCCTGCCCCCAAACCCACTCTCTCCCACTGGGCTGTGATTTACAGCCCTGCAGACAGATCCAAAGTGGCCTGAAGGGCCAGGTATGCTCTGGGTGGCCCTACAAGGAGGGACAGGCTGGTGACCCTGGTGGATCCCTGTGGCAAATTTTTGAGTTGGTTGGTGCCTGGCACCTCCGCCCTGGAGCCCTGCTTGCTGTTGCATGAGAGAGAAGGGAGAAGTGTACTGGCTCCCACCTTCCTTTACTGGGCCATGGTGGAGCAGAAAACAATTTTGGGGTTTATTTTTCATGTGTGTTCCCTGCAGGAGAAACCTGGAGAGGGAGTGGAGCCACGGCAGAGATGAGCAGCACTGGTGGGAAGGATGTCCCCACCGCATATCACCAGCTGCAGATCGAGGCACCTCCAATATTTCTGATGGAACTGGGTAGTGCATGGAGCAGCAGGAATGAGGGAAGCCTCCTCCACTCTGTGTCAGACAGCCAGGGAAACACCCGAGCTTGGATTTGGGGGGAATGTGGGTGTGTGGTGAAGCAAGTGCCCTAAGATTGGGAGTTGGGGTCAGCCCTGCACTAAGCTCGGTTCTAGGTCAAGCTTTGAGGCAGTCTGCTCTGCCCTTGCAATCAAAGCTCTTTCCCAATTTGGGCTTCCCAGGGTCCTTCTGAGCCCTGAGGAGCAGGCAGTGCCAGGAACTGAAGGCTTTTGCAAGGCAGCACATCTTTGGTTGGAGGCCAGGAGCCAGAGTAGCGAAAAAAACAGGAGATATGTTGAAAAATCTATTAACCTTGACTAAAAAACTTTATAAGTGAATATTAAACAAACAAGAAGTGCCAGATCTCATGGTGGCTGCTCAGGATTCTGTTTTGCTGCAGAGCCCTTGGAATTGAGAGGTGACGAAGGGCTGGGGGCAGGAGGAAGGCACAAAGCAGTCCTGCAATAGTGACAGGAGCAACAAAAACCCTGAATCAGAAGTCAGGGAAAGGACAAAGAGGCAGAGTTGACACTCAGTGGGGCTTGCAGGTGCCTGAAGAGCTCATCTTGTGGAGTTTGGCAGGATGGATCTGGTACAGGAGAGGGCTGAGAAGGATCTGGGGGTGTGTGATGCTTCTGAGCAGACAGAAATAGGTGGTAGGAGTGAAAGCAGCAGGTTCTCAAGGTGTGGATTTGTGGAGCTCTGCCACAGCGTGATGGAAACCTGTGTGGGATGGTTCAAAGAGCAACAGGACAAACCTGCAGAGGACAGAGAGACAACCAGCAGCTACCTCATGGCTGAGAGGCAACCTTGGGCTCCAGTGGCCCTAAACTCCTGCTTTCCTACCAGTGTGGGCCATGGGGAGAGCAAAGGCTGTAGCCTACAGGGGCTGAAGTTTTTTTGTCTCAGGAGAAATTCAGCCAGGAAAAACTGTGCAGGCGGCTCTTTGTGGTGCAGGGAAAAACCTGCCTGGGAGAGCTGGGCCAGATCTGCTGATTTATTTCCACAAAATGGAGCGTGAGCTGCACCACAAGGACTCATTGCTCCAATTTACAAAATGCATCTGCGACCACTTCTTCGTTTGTTGCCAGCCCAAATGCCTGAGAACACCACCAGCATGACAAATGTCACAGCTCCTGTGAAGGTGATCATTGCTCCAGAACTGTTGTCCAAAGGTTCATTAAATATATTAAAACCAGCTGGATCCCAAGTGTTCCCCTCACTCAGAATAAAGCAGAGGGCAGGGCTTCAGCCAGAGTAAATTCTCAGAGTGGCACTGGGGGCTGGTGGGCATGGGAGAAGCAGTGCCACTTCCTCCCCCCATCCTTGAGACCTCTGCATCCCAAAGGAGCCTGGCTTTAAAAATGGTCTGGGGCCACGGAAAGCACCCCAGCCCCACTGGAGGGTCAGCAAAGCATCAGGTGACAAAATGCCTCGGGGACTGAAAACCCCAGGATGTGGGATGGTGGGTTTGTCCCCACCCCCAGGACACCAGCCCGGGGAGCTGGAAGCCAGGGCAGAGGGCTCGCTGTGGAATGAGTGGAGAGGTCCCAGCCCCGGGTGGCACAGAGAGATTTTTGCTGCCGGCCAGGAACAGATTTGGGAGGAGCTGGAGAAGGGCCAGGCCCTCCTGCCAAAGGGGGCAGAGAGCTGTGTCCGGCTGGCCCCGGGGCGCCCATCGCTCCCTGGCCGGGCTGGAGCAGTGACCGCTGTCCCCGGGCAGCGCTGCCCCCTCTCCTCCGGCCCATCTGCGGCTCCTCCTCTGCGAGCTCCGCCGCAGGCAGCTCCGCCAGCAGGAGCGAGTGCAGCGCACCAAAGTGCAGCACAACGTTAAATCATAGCTAAAAATATTGCTCGGCAGCTTTATTAGTAAATGCCACAGTTGGTGGTTTGTTTTTTTTTTTTCCCCCTTCTACTGTAAAATGCTTCAGCTCTAGGAACAGCACTTGACTAAATTGTCTCTAAATCCCCACCACCCCCAAGGGCTGGGCTCTGCAGCACCAGCCCTGCTTAGGAGGGTGCCACAAAATTGACCACCTCGTTTCCCTAGGGTCAGTGCAGAAACCTCGTCCTGCTGTGAGTCTGGTTTAAATCAAACAAGCTCCCGGAGGGCTTTTGGCAAAATGATGTTTCCTTTAGGGTAGGTGAACATAAATGGTGTAAATCACAGAATCACAGGAGGGTTTAGGTTGAAAGAGACCTTTAAGATGATCTCATTCAACCCCCTGCCATGGGCAGGGACACCTCCCACTATCCCAGGCTGTTCCAAGCCCCATCCAACCTGGTCTTGGGCACTGCCAGGGATCCAGGAGCAGCCACAACTGTTCTGGGCACCCTGTGCCAGGGCCTTCCCATGCTCACAGCCAAGAATTTCTTCCTAACTTTTAATCCAAATTCTCCTCTTCTGGTTCAAAATCATTCCCCATTGACCTACCACTATCCCCCCCCATAAAAAGTCTTTCTCTCCTTTTGACAAATTCCCTTTGGGTACTGGAAGGGGCTCTAAGGTCTCTCCAGAGCCTTCTCTTCTCTGGGCTGAACAACCCCATCTCTGGCAAGTGGATTTTCAGGCAGTAGCTTTCCTTGGAGTTTAGTTAACATGGAGTTTGGGTTCTGTTGTTTGATTTCTCAGAAATGGAGAGCCCTCAGTTTCCCCTGGCACTGGTCATGGAGCTGAGGGCCTCTTCTCCAGGTCCTTCCCATTCACCCTTTGGCTCTATCTCTGCTATGGACACAGATCAGAGTATCCGTATCCATGCAAAATCCGTGAAAAAAAAATCCATCCTGAAACCCTAATACTGAAGGGAAAAAGGAGGGAGAAAGTTGTGGATGAAACTATGCATGACCCTCCTCCATCATCCCTGGGCTGCTCCATGCCTGGCTCCTGTGCAAGGAATGCCCGGGAGCAGCGGCACTGCCTTGATCTTCAGAGGACGAGTCAGGGGCTGAGGCTGTGGGAACACAGCACAGATCTCAGCTCTGTTTTGGCTGCAAAAGATCCCTGCTGGCCCAGGAATCATGTGTTGTTTTTAATGACTCTATCACCAAAGGAAAATCTTCAATGACAGCTTTCTTTCCCTTTTGTGCCCAGCTCATTACCAGAAGGATCTCCCTCGCTCTCTGCCGGGCTGTGCGAGCAGGACGCTGCTGAACAAACCAGCCTTTTTCTCCCCAGTATAGAAGGTGCTTTGATAGACCGGGGAAACCCTCGGGCAGCAGCGAGGGGCTTTCTGGAGAGCTGCTTTTGGGAACAGCCGCAGGACCGGCATCTCCAGCCGCGGAGCAGAGCGCTCCCAGCCAGCTCCCAGCGGCTCCCTGCGGGCCCGGGCTTTGCCTGGTGCTCCCCAGCAGGTCCAGGTGGGTTTTCCCATCAGTGCTGAACGTGCACCCTACAAAACTTGGGGTGGATGTGGGGAAGAGCGGGGAGATGCCAGCCCGGAGCTGGCTGCAGCCTCGCTGCTCAGAGACGTGCGAAATGCCGCGGCTCTTGCCCGCGGGGTGCAGCTCAGAGGGTGTCTTTTTGGATAAGCAGCTCTGCTAAAAAAAAAAAAAAAGCGTTCTTG
The DNA here is from genome assembly GCA_013397245.1 of Thryothorus ludovicianus. Lineage (NCBI taxonomy): Eukaryota > Metazoa > Chordata > Aves > Passeriformes > Certhiidae > Thryothorus > Thryothorus ludovicianus. Next base: position 78,077 of record VZTB01016209.1, on the reverse strand, counting down.
CTTTTCTTTTTTTATTTTTTAACACTTCTGGCTCGAGGGCTGTTGTTCGTAACTTGTCAAGATCTTGGCATCGGCGGCTGATTTGTCATCCGCCATAAAATGGAGGATGAGCATCTTTGGTTCAGAACTGGGCCAAGGGAGATGACAGCTCAAAGCAAAATATGCTTCATCTCCAGTTTCCTCCGTGGGCTTCAGCTCCTGGGAAAAGGAGCGGACATTTGGGGTCTGAGTTGCATCACAGCGTTCCGGGTAAGAGCCCTTCTCCTGCTCTGCGTTTGCGACAGCACAGTCCGTGCACATTAACCCTCTGCCTGCCAGAGCAGGCTGTGCTGGACTGACGCTGCCATCACCCTGCCCTCCTCACCGAGCTCTGCAACCTGCCACCCTGAGGGCCTCTGGGAGACTCAAATACCACCAAAATAGCGGTTTTTAAAACGATACGAGCAATTTCTTTAAAACCCAGGCAATGAGCTGCAGCGTGAGGGGTGTGCCTTGGCACGCTGAAGTTTGGAAGATGAATTATTAATCCTGCCATTCCCGAGCTGCCCGCACATCCCGGGGCTGCGCTCCCCTCCTCCGCCCCGCGTCCGGCAGCGTGTCCGGCCGCTGGCTCCGGTGTGCCGGGCACACCAAGCAGCCACGAACTCCATTAAAAAGCATCTCAATCCGTAGGTGTTCCATCGCGCTGACACCACCACGAGACAGCAAGAACTCGAGTTTGAAGAGATAAAATTAAAGCTCTCTGCAAGTAGCTGAATCACTGAGCGTGGAGGCCCAGGCTCGGCATCTTTGAGGGGCTCTGGGCCCACCTGCAGCTCTGCCCATAGGGGTGCCCCGGGCTAGGGAGGTCACCAAGGGGACTCTGAACCCAGTGGGGCTCCAAATCCCCGCTGGGGAGGGCATTAGGATGGGGGGAGGAGGGGGGGCATGCATGACAGGTGACACCAGGTTGTGCCTCGCTCAGTGCTGTCTCCTCTATATCCCCAGCCTCAAATTGGTCTGCAGGGCCCCCCGGACCCCCCCACAATTCCCCAGCCAAGGCGTGATGAGCCCTTCCTTGTGCTGGTTGTGGGTGCAGTGGGCCCAGTTTATCCCCCACAGTGATGTAAAGATGAAGGATCCTCCCTCCCCAGGATGGCAAGTGCAGCCCCCACCCCGCCCCCATGCAAGGGCGCAGAGCAGCGGGTCCCCCTCCCTCTCCAAGTAGGAATGTGAAGTGACAGCACACACACCCCCTCCCCAGCGCAAGGGTGCAGAGAGCCCCGGAGCACCGCGGTGCAAATGTGCCAAGTGCTCGACATGAAAACGTGCAGAGCACCCTGACCCCCTCCCCTCCAGGCAAAGGTGCAAAGCGTGGAGGATTCCCCCCACGGCCATGAACAGCTGCAAAGTGCAGGGACCCCCCCACGCAAGGATGGGAAGCAGCCTGGACAGCCCCTTCCCAAAGCAAGGATGCGAAGGGATGGAGGACAGCCCCCCGCCCCCGTGCACGGATGCAAAGCTGGGGGGGATGCAGCAAAACGGGGATGCAGAGCGGCCCTTCCCCCCCCGCAAGGATGCGAAGGGACGGAAGAACCCCCCTGAAAGGATGCAAAGGGATGGATGATCCCCCCAAAAGGATGTAAATGGATGGAGAGCCCCCTCCCTCGCAAAGACTTTCCCCCCTCCCCGCCGGAAAGATGTAAAGCAGGAAAGGATCACCCACCCCCCCCATGCCAGATTGCAGAGCG
>VZTB01016209.1:53461-68516 GCA_013397245.1 Thryothorus ludovicianus | reverse complement strand
GGGCCGGGGCTGGGGCCGGGGCTGGGGCCGAGGCCGGGGCCGCCGCTGAGCGGGGACAGAGCGGGGTCGCCGCGCCCTTCCAGCCCCCCGAGGGCGGCTTCGGCTGGGTGGTGGTCTTCGCCGCCGCCTGGTGCAACGGCTCCATCTTCGGCATCCACAACTCCTTCGGGATCCTCTACATGATGCTGCAGAGCGACCTGGGCGAGGGGGAGAAGGACCCGGCGCTAGAATTTAAAACAGGTACGGGCTCGGCGGTCCCTTCCCCGGGCCGGGCAGGGCGTGCGGGGGGTGCCCGAGCGGAGCGGGGATGCCCGAACGGAGCGAGGGAAGGTGCGCCGGCGCGGCCGGCGCTGCCTCCTGGAGCCGTAAGCTCCTTCTCGGTTGTGTGGAACCTCGATTGCTCCCTGCCCCCTCTATCCTCGTAGCCGTAGCTATATTTATCTCCGACAGCATCATGTGTTTCTAAGCTCCGATGTACTCAATTAAAAGTAATTCGGCTTCAAAACACGCCCTTAGCTTGTCCTGCCGGTGTGTCTTGGGGTAAAAGCAGAGCAGCGCTGGTGAATCAGCTGCTGGGTGTGAGCCACCCCCCCTAGTTTTCTTTATTATTGTTCTATTTTATGGGTTTTCAAGCTTTCTGTCTGGCCGCCTTGTTGGTCGGCGGTGGCTGCAGGAGAGCATCTGCCCTATGCCACGCTCCTTCCGAGCTGTGTCCATTCAGTGGGACAGCCGGCACAGGGCAGGGCTGGCAGGGCTGGCAGCGCCACCTGCGCCGTCACTCCGAGCGCCGAACGGGGTCTCCAGCACTTAACATCCCTGCAAAGCAAGATCCACGGACTGCACCCAGCTTTGTTAGGACCGACAGGCCCGGCCAGGGTGCAGACTGGGTAGGGTTAACGTGGAGAAAAGGGATGTTTCTTGCTGCCAAGACCCTGCTGTTGAAGTAGACTTGGCAGAGGGACACCAGCCTTCTGGTGTGGTGGTCCCAGCTAGACGCCGGTGTTGGGAGGCCCAGCGTTGTCCCAGGTCCTGCTATCCCCCCTGGAAGATCATATCCATCCCTGTGATGGACACCCGTGGCCCACCTTGCTCTAATCTGCCAGGTGGAGACAAGCACTTGATGCTGGGAGAACCTGCTTTTGGCACTGTCCTGGCTCTGGATGGGATATGGGCAGCAGCCAGGAGCCAGGAGTGTGCTGGGGCGAGATGAGTGCCAGGGGTGTGTGAGGACCTTAAAGCCTGGTTTTGGGGTCCGGCATTGCCCGCACTCCCTCCCTCAGCTGGCGCACGGCCGGAGAGTGCATCGGGGAGCGCGCCAGGATGAAATTCATTACGGGATCCACCACATCTAGAATCCCAAATTAACTCCGTGATACTCTCACCAGGGAAACGATGTGACCATGTAATTATGGGTACTAACGGAGTGCCACAGCAAGCTGTGGACGTGTGGCCAGTTGTAATTAGGGTGATTGATGGGCTGGGAGTGTGTGTGTGTTGTGTGCGCGCCTGTGATGCCCAGGAAGCTCATAGTGTAGCTCTCTGTTTCCTGCTGCCTGTGATTGTATCTAGAAAGCCTAAGGCAGGGCTCTAAAGGTAGAAGCGGTAACAAAAGAAATTAAATACTGCAAGTTCTGGTGGTTTAAAGGCTCTGTGCCCAAGACAGAGGTTGTAGGAGTCAGCATCTGCCTCTTGCTCCTGCCATCTATTTATTTAAGGCTATGACCGCACAGAGGCCTCGAAAAAGAAGGGCGTGTGGGTGTGCGAGGTGAACCCAGGCTGGGTAATTAAATTGCCTGGGTGACGAATATACGCATTTTGGTCTGGGTTCTTAATGAAGAGGCCGTTAACAACTGAGTCGTGGCTCCGAGGTTGCGGTGCCGAGGCTCCGGTGACAGAGCCCATCTGCGGCACCTCCAGGGCTGCAGCTGCACTGGCTGGGGCTGAGGGCAGCGGGGTGCAGCCCGGGGCCCCCCTCCAGCCTTTCCTCCCTCGCTCCCACCCCTCCCCGCTCAGCATTGCATAATTTCCCCGCGGCGCTCGTTTGCGTGCAAACATAATCAGGAAAATATCGTAGCTCCTTTCCAAGCACTAAGTGATGTGGCCTTCCTGAAAAGACCGGTGCCGTCTGTTTGTCCTCCGACGTCACTGTGAGCCCGCCAGCTGCAGGCAACAGCCGGACCCCAGGGAGCCCCTCATCCCCGGCTGGCAGGGAGCAGGTTGGGAGGACAAGGATCCGCTCCCCGCTCCGACAGCGGCATCCACTATGGCTGGGGGCATGGCTCAGCCCTTTGTGTCTGCTCTTAAACCTCCACCAGGTTTCAGGGAGGTGGGTTTGTGTCAAAGATGGGGTTTGGAGGCAAAATGGGGAGTAACGCTGTCAGCTGGTCAGGCATCCCTTTAAAAATAGGGTTCTGTTTATGCTAAAGCGGGTGCTAGTCGGCACTAAACAATAGCCGCCCCAGCTATAATTATCAAGGTTTATTTCTTGTTTGCATTGGTCACGTTTTCTTGCGTTTGATCTTGAGAAACGCAGGATCCGTGGAGTTCAGGTCTGGGGTCAGGCTTTGAAAACAAACCCCGTGGCAGCAATGCATCGAATGCATAGGCTCCCCTCTTTAAAGAAATATACTGTGCTGCCTGTGTCAACAAGCACGGCGGGCTGGGGCGGGCGGGCTGCTGCGACCACCGCGTGCCCCTTCCCCGCGGGGCGCCAGCGAGAGGCCTGTGCAAGGCACACTCTGTGCTTTCGGGTTTGTTTTCTTGCGGATATACGTGCGAGCACTCGGCCAGGAAAAAAAAATCCAGCTTTGCTGGAGAGGTGTTGAGTGATGCTTGAGGGTGTTTGCCGGGAGATGAGTGGTGACATTTCCTTCCAGTTGTACAAGGCTCATTCTGGTGCTGAGGGATCCATGGATCCCGTGGCTGTCCCAGTGCTGGTCCCACACTGGTCCCTTGGCTCTGACACTGAGCCAAGGCCCAGATGAGCCATCCCAGCACCCTCATCCGAAAGCCCTTTTGAGTGGCAGCACAGTCCTGGTGAGCATTAACCGGGCATTAACCTTCTTACAGCAGTGTCTGCTCTGCCACTGCTTGGAGAGGGGAGCACAAAGTGGCCTTGTCCCTGATCAGAGCTGTGCCCTCAGCCAAGGAGCCACCCGAGCGTCCCAGAGGCAGCTCCAGATACCTGGGCAGAGCCAGGAGAGTAACATTTCTTGGTGCATCTCGTTCCTCCAAACACATCCTTGGTGCCATACCCGAGGTCTGGAAAGGCACAGTGGGACAGCCTGCAAAGGCATGCAGATTTTGGTTTTTTAAATAAAAGGTCTATTTATCTTTTTCTTCTCCCCTCCTCTGCTTTGTGTCAATATCCCAGGTATAGATTAACTCTCTTTGCTTAATATTTAATGTTTTGGTGCCTGGAAATGGAACTGAAAACATTCAGAGAGATGTCCTAGGAGCTGGTCTGGTTTGGCTGCAGCTCCTCTGAGTGCATGCCTGTGTCCATCAGCATCCTCTGACCTGTGTGCAAGAATTTGGGGAGCAGCTTCTCCCCTTTAGTCCAGCCCCAGGCAGGGAGCAGAGGCTGCTGGAGCTCCCTGTGCTTAGGGAAGCTGGAATGGTGCATGGACCACAGTTCTTGACCAGATCCTGAGGCCAAGGCTGGGCTGATGTCACCTTTATTCCTGAATTCCCATCCATTTTGCTGGGGAATTCATTTGTCCTAATTTCACATCCTTAGGACAGGTGAGCGCAGGTGGATTTATTTTTTTTAGTATTTTCACTCCAGCATTGTAATGAAGGCTTGGTAAGAAAGAGCGAGAGTTTTTTTTTGGAGAAAATAAAGCATTTCAGTGCTAACAGTCATATGAGAGAGGGGGAGGAGAAGCCCTGGACTCCTCTCTGGGCTGAGGAAGATTCCGTGGGTGGGTAAGCATGGCTGGAGCTTTAGGAGCTAGGAAGAGAAATCCCAAGTTGAGGGTAAATCACAGATTGCTTTGGGTTGGAAGGGACCTTAAAAATCACCACATTCTATTCTTTGCCATGGGCAGGGACACTTCCCACTCTCCCAGGCTGCTCCCAGCCCCATCCAACCCGGCCTCAGACACTGCCAGGGATCCAGGGGCAGCCACAGCTGCTCTGGGCACCCTGTGCCAGGGCCTCCTCACCCTCCCAGGGATTAATTCCTCCCCAGTATCCCATCTAACACTGACCTCAGGCAGTGGGAACCCATTCCCCTTGTCCTGTCCCTGTCCAGCTCTCTGGGAGCCCCTTTAGAGGAGGAGGAGAATCTCCTCCCTCAACCTGTTGGCCACGTTGCTTTGATTGCAAAAGGTAATTCTTGGAAATGATCTCAACTAAATTGGGGTCATCATCCAACGCTGGCACTTGGGAAGCTCCCGTGTCCTGAAGGCGACACTGTGTTTGTCACCTTCTCACCCAAATCTGCAGGATCTGGAGCTTTTACTAATTACCAGGGTGCTGTGCTGGCCCTGTTTCACAGCTTTATTGGCCAAGGGTGCTGTGGACCTCAGCGTTCCCGGGGCCTTTCCCATGTCCATGCGGGCTCCCAACCCTTCTCTAACCCCACGGAGGGATGCACTGACATGAACAATATTTACATAGCCCAGATGGGGATGTAAATCCAGTAAAAAGAGATAAAAAAGACGTTTTTATTACCTTGCTCTGCTAGCTGGGGAGTGCAAAGGGCAGCACAGAGCTTTCCCAGATTTACTGAGGGTTTCCCATGGTGGGATGCCAAAGTGCCAGCACCAGGCTCTGCCTCAGCTCAGCTGCTTCTGTTTTGGGAGCTGGAATTGGTGACTACAGACAAACAGGGGGGAGTTTTAGAGGAACAGGGGTTTTGCCTGAGCTGCTTGCAAGGTGCTGTGTGAGATAAAGCAGCCTGAAAAGCAAACAAAGCCCAGTCATGTTGTTAAACCTGGCTCTTGGGGCTGTTGGGAGTGATTAAGGTTATTAGGAGGCCGGAGTGCTGTTTCTAAGGGAGGTTCTTGTTTTTCAAGACTGCATGGGCCCTCTCAGCCAGCACATTTGCCATTTTAGTGGGTTTTTATTTATTTTTAAGTGTCCTCCACCAGCCAGCCAAGAAGATGTAAGGTTGTATTTCCTGATGGCCATTGTCCTCGAGTGATGGCAGCCCCTGTGACCTCGCTGTGGCCTGTGAAGAAGTGGGACATAGAGTTGTGCAGTTGGCTCAAGAGTGTTTTGGTCCTTTTTGTTGCAGCTAAATGAACAAAATCACCTCCACTTTGTGGGCTTTGCATCAGAGGTTAAATTTTGAAGGCACTGAGTTGCAGCTCCATCACTGAGACTGGGCTGGGAGCAGGAGGAGGATGAGGAGGAGGAGGGATTGGGAGGTGAAGGGGGGTTAGTGCTGCAGGTCACAGGGCTGGGAGGTGGCACGAGGTGACAATGGGATGTGATGTAGTGCAAGGCAAAGGAATCATTTCATTTCCTGTTTTTGGGAGAAACCCACAAGTTTGACAAGTCACTCTCTAATTTCCTTAAAACCCCTCAGCATCTGGAAGCTGCCCATCAGCTGGGATGGTTTCACCCAACACCTTAAAACCCACCAGGCTGGGACAAACCCCATAGCGGGGAGGTGCTGCTGACCTGGCTGGCAGGGCCCAGGAGCTGTGCATAGCTCATGTAGGCGTTGTCACCTGCCTGTGTCCCTGGGACAGCTCCTCTGGCTCTCTCCCTCCTTATCCAGAGTCTCCAGACACGTCTGTTCACAGGGATTATCCCACTTATGAGGGATGAGCAGCACCATCAATCCTCCCATCCCACAAGGATCAGTCTTCCAGAAAATCTGGTGGTGTGATGGGGACCATCAGGGTCGGCGGATGCAGAGCCAAATTCCCTGTAGGGCAGTTTGGGGAAGGAGGAATTTCCTGGATTTCCACCTCCCAGGGCTGATCCCATGGTGTGCACGGGGGAAATTCCCTGGGTGGCAGCAAGCCAGCCCTGCTCCTGCCTTGCTGACAGGGAGGTGACCCCGGTGGAACGGTGGCACTGCCGCTGTGCCTGGCAGGATTTGGCACTGTCTGGATATGAGCCCAGAGCAGCCTTTTGCTGTTTTATCCCAGTCCCTCCCAGGGACCTCAGCCAGTGTGGCACATGCCAGCAGCAGGGGGACAGGACAGCTGGGTGAGGTGACACGTGGCTGTTGGGGGCATCAGTGGCATTTGGGCTGATGCCACGGGCACTTCCAAAGCTGTGCCCCCTTGCTGGAAACGAATGAGGCTTCACCCTGGCTCCATAATCCCGGAAAAGGTTGGAAAAGGCCTCTAAGATCACCAAGACCAACCATCCTGGGGTTCTGCCCACTGTTGGCTGCTGTCCGGGTGCCATATGAAATTTTCTGGCACGTCACCAAATACCTCGGTCTCTCCCACTCACTTTTTTTTTGAATGATCACCCTTCAGGGGATTCTTACGAGCGAGACAGAGCATGGAGGAGGATGCCAGAATTTCCCAGCTGAGACAGGGGCCACGCACCCACATCTTGCAGCCAATGTTTTCCCTGAGGAATCGCTTTTCCCTGGATCTCTGCAACCTTGAGCCTGTGCATCCCAGGGCATCACCACGGCAATGGGCAGCAAAAGGACTGGACACCAGTCCAGCATGTGTGCAAATATGCAGCTCCACCCATCACAGCAGGGATTTGTTGGGTTTTCCCTTCCTTGAAGGATTGACATTGCCCTATTGCCAGGAAAGGAGATGCTGCCCTTTGGCGTTCTGCCCTGTGGAAAAAGGCCTGGTGGAGAGGTGTGTGCCAGGCTGGGCGTGGCCGGGGGCCGTGCCCGGCTGTCCCGCCGGGCGTTGCCGTGCCCGCCGTGGGCACCGGAGCACTGGGCTCCCCGCGGGCCCTTTCGGCACATCCACCCCGAGACAGTTGGGGTGGTTGCAAAACCCCCATGACGTGTGCTGGGAATTGCTGCAACACGCTCGCAGGCGCGAGCCATTCCAGCCTCTCCCCTCACCTCGCACAACAGGTCCTGCCAGCTCCGGGCCCGGCGGGACGCGGCGCTGCCCGCCCGCCCTGCCCGCCCGGGGCTCCGGCCGCTGCCCCGGCCTCCCTCGGACATTTCCCGCTGGCAGGGTGGCACAGCCCTGCGTTCCCCCCGCACGTTCGCGGGGCTTTCCCCTCGCCCTTGTCCTTTTAGCTGTAGATCCCTAAAAAGTTACCTGATGCACGGGCTTGCCCCGTGTCCTCAGCACATCCTTTGAGAGTAGGAGCAGGGTGAAGTGCGGGGAAAAACCCTCGGGAAGAGCTGCCGGGTCACAGTGCTGTGCCCGTGGCGAACTGTTTTGCTGGAGCTCATCTTGGGCATCCTTGGCAGCTGTGCCATGCTGTACCGTGCCATGCCGTGCCGTACTGTGCCACACTGGCCTCTGTGCAAGGAGCAGCCCAGTGTGCTCTGAGCAACCTCCCAGCCTCATGTGGGATCACCGAGAGGACACTGTGGAAGGATGGCAGCCGGGCACCCCTTTGCATGCCCCAGGGGAGCTCCACCCTGGGGATATCCTGCACCTCCATCCCCACACTCTGCAGGGTGCAGGCAGAGGAGCATTGCACCCCACGGCTGCAACAGGAGCTCCCAGCACTGTGTCCCAGTGCAGGCACCCCAGTGCCAGGTGGGGAGGGTGTTTTGGGGTCAGTGCTGCCAGTGGCATGGTTTTGGGAGAATCTGATCTGCAAAACCTCACACTGGAGGAGATGAGCTCACCCAACCCTGCTCCTCCATGTCTTTGGGACTTTTTTGGCTCTGAGTTTGGATTTAGCAGCTCATGATGGATTTTGCTTGCTTTGCCAAGGCTGGGTTGGACGGGGCTTTGAGCAAGCTGGTCCAGGGAAGGTGTCCCTGCCATGGCAGTGGGGTTGGAAGGATCTTTGCAGTTCCTTCGTTTCTTCCAAACCAAACCATTCCACGATTCTCTGCAGAGCAGCTGCCTCTCCTGGGGCGGGAGTCCCGCGTGCTCTGGAGTGGCTCAGGCACTTGGTGCATGGGCTGACTTGTTGGGGTTCGCCCCGGGCAAACACTGGGGCCCATCTCAGGGAGGAGAAACAACCCTACCACAGTGCCTGCAGGCAAGGAACCTGCTCTGAGCACCCACCCACCACCCCATGCTGGGGACCAGCTGAGCTGGGGGCCCCAGGGCGCGTGGCCACCCTGCCCATCACCATCCCCAAAGGCCCTTTTCTTGGTCATCTCACATCAGGCACCAAAACAGAGCTTTTGTTTCAAGATCTTGGCCTTAATCTGTCCGCCCGCAGATCCCGTGCGTAAAAGGGAGGCAAAATCCTTCCCTCTTGGGGAGATGTGGGTGTGTGCCAGGGAGCCAGAGGGGTTTTATGCACAAAACCTGTGCAAAGCAGGGGGAGCTCAGTGAACCAGCCTGGAGCCCACCAAGGTGGGAATCACATCTAATGGCAGCTCCTTCAGCGAGGATTGTGCCGCCCGTGCTCCGTCTGATTGGAGTCCGATGGAAAAGTATTATCTGTGATTAAAGATTGACGGTAATTACATAATGGGTATGCACCAGATGATGCCCAGACAAGCTCCCTCCCGGGATTTCCCAACTTTTGGAGTGTTTGCAATCATCCTAAAGAGCTTACTTCTACCAAGGGGGTGTGTGTGTGTGTGTGCAAATTATTGATTTTACGGCAGCACCCGGCTTAGCAGTGTCAGTGGCACTGTGGTCACCAGAGCCAGGCTGTGGCCGCCCTGCCTGCCCTGAGAGCTCTGGAGCACGGTCAGACAAAAGAGATGCATCCCCCAAGCCTTGCAATGGCAATGAAAATATAACCAAAAAAAAGGAGAACAAAAAAAAAGGGAGTAAAGCTGCTTTCTGGCAAGCAGAGTGGTTGCAGCCGCGTGCTTACGCCATGACCGGTGACGAAAACACAACGTCAGGGTGTTCTTGATGGTGGGCCAGCCATTAATCCATGTATTTTAGCAAAACCCAGTTTGTTTCTTAGGATTTGTGGGAGCGGGGACAACTGGGGGTGTGGGGAGCTTGTCTGGGATTAAACCTGCCTGAGAGCCAAGCACGCCAAGCTCGCGAGCCCGGGGAGAGCTTAATTAAAGTCAACGGAGAAACGTTTCCAAGAAAATAATATGGGGTTTTTAAACGGGATATTTTCGTTCTGGGTCCAGAATGTCTCCTTTTCCCTCTTCGGTGTCAGCTTTAATAAAACAAAATGAGATCTCCAAGAAAAACAAATTGGAGCTCTTAAAAAGCGCTGTGGAGATAAAAATCAGTAACAGTGTTGCTGGTAACACCTTGGGTTATTAAAAGGGAAGGAATGCTAACGATGCAAATCGCATGGGCCTTTCTTGTGGCTGCGCCCCCGCGGGAGCCTGCCCGCCCTGCCAGGGGGGCACGGGCACGGTGCCCCTCGCCGTGGCCCCTGGGTTGAGGCTGCAGGGGCACCGAGGCTTTACCCTTCACTGGACAGGGGGATTGGGGCATGTCTGGGAAGTGCTCGTGCAGGGAGGATTTTGGAGTTTTCTTTCCCAAGGTTCTGGTAGCAGCTCCCAGGGTTGGGAGTGGTGGAGAGGTCAAATAGTTAAAAGCTTGGAAAAATGGCAAGGATCAGGTTTCAGGGGACACCAAATTTTAAAACAGCTGAAATCAGGGCTGATGCTGTTGGGAAGATGCCACAGCCCATCAGAGCTCCTTTAGAGGCGATGAACATGGGAATGGAAATAGCAAATTGGGCTTTTTATGGCCTGAGATTGGCTGGGTGTGGTTTCGCTCCTGATTCCAAGGCATCAGGCTTGAAAACCAGGGTCAATTCCTCTAAATCCAGTGCCCCAATCCCACTGGGACAGCTGGATCCCTCACTGAAGGGCTGCTCACACAGTGCCCGGCCCCTGGCAGGCTCTCCCAGCTGCCTGGCCTCATGTTGCTCCCCAGGATGCTGGAGCAAGGATGTGGGAAGGGCTGGGTCACTGGTGATGGGGGTTTGGTCCCTCCACCATCTGCTCCTGCCTTCCCACTGTCAGAGTGGACTCAGAGCTGCCTCATTTATTCCGTGTGCTCCCATCCTGGCTGGGAGCTGGGGATGGCAGTGGGAAGTGGAATGGATCACAGAGGGAGGAAGCTGCTGTGGAGTCCTGTCTGTCTGTCAGTCCACAAAGCAGGAGAATCCTTTCAGACAGGGAGGCTTTAAAATACCCAGGGTGATGAATTCCAGGTCAGCTTCTGCTTTGCTTCTGTGCCCAGCTGCATCAGATAAGGCAATTACAGCTTTATCACTTAATTGCAGAGCATAATAAGAGGAGTGGTATCAGGATAGGTCGTTGCCAAGGAGTGAATATCGGGGTGTTGGGTTCTCATCTTTTTTTTTTTCTCTATATAAACTTGTTGGAGTCTCAGCACTGCTGGAGGTTTGAGGTCTTTGTGAGGCTCCTCCTGCCTGTTCCCCACCATTCCCCTACCCAGGGGAAAATTCAGCATTAAATAAAAGCTGTGCAGACTGTTCTGATGCCAGGGGAGCTTCTCCAGAGTCAGTGAGAACCCAGCCTGGGAGGGGAAGGGGTGAGGACTGACAGGGATGTTGTCAACAACTTTGTGGACAGCTTTTCCCTTGCACCTTGGGAATGAGATTTCCATCCCTTGCAGGTTTTTCCTGTCCTGCTCAGCAGGTGTGGGGTACACACTCACAGCTGCACAAGGGCATGGGGCTAATTCTGGGGGTCTGGGTGTCCTTGGGAAGGACAGCTGGGAATGAATCATGAAGTCCTTTGCACCAGGCTCACGTGTGAAATGCTCGAGCACTGCCCTGGAACCCAGATGGGAAAACAAAGATTTTATATTTGGCAACTCTTTTGCAGCCTGCTGGGGTGGTGTGGGAGAGGTGAGAGACATTGGCTGTGATATCCAGAGCTCTGCTTGTCTCTGACTCACGTGGTCCCAGTTTTCCACTCTCCCTGTGGAATCGTCAGGGAGGCTGAGCACTCCCAGCATCAGGATTTGGGGCATTTCCCCACCCAAACCAGCCTGGCTGGTGCTTTTCTGCAGGAAAACTGGGAGTTTCAAGACCCAGGGTGGGTTTCTCACCAAGAGCTAAAGTTTTGCCTTGCTTGTCCTGATGTCTGCAGGGTCAGGTAATAGGTGTTCTAGGGGCAAGGGATGGTGTCACAGGCTTCTGACTGGGACAGCTGAAACTCCCTTGGGATCTGCATTTTTGGAGAGGACCCTTATTAAGGAAGATTCATATAAAATCCAATGTGTTGCTCAAAGCTAAGAAATCATGGCAGATTTTCTAAAAGCTGTTAAACTCTGCCCTGCTTCAGTTCATCAACCAAAGCGTGAAGCAGAGAGCCTGGAGAGGAGGCACTGCAGGTCCTGGTCTGACCCCTGTGCCTGGCTGTTAACTCCTGCTGGCCCATCCTAATCTCCATCTGGAGATAAGACTAGCCCCGGTCTGCTCTTCAGAGCTCGTTTCCTTCCCTTGGGACAGCATCCTCCCAACCCCAGGGTTCCCAGCCCCACCATCTGCAGCCTCCCCCCGCCACGGTTTGTGTTCCACTGGCCTCATAAACAAAAATGACGTAAAAAAACCCCACAGAAAAACAGTTTTTACAGCAGGCAGAGTTTTTCTACTCCACAAAGGCGGTTGTTTAGATTTTTATTGCCGGATGAAGAAGGAGATAAAAAACAACCCTGAAAGCTGTTGGGAAGATGATGCGAGGCAGAGCAGCATGGAAGGCGACGTCTCTGAGGGCTTTAATGTTTCCTCTGCTTCCGAATCAGGAATTAGCTATTGCAAAATGCCCGGCATTGCCGGGTGACTCCAGCCCCTGGCCACGCGCCGACACTTTCTGCAGCAGATAACTCCTGCTTTATCACCCCCTGCGCCGGGCCAGAGCTTCCCCTGAGCACTGGAGTTTGGGAGGATGATGAAGAACCAAGCAAGCAGGACGTGGGGCTGGTGTGGAAGCAGCAGGTTGTTGGCCGGGTTCCCCATTAGTCAGGGTGACGAGTCGATCTCCTTTCCCATTTTCTTATGAATGAATCAGTTTTGGCTCAGCCCGATGGTCAGACTGGTTCAGCGAGAAGCAGCTGGTATCAGTCTCATTAGCAGAGGAGACAAAAATGAGCCTCTCCCTGGCTCTGCAAACTCCGTGTGATCCCGACAGGCCCGCGGCTGCCACAGGGGCACTGCCGGGGGTTCGGCTCCTCCATCACCCCATTCCCTCCCTCCTCTGGGCCTCTCCCAGCTCCAGGGCATGCTGAAGTTCACGGACACTTCCAAACAAGAGTGAATGCACACAGGGTCCTGCACCTTGAGCCTTCTGCTCTCCGAGTGCCTCAGTGCCTCACCAGGGCTATTTGCAGGGGACAGTTTCAGCTCCGCGTTGCCTGTGGCTGCTGTGGGGAGCACAGCTCGGCCGTGTTTGCTGTTCCACTCAGTCAGTCCTTGGCCAGTGGAAAATGCTTCACATTTTGCCACAGCCTCAGCAGGAGTAGTTGGGATTTGGGAACCCTCCCTGCCCAGGCCAGGAGCAATGGGGCAGCAGTGATGTGTGGCTGCCTCTGCTCAGCCCTGTCGTGAGGATTTGCTGTAGTGTCACCATTCTCCCCCTCACTGTGGCACCCAGCTCCCTTGTCCTTCTCTGCCTGTCCATAATGCCATCCACGAGTGTGTGCCCCTTCCCTTGGGAAAGGATTGCTCCATGCCAGGATCGCTGCAGAGGCTGAGGAATGTGATGATGCCTCAGGAGTGGCATCCCCGGTGCTGTCACAGAGCAGGGCGGGCTGCTGTCCCCCAGCACATCCCCACAGATCTGTGCTGGACAGAGAAGAGGGGTTGGACCCACCCCACGTTTGGGGCTTTGCATTCCAGGGCTGCCCCTGGCCCCTCACATCCCTCCACACCCCTAAATCCTGGCAGGCTTCAGCTCCACGCTGCTGAATCCTCTCAGTGCCTGCTTTTCCCTTTGCCCTGAGCATGGATGGGTGAAGTAGGAGCTCAGGCAGCCGAAAACAAGACTTAGGGCTGTGGGGTGTGTCCCCTGCAGCAGTCCCACCCTTGGCACCTGTAGGACAAGATGAGTTTTGTAGGGACAGGGCAATTTTGTAGGGACAGGATGGTTTTGATTCCCACTCCCACCCCAAAAAGCCCTATTTCCATGAGGAGGGAGAGGAAACTCTCTGGCCACAGAGATGGGATGTAAGGCTTCTAGCCCTGACTCGCAGGACCAAACTTCACCCAGTATCTGACAGAAGCCTTCATTAACCTGCCCTGTTGTTGATTCCTATTTCAAAGCCCTTGATGCAGCAAAAAGCAAAGGCATTTCCTCAGGAAAGCACATTAATGTTTCACCTGCCTTCAGAGCCCTTTCCTACCGGGGCACTTGGAGTGGTCGGGGCTGTCCCCAGTTCCCCTCGGTCTCGTTAAACATTGTGTGGCTCCGAGGGAGCTCTGCCTGCGGCTGTCGTGTGGGCTCAAGCCCTCAGGGGGCTGGGTTTTTAATTTCTATGCAGATGCGAGTGTGTGCACCGATCCACACCGGCACATTTCTGTCTGTGGATGGCGGATCCCCAGCCGAGGGGCAGCAGCGGGAGCTGCCGGGCTCGGGGCTGGTCCCGGCGTGCGGATGGGAAGCAGGAGCTCGTCCGGTCCTGGCGCTTCCCCTCCTGCTGCAGCACCAAAGGGCAGGGCTGGCCCTTCCCCGAAGCCACCCGGCGTCTGAAAAACTTTCAAATGAGAGCAGGTCAGCCAAAAGTGACAGCCCGTTGGCAAAGGGGTGTAACCTGCTTCTTGCTGGGCTAAAAAANNNGTTGTTTTTGTGCTAAAAAAAAAAAAAAAAAAAAAAAGAATTAGATAAAATACTGCTCATTTTCACTTTCCTTTAGCGGTTGGATTTGCTTAATGACAGCCTGGTCTACTTTCCTGAGATATCCAGTAGTTTTCAAATGTGGTCTTTAATGTAAGGAAGCTCCAAGAGATTGAAATCACATGGATATTTTACCCTTCTCTTGCCCTCTGGGTGTCTGGTTTGGTGATGATACGCAAGCGTTGTGTCATCTGGGGATCTTTTTCCTGGTCCCTAGGCTCCAGGAGCACTTTCCAAAGGTGCTGGAGTCTGTGCTGCAGACCAGGGACAAACTCTCCAGCATTGGGGCAAGAAATATTTTCCCGATGGCCATCTGAAGAGCCCAGATGTTCTGCCACGGAGCTGTTTTGTCTCACAGACTGTCAGCCCAGGATGACTCTGTGCATGCCCCAGGGTTCTGCTCAGCCTGCTTAAAAACAGCTTTCCTTCATTTATTTGGATTTTTAAAGATATTCTCTCAGCAGAGGAGGCTCTCCAATGTGGTCAGTCATCACCTCGTGTCCCTCATGCCACGGCAGGGCTGGGGCTGAGCCCTGGGACCATCTGGGGATGATGCCTGTGTGGCAGGAGAGCTGAGGTGGAAGAAGCTATGGAGGGAGCTGTTACCTCCTTTGTGACTGAACCCTGGGGGCAAAACAACTTAAAAGCACAGCCTGGGGAGGGGCCTCCCCTCAGAAAGTACCCAGAGCTGCCACCACGATTTTCCCTTTCATATTTCCAGCCCCATGCATCCTTGGGTATCGGGCAGACTTTGGGGAAATTTGGGCTGTGTTGGGTGGAACGAAATAAGTAACATAACTGAAATATTTTGGTAATATTGGGGTGGGTGACTCTGCCCGGATGCCACAAGGGAGGAAGCCCAACCCCCTCCATTTCAAGTTTTTGCTCCAGGGGGGCTGAGGCTGAGTTGCCACAGCATTTTTTTCCTCTGGAGCTTGGAGGACTATGGGGGGTGGCTGTGGGTGGGGATGGCTCTGGAGATGATGCTGCAGGGCAGAGCCAGCAGTGCCAGTAGAGCCTGTGGTTGGCACTGGGAAAAACACAGGCATGCTTTCTTCCAGCCTCGCTCATCCTGGGGATGCCCCAGCCTTGGTGGATGCTCGGGAGGTTTTGCTTTTCCCACACCATCGCCATTGCCACTGCCATCGCCATTGCCATTGCCATTGCCATTGCCATTGCCAT